>VXAL01000373.1:65033-195848 GCA_013399475.1 Chauna torquata | reverse complement strand
GGGGAAGACATTCATTTAATTTTTTAACCAGCTTCTATTTTAAGATTTCCCTAGTGTAACCTTAGAAAATGAAGAGTGTATCTTTAAATTTTGTTTTCTTTGAATGAATGGGTAGATAATCCTGGTCAGATGTTTCTTTAGAGAATAATGTTTAAAACGATTATGGAACTTAGCTGTCCTGTCTGTTTCCTAGGTACAGTATTTTCATTTCAATTGTGAAGTCATTAGGGGTCATCCAAGGTAACCGTTTATTAAAATAGTCCTCTTTTGTTTCAGATTTCCTGTTGAGATGCTTTAACATGTAAAAATCTCCCTGCTGATGTGTCATGTTAGCTTTCCTAACCTCTAGATAGAAACCACAAAGCAGCCTACATAGCTGTATGACTAGTTACCCACCTACATAAACAATAATTACTGCTAAGTGGGAAATTAGATGTCACATTTTAAGTCTAAATGCAAGTAAAGTATTTGAGAATACTGTCATTAAATGCTTAAAGCTAATCGCAGTTCTCTCACTCTGTTTGTTTTGTAGGACATTTGGGCTTCCAGGACAGTTTTGTCACATCAGGTGTTTTCAGTGTGACTGAGCTAGTAAGAGTCTCACAAAGTAAGTATCATCTTGTGGCTTATTTATGTGGTTTCTACAATCCCAGGTTTTTTCTTTGATTCTTATCATGCCCCTTCCCCAATTCAGAAACAGTGTCTTGAAAATTGAGAGTCTCTTCTCCCTACTTCTCTGCAGAGGACAGTGTTTATGTGCCACATCTTTTACTGTGGGAAAATAAAAGCATATAATTTAAAAAGTAAATTAAAAAAAAATAATTCTGCAAACTTGCATGTGCAAGTTGATAAGCGTAACTGGTACCCAGCTGAAAATGGGCAGATTCTGTATCAGAGTGCAGAGATATGCCTATACAGGTCAGCTTGCCAGTGGATCCCCTTCAGGATCCAAGAACTGTATTTTAACCAGATCTGTAGAAATAACATCATCTGTGTGCTTACGCCAGAAATTTTTCATGCCACTTTTGCACATTGTATTCATCCATGCCATGTGTACGTGTGTTTGTACACCTGCAGATTGATGAACTTGCAGTAATGCCAACGACTATACCAACTTCAGCTCTGATATCTCAGGGCTTACATCTTTAACTTCACAAGGCCTGCATTTTCCCTTTACTGTATGGAATTCTGTCTTGTAGAAGGATTTGTTTTTTGACCTTTAAAGAATGCTAATGCCCCCAGAATGAATGACACACTGCAGCATGATCATTACAGGCTTGTCAATATTCACTAACAACAGTGAATTAAGAGTACCTGTCACCACCCTGTTCCATTGATCAAAGGTGCATTGATTGTATTTTGCTATGACATAATCCAGATAGTCCAAGGAGAGAATATGGACAGTTGCAGAGAGACTACTGCTAAAGCAGGGCCATAGGTACTAGTCCTCTGGTGATCTTCTCTGCAGCCGTGCAGTAACATTACATTGTCACCAATTACCACTGATCCAGGAAAACCACTCAGCTACGTGTCACTTTCAAACCTAGGTTTGTAACCAATCCATTTAGTACAGCCAGTGATAAAAATGGTTCTCCTATATAGCAGGGACGTTTGTTTGTATATTGGCTCTGAGCATACAGTTCTGGGGCTGGAATCTAACTGGCACAACCCCAGCAAAGAAGCTATGTTTTTGAGTCAGAACACAGAGTTTCTGTAAGGATTTTCCTGTTTTATTTCCTCTTTTGGAAAGGCTTACATTTTATAGTCAAAAATTGGCTAGTAAATTGTCTTTATAGTCAAAAATAGGATGCTACAAGAAAAGCATGGACAGTAGGAGATGTGTGGATATCAGATGTATATGCACAGGAGAGAGAGAGAGAAAAAAAGCTTGAGGCAGACGTTTCTCCTGAGTTTCCTTCCCTGACAACTGGTGGGAATTTTGTCAGAAGGACAAAGTCAGGAGGACTCAGAAGTCAAAGCAGAGCTGCTGGGCGCGCAGCAGATTTGTAAATCGGTTCACTTACTGAGGTGCTTAAATAGGGACTTTGACATCTAACTCACTGCACTACATACACTACCTTGCTGGTACCTGCAGCCATGGTGGACAAAACGAAGTTATCTCTAGTCTTTGAATGTCTCCGTGTCGTGTCACTTTATTTCAGTGTGACAACATAAGGCTTTTGAAGCCCAAAGGTTTCTCCCTCCCCCTCTGTAAGGCATCCCACTTCACCACAATCTTATCTTCAGTATAGGAGCACTACACAGCAGAACTGCCTCTGGACTCTGTCAGCCGTGCTTCATGTGTGCAGAGGACAGGGCTGCTAGAAAAGTGCACCGGTTCAGGACTTACAGCCTTCACAGCCATCCTGGTCCCAGACTCCCTGCGAGTTTGGCATTGACCTCATGAGCATCATGTTTCATGCTTATTAGTTTTCCATGATATTTTGTTGTAGCTAAACTAAAACATCATGCATCAAAAATCCTAGCATTCAACATACTTTGCAAACAAAGTATGAACTTTGTCTGAGACGTTCCCTGTGCTTGCCATTGAAATGCACTACCTCCGACGGTTAGGGCAGATGGACATAGGAAGAGCAGGACAGGCATGAACTTCATCTAAAATAAGCAAGGAAGTGTTGGTAGGCAAAATAAAAAGATTCAGCTTTCATCTGTTGTAGACGTGGGGGTTTGCACTCTTTTTCATGGGCTGTTTAATAATCCTGGGAGGTCAAGACCTCAGTTTTATATCCTGTCCACAAGCCAGCACCTCTACCAAAAATAGTGTCCCCAAAGCATATCGGGATATCACTTCAGAACTGACTCAGAGGGAAGAGTGCCAGCAACTGATTTAGCTGCACTGCTTTTGATAGCACCCTGGATTTTCCTTGGAGATGCCCCAGACATGTACTGACCAGCCGTAACCTTGTTTACTTTGTGAGGTCTGAGAAGTCCACAGCCTGACATGCCGTGGCTACCCAGTAGGATATGTTTAGTGTAGAGTCTAGCAACAAATTCCCAGTGAAGTCAGTCTGAATTTGCACACTAATATTCAAAGAATAATTTAACATAACAGAGCAACAAAGTAATTGCTGCATATTTGCCTAAATTGGCATGTAAGGGCTTTTAAAGAGTGTGCTTTTCAATGTAACTCTTGCTGGGTTGTTTATGTATTCCCATGTCTTGATTTGAGACCAGTCCATGGGTTGCTTTCATGCTGGGGATCTCAGCTTATGAGCAGCCATTATCCAGACTCAATGGCAGCTATTAAGCGTGTAGTTTAAGCAATCAAAATGTCCTAAGTCCATTCTCTTGTTTTTACTTTTGAAAAAGTCATTGCATCTTTAGAAGCCACCATGGCTAGGGAAGCGGCAAACCCGACCGTTCATAGTGGCCCTGGTGTTTAGTCTCTGCTGTCTTCCCGTGTGCTCCATGTTTGCTTTACAAAGAGGTTATCTTTGTGTATGCCCATTGCCATTATTCTTTCCATGCTTGCTTTTGATAATATAATGATAGAAAAGTGTAATTTCCCACAGTTTTAACTGGCCTGTGGCTTGCTGCTGTTATCTTAAGTTACTCTTATGAAATATTGTTGGGAGCAATTATGTGCCAGATTTATTTAGTAAAGTTCCCAGAGTTCTGCATGACAAGGAGTCTCAAGTAATAGGCAGTTGTCTCAGTCATGCAAATTTGGGGAATGAATTAATCAAGCAAAAGGTCAGCTGTTACCATTGTCTATCTTATCTATCAGTGCTGATCGTCACAGTTTCTATGAGCTATCGAACCAGTCTAGACTACTTTGGTAACAGAAACCTGCTTTCTTCAGTCCCATAGATGGAGATTTGCTTTCGAAATGCTACCCAGCTACTGAGTCTTGCAGAGCCTAGTAAAATAGAGAAAGTAAATCATACATGTTAATCTGAAAAGCAGCTAGTTCCCTCTCCACCCAATCTGATGCAGATGTTGCAGACCAAGCTGTCAGTTCTCTTACATTGTTAGCAGACAAAAGGTGTGAGCTCCCTTACAGGTGTTGTCTGTTCACCCCAGATACTGTGGAGACCCCTTCAGATAATGGAGGCTTCATTCTTCCATCTCTAGAGAGGTTTGGGCTGACACCAGAAGCAGAGGAGTTGGAGATGTACAGGTTTTGTGAACTGAACAGCCAGTTGTTGACCAAGCAAAACTTTCTCCCTGTCTGCTCGTGCTAGGAAAATATTCCACTGGCTATGTGCAGATATCTACACGGCACTGGGGAATGCCCTCTACGAGAGGTGCCGACCTTGGACTCAATTGCTGCTATTAGCTTACAGTCCTGTTGAGTGAGAGCCTGTGCTTGGCAGAGGCCGGGAGGCCGTGGCAGTCTGGAGCAGAGAGGGGCCTGGGGGACATTATTCCCCTGTTAGACTGAGTCTGCTCCACGTGGTCTTGTGCAGAGAGCTGCTGGGAAGATCTCCTCCCTTGGAGGTCCTTCAGGCAGCCAGATAAACTGCACTGCCCAGGATGTGAAGAAAGATTTAGGATTTATGAACATTTGCTAAAGCCAAATGAAACATATTTGTTTTGTGCTGTGTTATTTGTCAAAATGACATCATTCTTCATGCTGATAAACAAGGGAATTCTGACTGCACCCTGGACTGAAAATGCCACGCTTTGAGTTTTAAGACATTAGCTGTATGCAGTAAGGAGCTGCACGGAGCAAGCGGGGTGACTTTTAATCCTTCTAATGAGTCAGTGAAACCACAAGCACACAAGCGTACATGCAGTTGCTTACCACTTCTGTATAAACACAGAAATGGTTCCGCTAATTATCCTTGAAAGTTATGCTAATTCCACAGGTAAGAGGTGATTTTGTGGCCAAGGCATTTTGAAAAGCTCGGGATCCTGCAGCACCGAGGATGCTGGCTGCAGCAAGCGCCAGGCGTGCAGGCAGCCACTCGCTGTGGTCAGCGGCTGCTTTAGCAAGGCCCGAGCACTTACCGAGGGCGCTGCCAGGCCCTGGCAAGCGGCAGGGCAGGAGATGGGCGAGCTCCCTGGCTGGCTTGTGGTGGCGGGGGCTGAAGCTGTCCTTACTGCCACACAGGCACACAAATGCTAGAAATGAAAGTAATCGCCGCCGCTGCAGGCAGACTGTGGCTGCAATGGAGGAAACGTGACTTCCTCACGCTTCTCATCGAGTGGCCAGGCACAGCCAAAACAAATTGCAGGGAAAGTCCTGCCAGCCCCACCGCGTAGTGCATGCCTGCTGCAAGGCCTGGGGGTCTGGGCCAGGCAGCAGCTGCAAGGGGCTGGGAGGACACCGCTGCCTTCCCGTATCTGGGAGAGGAGAAGAAGCTCTCCTCCACAGACCTCCCCGGTGCAGAGCACGTGTGGGAAAGCTGGGGCATCATAAAACAGCATTCTCTAAACAGCAGCCTGTATGTTTTCTGCTATACTAAGCATTACAGTAGTGAAGGTAGTTAAAGTCAGCAGCATGAAAATTAACATTTAAAAAGATACTCTATATTCCTTAGCAAAGCACTGCTATCCAAAACACTCTGTTTGGGCTTGGGTATGATAGGAAGAAAAAAAGATTATAATAAAAAATAGACTGCAGGCATGGAGTGAGCAGTTGCCGTGACCTTGCCTTTTGTATGCCATTACACAATTCAATGGCAGTCCACTCAAACCTTGCTCTCGATCAATATCCTATTAAAGCAGCACAAAAAGTCTCTATAAACTTAGTGGTTAGCTATGTTTATAAATGGAACTCAGCATAATTAGACGGTCAATAGCAGGCTGTACTTGTAATTTTAAAATGAACATCACACATTTCATATCTGTTGTATTCGGCTAAGGCTCTTTGCATCTAACGATACAGTGTGGAGGAGACAAAGGCCTTCCAAAAAAATAAAAAAAGAAAACAGATCCTCTTTCCTCTCTGCATCAGCAGCGCAGTGTGTTTCCCTTTGTTTATGGAGTCACAACACAGGAAAAAGTTTATTAGTCAAATGTCACGTTTCTCCCATTTAACCTTAAACACATTATCACTTTGCTGCAATGTTACACATGTAATGATCTTAGTCATATCCCAGCCCCTTTGTAAAATAAATACATAAAAATGGAAAATGAGAAGCTAAATACTAACATGACTGAAAGAGAGTGCCATATTCCAAGGAAGACAAATGCCAGCCTGGCTGGTTTTATTTAGTGGGTTTCCTGTTCTCTAATTCAATAAATTTTTCAAAATAAATATTCCAATTGAGTTAAGTCAGAGGGCTTTTTGTTAATTTCTCTGTTATTTTTCTTGACATTTGGGGTGAGGATCCAAGCTAACGAGCTGGCAGCAGAGGGAACGGGCTGGCAGCGGGGAGGTGCTGCCCGCGTCCCCGGGCCGGGCGCGGTGCTGCTCGCAGGCCGGCGCAGCCGCTTCCCTCCCGGCCTGCGCGGCAGCCCTGGGTGAGGGATGTTCCACTCAGGCAAACCACCTCATCCCGCCCCTTCAGAGCAAGCGAACCCTATCCCCTGTGCACAGGGGCTTTTTGCAATGCCGACAGCTGAAGTCAGAGCTGAGGCCAGCATCGGTCTGTTTGCGCAGAAGCCCCGCGCGCATCCCCGGGTGCGAAGGGAAGAGGGGTCCTTCCTCCTCCAGGCCCCGCGCCCCGCCAGGTCGGAGCCCTGGGTCAGATGACATCTTGATGCAGGCACGTAGGTGGAGACCATTGTTTGGACTCGCAACTGAAATTTCTGACATCCTTTCCTGTTTGGGAGATGTTCTTGAGCTATCAGAAGGTCACTTTGCTGCAGAGCGTTTGTTAGGTGGGAAAAACGGCGTGTTTTTAGTGTTGGTGGCCTGGAGTTTCTGCAGGCTGCAGCGCGTAAGCAGCCAGCTGTGCTGGAGGGTGAGCTTCCCAGCCACACCACCGCTTCGCGTAGGGCCACAGCGTGTTCCCGTACCATAGGAGCAGGACAGTCCGCAAAGGCGATGTGAAGAGCGATTTGGACCAGGCTAAGGTGCCTCCTGGCTGGGCTAGCTGCGCCATGCAGCTCTGGTGGCACCTTGCATCGCAAACCACAGGAGTAACCTGAGCAGCCAGCCGCTGGCAGCCACTGCCCGCAGCTGAAACCCAGCGCGGGAGGCACAAGGTGCAGCTTAGCTCCACCAAGGCTGAAGCGGAGACACAAAGTGCACACCCAAATTTCAGGTGGGAAGAGGAAGGGACCTTCCACCATGCGGATGAAAAACATTAACCTCCTCCTGACAGTCTGATTGGGGTCTACACATTGCACTTTGCTGTGTTTTATCATAGTAAATGGTACTAGCAAGGGTGCAAATACCCTTTGCTGAAAGACAGGCACCGAATATGCAGGAGAAGGGATTTCAGAACAGCTTGACCCTGCGCAAAGCTTTTCACAGCGCTTGTAGGGTCAGTGGCCTTGACTTGGTTGTGGCAGTATCACGGCTCATGTAGGAACTGCCATGGGGCTTTCCCACATCCAGCTGCCACAGGCCATCTAGACACTTCAGCCTCTGCTGGGGAGATGTTGTTGTATGGCAGAGGTGGGTTTCATTCTATAACCCTTAAGTTGCAAACAGGCTTTTGCATATGGCAAGGTGATTTGGCCCGTAACAAAGAAAGCATCCTTCATATTTCCTGCACGGGCGGAAATTAGTCTGTGTTTAGTCCTTTCTATTTTGTGCTGAGTTTACACAGCATTAGCAATACCTCGTTCCTACCCCACCCCTGTTCTGGAGGTACATTTCATTTTCATATAGAGCCAGTTCAAGGGCTTGAGCAGAAATGTCCAGGATTTGGGGAGAGAGGGATTAACAGGGGGAGGTGAGAACAACAACGGAAGCATTATCCAGATACCAGGTTTTCATCTGTATCTGTTTGGAATAAAGCTGCTTCATAAATCTTGCAGTGGTTAGGAAATTCATTGTGCCTCAGAAAGAAATGGTGCTTTAATTTGGTGCTTACCTTTGTATGTTCCTGTTTGGCAAATAGTACGCTTAACCTGTAAGTCAGGCTTTGGTAGGTAGAGGGTGCAGAGGAACTGATCAGCAAAGGGTTTACAGAGCAGAAATCTGTTTGGCAAGGAAGTTGCTGAAAACTGTGGAGTAGATGCTGCAGAGTACCTTTATGATTGATTTCCATTCAAGTCAGACTGACTGCAGTGTGGTCATTTTTCTAACCCATAACTGCTCACACTGCAGCAGTCTGCTATCTGCAGGGTGTCTGAATTATAGCAGTCCATGTCCGTGTTACCTTTTACACAAATTACTTACACTGGTTTCTTTTTCCATGCAAATTCATCAGTTTTACAGCCTCTTGTAGTTGCTGTCAGGAAACTGTTGCAGAAAGCACAATTTGATAAAATGAGTTAATTTTACTATCCTTAATTTTTCTTTCTTTTTGTTAACACACCCTCTCATATACCCAGTGTACAGGAAGCGTATGATAGTTAAGGGAAGATAACAAAGGATTTGAGTGTTCTTGTCATAAATTACTTCCCAACTTCATTCCTTTTAATGATCATTCCAGATTTTCTCAAGTTTTAATAGTGTTGTGTATTGTCCATCCCATGCTTTTAAAAGTCCATGGCTATCCAGGCTGTTCCCTTTCTGTCTCAATGACGTTCTTAAAAGATCCTTGCCAAACAACAACTAATTGTCTTGTGGGGATGATGAGGCAGCTGCAAAGCTACATTATTCCTCTGTCGAATCTGACATTGTGAGCTCCTTAAGTCCTGGGGTGAAATACTGGCCCCATTACAGTCAATGGCAGCACTCCCAGAAGGCCTGCATTTCAGCCTAGACGTGTTAGCTGGGCGATATGAGCTATCCTGTCTTCATTTCCTCACTTCTGCCCCATTGGAGTGAAAGATTTTTTCGTCTTTGAAAATGGGCCAGATTCTCCAACCAAAGATTAAACTTGGCTCAGCATCCTTGTGTGGCATTGAGACTGCTTCGCCTTTGTTACTGTGAATCGGGGCTCTCAGACAATACGTTCCAGACCAAACTTGTGCATTTTATTATGTAGTACGTACTTTTTCAGATGTCTCTGAAATGTGAGAGAAAATCATGATCTGTAATTGTCAGCTCCCTAAGTTGGTTTGTCCTGCAAATGGCACTGGAACAGCAACAGTGGCTGTGGGATCACGTGCCATATAGTTGCATCTTTTGGTGAAATGCATTATCCATTGACTTTAACATTAAACTGCTCTGTTCCCAGAAAAATACAGCACATGGAGTTCATAGGCTTGTGCCTGAAAACTTTAGGGTGTGTAGGAACTCATCATGTTTTAATGTAAAACCAAGGCTTTAGGACATGGAAATTAAAGGTATTCATATCCCTTACAATAAAACTTAGGTGCTGGGTGAGAGGTGCTGATGAGAGGTGAACAGTGGAAGGTAACCACTGGATAACATTTTTTGAGATAAATGTCTCTAGCTTTGATTTAGCTGAAGGAGAGGCCAGAGGAAAACTCAGATGCTCACAGGCAGAAGAGAACTTGCATTTCTCATCTGTGTTTGTACTTTCTCCAAGGAGCGTTTGTAACCTCTGTGCTTGGGGATGTACATCACGTATATACCAAAGGTCCTGAGGTGTGTATTTCCCTGCCTATACTGCTTATAGATTATGCCAAGCACACTACAGGGATGATGCAGCCTATTTGTAACTATGCCAATAAATGCAATGTTGTCCTAAAAACAAAAGCAACAAGTTTCATTAAATGTTAGAATGATATTAATAGAAAAGCAGTGCTTAACAGAATTGAATAAGTGTGTCATAATTGTTTAATTTTTTTAAAGAGTATCATTGGAGCAATGTAAAGAAAGAGTCTATGTCACGAAACATTGTATTCTTGATAAAATAACATTTTCTTGATTGCAATGCCAGTTTCCATTAGCATTTCTTAATTTCCACGTCCCACCTGTTCTCATTGCAAAAATAAACACACTACTGAGGAAGAAGAAAGTGGTTTTGAAGTGCAATTCATGCCTTATTCACATGAATTACTGACTGCGATCTCTTTTGTTTCCCCAGCACCAATAGCTGCAGGAACAGGCCCTAATTTCTCCCTCTCAGATTTGGAAAGTTCTTCATACTACAGCATGAGCCCAGGAGCAATGAGGAGGTCTTTACCTAGTACATCCTCTACCAGGTAATTTAATCTCTGCCTACTGCTGAGTTACTTGGAAACCCAGGCAAGCATCATTACTCATCTGGGAAAGTAACCATTAAATTATTTGACAAGTTGTTTGAGGGCCTCAGGATGGGGAGCTGTTTCAGATTCACAGAGCTGAATGTTCAACTCGATCACTGTTGAAGTTCTTTCTATATATAAAAATTTTGAAGAAAATCAGTTTCATTGCCTTGTATAACTTCTGGCTCATGTCTTGATGTATATCAGGAGAAGTTCCACTGGAATTGTTTGACTTTTACTGGTGGCAGAAGAGAATTTGGAGCATATTGAGATGTGCCACTTTGTCCTGGCAGGAAAGTCTTAAGATAGACTTACGTGCATTCTTTATCTTAAAAAGTGTTATCTGTGAGACTATTATAGTTTTAGGATCTTAGCCTATAATGCATTCTGATTTTCACGTAGCATTTAGAAATTTGTGACTCAACAATTTGAAAACTGTGAATTGTTAATGCAGATGACTGCCCAGTCTCATTTTGATTTTGACTTGGATGCCAACTATCAGACAAGGATATTTTTTATTTTTTACCCTATGCTTTTACTTTAACCATCCATGAGATTAGATTTATAAACAAGCCCAGTCACTCTAGTAGTCTTGAACACTATTAAGGAACCAGATTGATTTTTTTCCCCCCACAGCCAAAATAGATCATTCATTTCAAAGACATGACAAGAAAGTCTAACTTCAGCCCAGGGTTGTTTTACATTTTTATCTCAGTCTGCAGTGCCACCAGCTTTGCAATAAGCAAGTGCACATGTAAGGCTCTGTAGTTTGAATATAGCTGTTGTTTTTATTTTCTAAAAGAAGATCTTTAGAGGGAGGCTCTTAGCCATAGCTTCTTACAGCTTCCAGTGATTGGAAGAATATTCTACAGCTTGTAGTTAGTGTACATTATGAAGCTTGGTGACTACAGTTGCCATTCCACATCAATTAAAAACTTTGTACTCTTTCTTCTTTGCATATAAACTGTGCACCCGATGTACAGTGCTCATCACTAGCACCATACTCAGAGTTTACTTGTTACTCCAGAAGCAAAAAAGTAAAGTTATTAGTGTTACTTAAGAGCTCAGTTGTTGCTCTTCTATTCTTTTGCAAATAGCTAGCAGTGATAAGGACCTAATTACAAACAGCATGGGTAGTTAATAACTTGGTAATATGTTTGTTTTCCTCTCATTAGGCCGTTCCCAGTCAGAAAAAAAAATATTGCTTAAATACACAGACTCAGCGGAATTATCAGGCGGTAATTATATAGTATGCACACAATTTCCCCTATTGACACATAACAATTCTCTAAATTAAGGAATGGCTGAACCTGCATTCCACGCATACCACAAGAATTATTCTTCCTGTTTCTCACAAACTGATTTCTCATACCTGTACAGAGCTTTGGGTGGAGAGCTGCGCAGATGCTGCAAGTTTTAGACCAGTAGAAATTGGAATATTTGATGTCTTTTAAATATGTTCCCCCTACACAGAGGAGCCTGTTCTTGAGTGCCTTAAATCTTAATAGAATACAGATTTGGAGTAAAAAGTGAGCTGACCCAGTCTTGGAAAAGTACTTAAAAGAGAAGTTCTTGGTAATGTCCTCACGCAGTCTGTACAACTCATTACAGAAAACAGAGCCAACCTGAGTGTCTTTGGCTCTGGGATCCTCTCCCTACCAAACTACTGGAGTCTGAGTCGGTGATCACCAGAGAACACTGAAAGGGCTCTTCTACCCTGAGCCATTGGTAAGGGAGGTGTGATATAAGACCAGGGAATCCTTTAGTACTGACACTAGTCAGAGGTACCTGGTGGGAGCTTTTAATGCTTGGTGGCCTACAGTTATGGAGTAGAATGCTTATACTTGTATGATAATGCAAACATTTGAACCACGAATGGATCCTTCCATCATTCATTCATCTACACTTCTTATGGGACTGAAGTCTGGGTTAATTTAATGGCTACAGTTATAAGATTGACAATATAAGTTTGAACTGGTAAATAATATCTTTTGAGAATGAGCAGTGGAAAAATCTGACAGTTAAAATATCTTGCATGTCATTACCATATTCATTCAAGTTGCAAAAATCATGCAATACAAATTATTTTATTGACCTCTATGTGCTTTGAAAGATGTCCTACTTTTTGACCTATAAAAACCTAAATGTTAAACTGTTTTCTAGTTAAATTAACACATGTTTAGGGGTTCAGTCTGGACTCCATGAGAGGTTGTTTGTCTCACATTGAAGCATAGTCATTGGGCATAAAGCAAATCAGAAACAAAAAGTGGATGCTGAGAGGTTGGGTGGGCAGGTTGGCTGTGCAGCAATCATACTTTCCCCTAAAACTGTTGTAGTTTCCATAAGCAGGTTAGTCTCGAGCAGTGCTAGCAAGATATGTCCCAAAAGAAGTGCCTTTGTTCCTTTCCATATATATAGTGGTTACAATGCATTTTTACTTTTTCAGCTCTACAAAACGTCTCAAATCTGTGGAGGATGAAATGGACAGTCCTGGTGAGGAGCCGTTTTATACAAGCCAAGGGCGCTCTCCAGGAAGTGGCAGCCAGTCAAGTGGATGGCATGAAGTGGAGCCAGGTAAGCCACGGCTTTCTGGAACCCAAGAAAATTATCTCCAGTTGCTCATTTTGTTATCAGAATACACTGAATGCTGTATAGAAAGGTGATCTATTATAAAAATCTTGTAACTTCTTCTGAGAAAAGGTCTGTCTAATGAAAATACTGTAGTTGTTTTATTGCTCCTGCAGCTGTGAATGTTTCTGTAGTGTGTCACTTCTGTATTTTTGCCAAATATCTTAAGTATTTAAATAATGCAGGAAAAGATACACTGTCTGTTTCTGTCAAAATGTCCAGATTCATTTCTGGGATAGCAGTGACATGCGCTTAGTAAAAAGCAGTACCTGTCTGGGGTATGCCCCACTGTTATACTATTTAAATAAATATCCCTAAACTTATGTAAGGTAGAAGGACTTTTCAAGCATTATACAACACTCAAGGTCATCTAGTAATGACTTTTAAGAGACTTACAATCTCATATGTAGCACTGTGAAGTGTGATTGGAGGCTTCATATCAAAATAGCTATCACTGGGTATTAAACTTCATAAGCTTTAGGAAGCAGCTCTTCTACCTTTTCTCCGTTAATTTTTATGTGTGATCTTTCTTGCTGATCATCTTTTGGGTTATGTTATGTTACATACTTAACTGTCCATTGGTCACTTATCTTGAGATCATCTGGGTGCTTAATACTATTGAAAATATTTTTCAGGGTCAGTTGTACATATACAGATGAAGCTAATGCCTCGATTTTGGTTACAGCTAAATATTCAAATATTTATTGCCAATAAAAATAACAGAAGTCTTATTTGTTAGATAAACACAGGCAGTACTTTCATCTCACGGTGTTTGAGAAGCCTCCCAGTGTTTGAGAAGGCCCTCTAAACAGCCCAAAGGGTCTTTCACAATACATGTTTTTTTCCTTTCTTGTTTGTTTGGATTTAAATTAGTATGTTTTTGGTTTGTTTTGAAACAACACATGCCTGTCCAGGGCACTGGGTGTAATGAACTATACAGCATAGAAAAGTAAATTCAACCTGAACAGCATTAAAATCAGTTCTGTGGGCACTTGGCCAGCCACCTATATCCTTCATCATGTAGGAAACATACCCACAGCTTTCTCTGGAGACCCTGTCAAACAGCTGTCCTTTACAGCATGCCCAGAAAGTCACCAAATTTGGGCTATTCCAGACTGGGAGGGGACTGATTCCCGCGCCTGGGAGCCCTTGGAGGATCCCCTGCCAGCTGCCCTCTCTCCTCTAATGAGGAGGAGCCAGCTTGTGGGCCCTTATTGACTGCAGATGTGGCACTTTGGCAGGAGGAGAGGGTAGACCTGCAGGCAGACAAGTGCCAGGCTCCCCATGACTGCCTTGCCGCCGTGGTCCCCAGGGCTCTGGTGTTTTCAGTGAGGTGTCCTGCTCTGTAGATGCTAGGGTCTGTTTCCTCCATCAGCTGCAGCCTCCAGATGATGTAAGGCAGAGCTTCACCTTGTACGAAACTGGTCTGCTCATGGAGCAGCAAAAACATGAACAAAAGCTCAGCGCCCATCGAAAGGAGAGATCGCAACCTTCTCTGCAGACACAGATGGCTAAAGCTGACTGGTTTGCTGCTTCTACATCATTGTTAGACGGAAGGCTAACTCCCCCCCAAAGTTTGGGGTCCTCTTTATTAATGGCAAACGTTCTTCATCTGTACAACAGCCAGAGGTTGGCTATTAATTTTGCTGTCACTTCTGGTGGTTTTCCCCACACGTGGTCATCACCTTGGTCTCATCCAAGTCCTATCTAGATAGTGGCACTAAAGTGCTGAGCTGGGCAAGAGAAGTACCTAAAGCCTTACACACATGAGTGGGATGGGGGATTGAAGCACCACCACCACTCTTGGCCCCACTGCATGCTTATCACGAAGAAACGCAACTGTCCATGTCAAACTTGCTGAGTTTCTCAGAGAGGCAAGAACAAGTCAGAGAAAAGAAGGTACTTCCATCCTCATGACCTTCCTCACTTACTACAGAAAAATCTCAGGTTCTACCTAGGCTTGCCTGTAAAATGGCAGAAAATCACCTTGCAGCATAAGGGACTCAAGCCAGGTACCAACTAGATATAGCTCAGATTCATCAAGCTATCTATCACTGTCACAGCTGAGAAGAAAAAGAGCTTTATCCTGCCTGCGTGGGATGCACTTTCAAGCTTTATGCTATAGCCACTCAGCCCCACCCTGAGACTTCTGCCGTGACTTTCCAGCAGCCTCTCCTCTGAATTCATTGCCTTGGCTTCTCTGTAAAACAGGGTCACCTGCAAGAGCACGGCTGGCAGGGAGATTACCCAAAGAGCCCCAGCTCATCAGTGGTGAAGGACAAAACTGTACTGAAGTGTCCTTTCATGCCAAGGCGACAGTGGTATGTCACTGGAACAAGGTGCTCCCCGCTAAGTAACAGAGAGGGACACATCCTGCTTGATGCTGTGCACAGTGCCATGCCTTACCTCAGAAACCACACGTGGGTCTGATGCTAATGTCTGGCCCTTTGTATTTGACATGGGTGCTTTATCTCCATAAGTGTAAAATGTTTTATGAGTCTTCAGTGGGGCATCTGCCTAGAAAATATATTGGTCATCTGAAAGCCATACAAATGGTGTTAACATCCTGTATTACCTGGTGCCTTGCCATAGTGTTCATCTCTGAGAGGGGTGAAACCCCTGCTCTGTTTCGGATCCATCCTTTCCAATCTTTCTCCTGTCCAGAGAAAGGCCTTGCCATTTACTTAATCTGCAATCAAAAATGATGGCACGGTTTTAACATACACTAATCTCTGAGCTTCTGTGTTTTGTTTTTTTCTCAGTGAAATTCACAGAAGTTTAAAACCATCTTTTTGTTTCACTTGGCATTTCTTCTGTGTGGTTCACTTTATGCTGCGTGGGATAATGCAGGTATCAATGGTGCAGAATGATGCTCGTTCCGAAGGCGGGCTGAAGTTTTGGCCTGTGCTGGGAGAGTAGCGTAAGCCAGGTTTCCAAACACCATAATTAAGCCCTGTCCTTTGGGTTACCAGCCAAACAACGGGAGGAGGAAATCAGACCAAGGAAAGGAAGCTTAGACTTGTCTGTGGGATGGCTGTTCTGGCAGGGAAAGAAAAGTTCAGCGAGAGGAGCCAGCAGCCAACCTCCCAGCCCAGTAGGATCCACACCAAAGATAATAATACATCCTTTGGCTTTATTACCTTTGAGTAGATTGCTTCCTCACAGGAGATTTAGATTTATGCAGAGATAGCTTCTTGGCCTATATGCCTTGACAGGTTTATGGGAGTGAGAGGATGAATATTCTGTCTGTGTGTGTTGCTTTTGCTTAATTCTGAGGTGTGCACATGAGAAAAAGTGGGGACTATAACGCAGGAGCAGGTGTGGAGCACTTGGTATGTTTATGCACGTGTAGAGATAAAGGGTAGTGCTCATGGCACAGAAGGTATGAGAGGGTTATAGCAGAAGATGTTGCCTGGGACAGTGCGGGGAAATTAGGTCTGCATGAGAGGGTGGTTGGAGAAAAGTCACACCTGAAAGAAAACACAGCATACAAAAGAAACGAAAAAGGAGAAAACAATTTCAGACCATATAGAAGGAAAAAATATATAGGGAAAGAAAAAAGGAACAAATGCCAGGAAAACAAAGATTTGACTTCCTAGAAAGGAAATATGAAATGGAATATGTGAACTCCTCTTAGAGAGCACTCCAGGCAGAGGGTTATTTACCGCCAGCAGTGACTAGTCACTCTACATCTGTCTCCATTTTTTCTCTTGAACAAATTCCCTTTTTGGATACTTTCTTCCTGCTTTGCTTCCCTGTGATTGCCCCTGTAAGTGGTCTTTGGAGGGCAGGCTGTATACTCAGAACATATGTGCAAACTGGCAGGAGAACAGAAGAGGACAAAACCACTCTGTGTGCTATTTAGATTAGGCAGTGGATGCTTCCCCTGTGCCTACTCTTGGGGTCTCTGCTGTGTGCAGAATACAAGCTGCACCTATTGTCCAGCCACAGTTCTTCCTCTGAGCTTTTACTTCATAAGGCCCCAGGGTTTAGGGCACCCTGACATCTGTCTCGTGTGGAGACTTTGCTGGGCATAGGTCCTATATGCTTCACCCACTAGCAACATGACCTTTCCATTCTTGGCATTTCAGACCCATGGTAATGAGCAGAGGACTCAGCCTTGTTTTTTTTACATCTAGATACTTCTTGCAAGCAAGGATATAGCACTCTCCTTATACGTCAGACGTGACAGCCAAAGCAAAAACCAACATTAATTCCGTGTTCTTGTACTGTACTCCTTGAGTCTCACATCCATTTACCTGCACTCGAAAGCTCCTGGGGAGCTCTCAGGCCTAAAAAGGCTGGGGTCTGCCAGAAAAGATGAATTTCCTCTCACAACAGGAAGGCTTAGGAAGTAAAACAAAGCAGACATGTAGTAAATTACTTCTGCTTTTCAAATACCTTTTGCGGTATCCTCCTTACCATTACTTTATCTCAGCACTTTCAGTACATAACTCTTGTTAACTGAGAAGAAGGGCGAGAGAGGATAAAGATGATGTTAGTAAGAAAATAAGGCAACATCACACTGGCTTTGAACTCAGGTACAAAGCTGGCCCCTGTTCAGTTCTGTGGCAGGTCTGCTGGTAAAGGGGGTAAAGCCATACTTGCAGTTATAAGTTTTTTAATTCCATAACAAGAGAAGATTGAGTTAATATATATTAGTATCGTTCTTACACATTTTTAATTCATTCTCTGATTCGGTCCAGGAGTAATGTTCATATTGTGCTCTGCCAGTCATTTTGTGGTGTAGCATATGGATGGTATTTGCCAATTTTCCTTCCATTGTATTTCTACAGTGTGGCATGGGAAAAGTGTTTAAAATGTAAATTCAGAGTATCCTCCTAGTCTCTTCCTTGTACTTGTATTTCCACAAGTTAGTTTGGTTCCTAGAGGACAGTAATCCCAAGAAAGGTAGGTGTTAGTACTCCTTGAGATTTCTGAGGGGACAATTAGCTCTGCTTCACTTGTGGTCTTGACCAACTTACAGCACTGCACCCATTTTCAAAATGGGTTGAGCTCTGTGGTCCTTCCACTGAAAGACAGATGGGGCTTTTCATACTGTGGTAATCCACCTTCCCCCGCCCCAGCTCCACCCTGCTGCTCTGCTGCCGATCACACTGTGCTGAGCTCTTGCATGTCTTCACCTTGAAAACCCCAGGAACCAAATGAGTCTTTCAGTGCAAAAAGCCTTCAGGAATTAGTAATCGCACTTGCACTGCATGCCTGAAAGACATATTTACAATTCCAGGATCTCATGGAGTTGATAATATTATACAAACCTACAGTAAGCTGGAGAGTTCCCTGTTAGACTGCTGGACACGTCTTTGATAGTAAAGACGCTATTAAAGTCAGCCTCATGATTGCTTACTACACCACTCAGGTTAGCACTGTTCATTCTCATGCCACCATCTATGGAACTGTCTGAAAATAATTTCTAAGCAATTTCTCTGCAACTGAGGAGCTGAGATCCTACTTTGGAGTATTCTCCTTGCAGTGACAGTGACCGCTAACTTATTAATACCATGTCTCTCTACTCAGTGCTGGTTATGGAAGGACCATATGCAGGCAACTGGTCCAAGCTGTTTCACTAACTGTCTTCTTAATTCTGGAATGAGCTGTCTTTTTAAAAGATTCTCAACATGCAAGAAAACTTCTGCATGTTCACTAAGAAGCTTTTATTTATGCCTTGCAAGTCAGAAAGACTCATTCAGGCATAGATCAGATGAGTTTATTTTCAAAGTCTGTTCAGAATTATATCTTGGAAATGCCAGAGAAGTGGTATAAGAGAGATCCTAGACTGTGTTCTTCATGTGTTCTTTATGCCCTAAACACTGTTGTTGTCTGGCACTACCTGGAAAAGAAAATCTGTATAGTATGTCCCAGCATCAGTGATGCAGAGTACATCTGATCTGTCCTCAGGCAAAAGGTCTATGGGTTCATCAAAAGTTGATGTCACACGCTAATTCAGAGCTCAGAGAAGTTTGCAATGACCGTGCTACATCACTGCCAATGATTCAAAGTACTGACTGTAGAAAATATGAAAAACATGAGAACTATGTTTCATACAAAATAATAATAATAATAAAAAACCTTTTTGCTGGGAAAACATTCAACTTCAGACCTGGAGTAATCAATATCAAATAAAACTCCAGCATTACTTTTCTGTGACTTGCTGTAGCAGGCAGGTTTCACTGGATCATAAGTAGGCACAGGAATTTCATGATCTTTATTAACTTCCCTTAAGTTGAATTGGTTGGATACTCATAGACCCATTTATGAAAGATAAAAATAAGGAAGCATCTCAATTTCTTAGAACTAGAGGAGGTCTACATCCAGGATCCCTGCCAATTATATTTACGCAGTATTTCCCAGATGTGACATTGTGTTGCCCTCCAATTCTCAGGGTGTAAAGAAAAAACAGACACCACACTCACATAGCCATGAAGATTGTACCTGCCTTGTGTGGCAGCTTCATTACATACCCTGACACTTCTATCAGCAGGCACCATTCCTCCATTGAACTTAATATCTTAAGACAGCAGCAACATTGCACAACCAGACAAACCTCCAGCCACGGCATAGTTTGGCTTTTCCAACGGGAGGTCAGAAATGGATCACGTTTCTCTGATGGCCAGAACATTTTGGTTTATAGCACAGATAATTTCATCCAGCTACTTTGTGCGGTTAAGCTGAAGAGATACCATGAGCGGTACAGCGGACAGAACCTCTTGCCTCCCAGGTCTGTGCTAACTTCCGCTGTTCGTTTTCTCTAAGGAACTCTTTCTGAGCTTTGTTAGACTATGTACTGTGCCTAGGACTCCTGCTCCCATTTACCCCGTTTCCCCATCCCTATTCAGACCCACACGTCTCATCTCCAAGGCATTATACACAGTTTCCCACATTTCTCCCCACTCTTACAGAGTCTTCCAACATCCTTACAACATCCTGTGTTCTGACACAGGTGAGAAGCAGAGCATGTCTGGGCCTGTACTGTCTTTCATGCTTCCATTACTGATACATGGAATTAAACATGGCACCATGTGGATGCTGCTGGTTTCACGTGAACAGGTAGATGCCCAAAGTGAAGTGTAAAATGAGAGCATACTTCAAGGAACTCCAGCTACTGTAAAATCTGGAGCTTTTCTTAAGTGTTTTTTACTTCCGTAGAGTCCATGTGTTCCCTTATCCCTGCTCTCTGCATTACAGTATCCCATCAAAACACAAGCTGCCCAGTGGTTTTTAAGAATGTAAGAGTTTTCTTTTCTTCTTAGAGCAATAACACTTATCAACTTTTACTGAAATACCATATCACCTCCTTGTCACTGGCAGTCTACAGTTCCTGCCGCTAAAAGTTTAATGCATTTACAGGAGCACTTAGGCATCAAGACTTTGATATCACAATCTGTTAGTCACAGGTGCTACATGATAGGTTTGTGTTAGCACATTATAGATCTTTTATCAGATACTGCACAAAATGCGTGTGTTTCTCTGCCAGGCACTCAGAATCAGACTGCTGCGTAGTTGATGAGTTACTCACCAATATAAGTTGTTGTTTATTTTACACAGAACTTTTCCAGAACTGCACCTTAATGGATAACGTAAACTCTAATTGGTAGGCCAGCGAAGATCAAGAACAAAATGTGAGCCAGGAAAAATGCAGGAGGTCAATTGTGGTGCTTTAAGCATTGTCAGTCTTTTGCAATAATGTTCATCAAGTCAAATGATTAACACTACTCATTTGCTATAATAGCCATAGTCATTTTGACAGCAATTTACCACTGGATCAATAGCCCAGCTTTTCTTTGGCAATTCACATAGTAGCATGAGACCTGTGACAACATGCCATGCTGTTGGCATTACTGTTTCAATATCATGGAAGGAAGTGAGAAATGGGAAAAGAACTACTGAATGAAAAGTCACTTCTGATTAAAAAGTTCTAGATGTTTTCACACCTCTCAAAGGCTCCTTTTTCTTTCCAGAAACTGGACAACACAACAAACTTGGCCCTGAGATTCACCCTAAACTGTACTTTCCATTTTTAATAAAATCAGTATTAGCATGCAAGTGTTAGAGCACATAACCTAGCTTTGCTGTAATCCCCTGAGGAAGACAGCCCTTCATTATGGTCCCACAGAAGTCAGTCACTCAATGTCATGGCTCTGCTTTTTGCATCTAATTCCAGATGTCAGGAAGTCCATCATTTAAAAATGGGTACAGACCTGTAGGAGTTCTGAGTTAAAAACTGCAGAAAAGTGCTTCACTTCAGATATCAAATTAAAGTGGTGTTTTCAGCTGCCCTAGTGCTACCATCATCCACACATACCATTTTCACTGACTTTAATGACCAACTTAAAAGCAGATCTTCAGTGTGCCATGACAGCCATAAGACCACCTGAGCTGATCTCTGGCTCCACACACAGGTGGCCTTGTCTGAGTCATTTTTCAAATTGATAGGAAAGATTTAGTGCATAGAAAATTATTCCCTGACAAAGGCTGGAGAAATGCTTCCTGAAGATGAAGGGATTCCTGGGATGGGAGTGCTGTATCGATAGTCCACGTACCTAATGTTTTTCAGATGTCCTTGCTGGCTGAGCTATATACTGCCACCTATCCTGTTAATATATACAAATGAAACAAAGACAGTGAAATGGTTTATGCTTCACTTTTGTCACCAAGTGAAAGCTATAAGCTTCCTGAGCACTGGGACAAAAGCAGACACTTTCTACATCTTTTAAGCGGTGAGCTCTGAAAGCTCAAGTATAAAGCTGCCGAAGGACAGAAGTATGCTCTGAATGTGGCTGTGCGTTTCTTGCTGATTTGGAGGCTGTTAAACGTGAATCTCCAAGAGCCTCAGACGGATCTGCTCTGATGCAGTTATCCTTGAAGATCATCTGATAGTGCAGCATGGGACTGTTTAATTGCAAAATGGGATTAAACACATTGAGAGTATTGTACCTGTCTTCCAAAAGTTGAACTAGTTTTTTTTTATTTGCTTCTGGGACCAATTCAGGATGTTGACTTGGATCTATAAACTCTTCTATAGATTAGATCTTGGTTAGGAAATGGACTGCATTCCTTTCATGTGCTGTCTTAGCAGTTGAGATCAGCAGACTTGCTTTTTCTAATGTGTTTGGGAAGCAGAAGCAATATTTTGTCTCCTGGTATGCTGGTACAGAAATGTTCAGGTTTATTAATTCTTCAGGACACAGGAAAAGTCTTCATCACCTGTGTAGGCAGTCATGGGAAAGGACCCACTGCAAAGACTGCACTGAACTCTGGTTTTGGAGGCAGCTGGAAAATATTAGTAGTCTTCAGAGCCAATATACAGTACATATCAAGAGCCAGTAAATGATGCATATTATTGCAAATTCCTGTGCACTTCTGCATTTTATAAAACAGATAACTAAAATACCTAGCCAGATCAGTCCCCAAGAGATGCACATTTCCAAGCAGAGGACAAACCAAAAACACAGAACAGAACACAAATTAGCCAAACAGAATGGCTAAGTGGCTGAAACAAATGGTTTTAGGATCACCGAGCAAGGACCATGACCTCCTTTTGCATCAGTCAAGGCAACTGTGAAACTTTGTGAAAGAAGCTCACCACAAAACAGATGCTGGGCTATCTTAGGTAAATAAATTACCAAAAAATAATAACAAAAAACTCCCCTACACATTTTACAAAGCACAGCTGTGTAAATATTGCATGAAATGGGGGAGAGGGGGAGTGATGTAACATACACCCTTTTTATGCAGAAGTCCTGCTCTCTACACTGTTTATTAACATTCCCAGTACAACCATCACTACACTGCGTAGCTCACAGTGCAGCTACTGTACACATTTTGATCTTTGTTTTAAAGGAGAAAACAGGCTTCATTTTAAAGCAAACATTCTCACCCAAAGTTAAAATGTGCAATGAGAGGTGTTAGGGGACAGAGAGAAGATGGTGCAGGAACGGGAACAGGAAGCAGACTGCATTACATCTCTCTCTTTTTTAATTTCCTTTCCCACACAGTGTTTGTTGCACTGACTCTAGATATTCCTCATCCACTGGTTCTGTACAAAACCAGGAGCACTCCTGAGATCTTAACTTCATTGAGCTGGATACCTATAGCAATTTTCCTGTTTCTCTGCTGCTAGCCTTCCAGCCTACAAATGCTCACATCTAAAACTGTGGATCTGCCCACAGAGAGGAAAACCATGGCTCTTCTCAGCTAGACTGAAGGCTCACCTAGCCTGACATGCTGTCTTTGACAAGAGCTGGTAGTGGACACTTCAGGAAAGAATATAACAGCAGGACAGCCATCCAGTGATGCTTTTCGAAGTACAGCCTCTCAGATTCTGGCAGCAAACAGCTTGGTTTCATGAGCCAGAGGCTGTTCACATCTTTGTTTGACAGCCTTCAGTGGACATTTCTTTCAGAGACGTGCTCAGATGTTTTTAACCCACTCTTTATTTTGACCTCCACAACATCCCATGGCAGCAAGTTCCAGCTTAGCTCAGTGCTGTGTAAGGAAGAACCACTTCGTTTGTCTGTTTTAAATCTGTTGTCTGATCATTTCGTTTGATGCTCCTTTTTTTTTTTTTAACTGCCAGAAATAGTGAGTAAATCATTCACTGGTTAGTTTCTTTAGAGTTAAGTGCTGCCCCAACACTTTGACCGCAGCAGTCAGTGAGCATAGGAAAGCGGAGAAATCTGTCTAGCAGCCTTTCAGCTCAGGTAACGATTTGGCTGAATGGCTGCAGAGCCATCCTATACCCCCAGGAATGTATGTGTGCTGTGATGGCAGCTGTGTTATTCCCCTAGAGTGGGTAGTCTGTAACCTTGACCCATAACCCCAGAGCTTATGGCACGAATGCAGTGCTACCCCTCAGCTCATCCCCATACAGCCAAGCCCCGCTGGAGTGACTGCAATAAGGACATTGCAGCCTAAGTAAGGGATGCTGTTTAAGTACTTTTAATTTTCTTTTGTTTTCTGGCTCCACTAAGACTCAAAGTACAGCAGCATCTTCATCTAGTGCTATGGCTTTATTCTGAGCTCATTGATGCCTTGCCTAGAGATGAGCAGGTAATCCATAGCATCTTCCACCTCTGCTTGCCCATGCTGCTCTTGCACGGCCCGCAGCCCTGGTGAGATCATTCCTTCTGCTGTTCTCTTACATCAGTGGTTGCTGCTATTTTTAGTGCAATATACACCAAAAAGCATAATATAAGAGACCATGTAGCTAAAATTAGCTGGAAGATTATAGGCTGTGTTTTACTATTTTGTGCACAGTTTTCATTTGCCTCACTAGGATTTGCATGAAGATCTTTGAACCCCAAAAAGCCAGTAAAATGAGATGGTACCTGCAGTCCTGATGTCTAAGAGCAGTACTCTTGAAAAGAGTGGGACAATTTTATATCAGCAAGGACTGGAGGCAAAGTTTTAGGTTCCACCTGTAGGAAGGAAATACCTTTTATTTTAAAAGCAAGGATTTATAGTCAATGAGATTGGAAAAAATATAAATGTATGGATTATCTTTCCTTGTACTTAGTGTAACATCCCATTTTATTACAGCAGCCCACGTTTGTCTCCAGGAGTTTTATCTGTGATGTACTACGCTAATGCACTACTGTGCTCTGAACAGGAGAAAGCACTTTGGATATAGTCCAGATTTAACCCTGTTTTAGGGCTTGCCTTTAGTCTTCACTGAAATAGCAACAAGTGAAAGTAAGGCATCATCTGAACTCTTCCTCTGAACTTGGCCAATCCCCACTGTGAGGTGCATGTTTGAAGGAAAGGGTGGTGGTCGTTCTTGCTTGTTTTATGACTCCTCTCTCTCTCTCTCTGCCCTTTCAGTCCTTAAAACCAACATCCCTTTTCCATTCCTTGAGTGAAAACCACTTGGCCACACGTAATCTGAATGTGCTGTGCAAGAAACTGCTTCAAACTGTCAAAGTAAAGGTTCAACGTCTGACATCAAAATGAGTCCTGAAAGCAGTCCTGTAATCCAGGCAGAATTGCCAATTCTGGCCAGTTGGAGCTTTTAAAAATTAAAAGATCCCCAAAACAGCTGTATTTCTTATGCAAATCCTTAGCCAAATGGGAACTTGTAGGTATTAAATAAATTGTTTGCCCTCTGTTAAAAAATGATCATCTAGAAACCCAGTAATTTTTTGGGGCCAGGTTTTAAGAGGGCAAAGCAGTCTTACAAAGAGCATTTCTCCCATGTTGTGAGAACTATTGTGCTATTGTGATTTTACAGTGCTCTTTCTCTACTTTCACAGAATTTTTCTCTTTAACATTATGTGGAAAACCCTGAACAAAAACTGGCACTTAATTCAGAGTAAACAGTGGCAGTGACTGAATAGAAACCTGATGTCAAATATACAACCACCTCGGGAAAGTGAGAATCCATTGCTTTCTCATCTCTTCCAGTTGTTGCCTTCTTAAGTATGTTATTCATAAAATTAGCAGTTTAAAAATGCATAGAAACATTATTTTTTATATTCATAGCGTCACTCTAAAAAAAATGGTTAAAAATCGATTTGCTGGCCTCTTGGGGAAATGCTGTAATGTTTTTGGCTGTCTCCTACTTTCTGCTGCCAGCTAAAAGTACCATCTGGCTTGTTTAGGGCCCTTTTCCATATCAGGTGCTTCCAAAATTCTCCCCAACCAGAGGATTGTTTCATTGGGTTGCTTTGCCTGCTGAGGCATGTGTCCTGGGCTGGGAATCCTACTGCTTCTGTTCTCTGCCATCTTGCTGACGGTGGTGTGTGTATGTTTGGGCACAGCTCTTGCTGCCTCTCTCCCGAGGACATTTGCATCATTGTCAGCTGCACATATTAAATTGATATGCAGGGCTCAGAAACACGTATCCCGTCTTTTGTCCCTTTGTTTGTGCAATTGTTGTGGTTTTAATTCTTCTTTGACACCTGGAATATCACAAAGCTGCTGATAATCTGTTGGCTACTAAGGGAAATGACATTGATAGAAGGATAATGTGTGTCAGACTTATATCTAGATAATTGCAGACACACCCCAAACCCTCGCAGCTCAGGGAATGAATATCCTAAATCCATTATTAATTTGGAGAGTCACATGTGGCAGTTGGCTGCGGTGTCATCCTCTCACTGCAAGAGTCACTTGTACGGGATTTAAAAGCCAGCGCTGGTTAATTCTGCAGTGCCGTATCGAGTTATGCCTAATAGGAGTCAGTTTTGGTACATACTTGCTGCCATTTTGTGGCAGTGTGAGGAGCTGTAACAAAATGGTGTTGATGTCCTTACTCCTCATGGAATGAAGCTTCCCATGTGCCTTCTTCTGCACACACATAAAACACCAGGGTGGGAACTTGTGGACTATACATGGTACCATTTGATGGTGATACCTCCTCCTCAGGATTCTTTGTATTTAAAATCTGCTGTTTTACTAATAAATAGAAATCTACCCCTCAAAGGATTTATGAGTAGATTTGAAGTAGTGTAGTTGCTAAGTATAAACTTTTGATGTGATCATATGGAAAGATGGAGCACGTTTTGAAATAGATACTGCCATAAGCTGTCTTGTCCTATTTCTAAAATGATCTGTGCCATACACTGCTGACTTTTCCTGTCCATCCATTAAAAAGTGAATTATGAAGAGCGCTGAGACAAACAGATAGTAGTTTAACCTTGTTAGTAAATATCAGGTAGCTGATATATACTGCTAGGATGTTACATCACAGCCTTTCTTTTCAATATAGGTTTATAAAATTATCTTGTTACTATATAAACTGCCTTTGCTGTGTACATTCTTCCAGAGGTTTATTGTTTTTTGTATGTTGGCACAGTAGCATGACTATGAAGAGTCAGTTCATGATGCGGTGAATTTTAAATACTTGGGAGATGGCCATATCTATTTTTCAGCAAAGGAATGAAACCTTTTTTTTCCTCCCAAGGTATTAAAAGTTTCAAAAGATGTGCTGAAATAAAAAGGAAATAATAACTAAAGACTGGATGGGAAGTAGTACATCAGAGTACCTACTTTGGTTGGTTGGTTGTTTCCCTCCAAATCCTAATGTTTTAAGTACAAGTTAGTATTTTAAATTAAATAAACCCATTTTGTGAACTAGTAAGATACTTGAAGTATATCACACATTATTCATTTATTTTTGTGAGTGCAATAAAAATTTTACAAGCTGTAATCTTGTTCTTTTAATAGAGAGAAAACTATGCAGAATATGTTGCTTAGAGTATTAGATAAGCTACAGTGTGTTAATCAAATATTTTCGTGATATGAGGGCAGTTGAGAAAACAGTACAATTTTTGCTAATGGCACTGGTAAGTAAACGGATCTATCATTACATTGTCATGAAAAGTGACATTGAGCAGAAACACCCTGCCAATCCCTAGAAGATAAGTATTTAATGTAATTAGACAGACACTGTCTCCTTTGTTGAACGTAGCATTAATCACCCGGAGAAGTCCAACTTTATATGAAATGGCTTTTTCTGATATGTCTTTGTATTAGAAGGCTTCTTGCATGGTTTTGTCATGATGATATATTTGAAGAAATGACTGCTATATGGTTTTCCTCATGACCTATCTTGTTGTTCTGTGTTCTATAATATATATATTTAGCAATGTTACATTATATAGCCATGACTTGTTTCTAAGTCCAGAAAAGTACACACATTTGGAGCTGAACCTCCCTGAAATAGCTAATGCATTCAACTTCAGCAATATAAAAGAAATACAAATAGGTTCCATTATGTTCTTCAATTCTTCATATGTGGTGTTAGCATAGTTTCGTTGTTATGGCATAAGCAAAATGTTTCTTGCCTCAAATGCTAGTTCATAATATCACACACAAAAAAAGAACGTCTTTCTATGAAAATCTCATTGTTAAAATGATGAAAAATGTTGCCCCCTTCCAGAATTCATTGGCACTACATTTTTTTTCCTCTGTTGCTTTTAATTTGTGCTGTGAAATGCTGTCTGGTTATGAACTGGTATCCACTTGAATCAGTGCACAGCTGTATCTTCCCACCTTCTCAGTGGTGCAGAGGGCTTTGAAGGGGAAGAAAAGGGTTTAGTCAAAGATGACAACAGACTTCACCAAGTAACAGGTGGAGGTCAAGTCGGTTTATTTGTTGGGAGGAACAGAGTGCAGAGATGAAAAATCTTCACCATAATAAGGTTTAGAAGAAAATGCTGACTAGTCTAAGCTTTGATTCCAGCTGACAGATCCTTTTCTAGTGTTCATTACTTGATTTCACAGTTCAGGCAATTTTAAGAGGCTTAAAATTATGTTTCTGCTCTCCTCTATAAAACTTTTCGATCACTTTCTAATTTTTGCTTTAAGTAAAGTTATAGGGACTCCCTAATATATCACTCGTGCCTTTAGAATCTTAGAAAGTCAATATGCAATCAAAAATGAAAGGATAAGCTTTTTTTAAGGTCCCTACTTTTACTGATTCTTTTTATAAATGAAGTAAAAAATTGACATGTAGGTACCAATTTGATTAGAAAATTCAAACTTCAGAAAATTCCCCTGAAAAGTGGGTAGTAAAATAAGCATGGTGTTTAAGTAGTCAGTTTTCCTGTCCAGGCATATGGGATTTTTATAAGTAACGGGTAACAACATTAATGAGGCTACGCCATGCCAGAGTGTTAAGTTTCAGTCACCAAGTGCCGGTGAGCCATGGTCCATCATGAAAGGGAGTCACAGCAAGACGCCAGACAATCAGAGCAGAACGTCCTGACATTGTATGGCAGTGCTGGGACTGCGATGACCTGTCGGCATCGTTGCGTATCAATGCAGCACCACAAAGGGATTTCAGAGGGCTGAACTGCAAGTGTGCGAGTCTCTCCTAGTTTAGTCTCCTGCCCTTTCCCTCTGCTAACTGCTGGGAGGGGAAGGTAGGCGTTTCTCCTTTCCCACCCTTTTTCTTCCACCACCACCTGCTTCCTACCTGCTGAAGTTAGCAGAATAGGAGTATCTTTAGCCATTTGCTAAAATCTTCCCCCTCAGACTTTCTATTACTTCTGCATTCATTCTTTGCAGGAAGAGGAAACTCACTGGTCAAACCCTTGGACACCAGAATAGTTGCATGCAGTTTCCCAGGGAGCCAGATAGCTCTAAAGCTTCCCAGTGAGTGACAGTTTCTCTCTTCTATTCTTCTGAAACATGTGTTTTACACATACTGGAAAATGTTAATATCAATTTACAGCCAGATTCTTGCTTAAAAAAAAAAAATCTCCCAAAGTATATACACTTAGAGCACCTCAGCACACATGTCACTTTTTTATGTAGGAGAAAGTGTTGGATGCTCTTATACACAAAACATCATTGGGCTTGAAAGCTGTTAGCTCATTCAGAGTTAGTGGCAAGAACACTGGACTTGCCAGCACCAAACTGTGAAACCTTTTCTATGTGACTAGTAGAAATCTCATGGGGGTATAAATCCAAAAAGGGGAGGAGGGGGGTGTAAATTTGTGCATTTGGATTCGAGTATCTTCAATGCCATGATATCAACTCTGTCTTAGAAGTCCTTGAATCACAAATCGTTGGAGGGTGGGAGAGCATTTTGGAGAATTACCACTGTATGCTTTCCCTGGTCTTTTACTCTTTTCTAGGCATCCATTACTTACTACTGTCAGAAAGAGGATACTGGGCTAGGTGGATCCCTGTAATCTGATTTGGCATGGCTATTTTTCTGTGTTCCTAAGCTCATGAGATCAAGTTATGTAGGATTATTTCATAATGCCAGAGCAGCAGTTTCTGAGGTTCAACAAAGCTATCTAGCAAAGTGTCTAATAAAAGAAAAATCCTGTCCCATACTGTAGCTTTCTTGGTCCAGTGAAGCAGCATCCTCATGCATACAAATCTTGTAAAGTTACTTCTGATATCTTCCTCTGTCCCTTCATTTTTGTAAGCTGAAGCAACATTTTCCTTTTTACAGCTTAATTGAACCTAAACGCACCCATTTTCTGCAATGTGGTATTTTGGTAATTTCACTATTTCCTTGCAAGTTTTCCCTTAAGCAAACTGAAAGCTTCCCCTTTATCACTTCACTGGGCCAAGATTTCACACAGTATCCTGCTTGCTACAAAATATGATAGTGTTCTCTCTCACCTTGTTTCTTTTTTCTTCTTTTACTTTCTTTTATAAAATTAGGATATCTAAGAAACCCCGAACACCGTGGAGCACTACATGGTGGGTGTGCTTATTCAAACAATGCCAATGCTCTTGTTCTTGGTGCATAGACATTTTGTGGTGGTGGTGGGGGGGGGTGTACCAGCTGTCCCTCTTGTGTGAGTTCTCTGGTGTCTAGCAGGAGACATGCTAAGCACTTTGCCAGAGTGACAGCCCTGGAGGGAGCAGTCACATGTTACCTCTACCCTTTCCGTGCCTGTTTTCGTGAAACTCATAGGGACTTTTTCCTTGCAAGCCCTCTGCCTCTCTGTCAGATGTGTTTAAAATTGCACAGTAGATGACAGAGGTGTTGGGCAGACCATGCAAGCAGACACAGCTCCTCTGGAAATGAAGCCAAAGCCAAACTGCCGCGCTCTTGCCTTCTCTGCAATGGGAACATTTAATTTTTTTCCAGAAGGATTCTTTGTTCCTCCAGAATCCAAAAGCCATTGGGAATGCAGAAAAATTAGGCTGATTTCACCTATCTGATATCACCTGTCTGAGAACTGATCTGTTGGAAAGCCTTTAAAGTTTTCGCTGACTGGGAGCTGCCAAGACTGGCTCAGGAGTTGCTGGTGGCAGGCCCACAGTGCCATTGCAGCAGGCATTCACCAGCATACAACTAGCAATGGACACTTTCCAGGAAAAGAGCACAGCAGCTGTAGATCAGCTACAAATGATTTTTTGTGTTATGGAGAAATGAGATGACTGTTCAGTCCTGTGACTGTCAAACCTAGGCAGTCATATCATAAAAATACAAAGAACCACTGGATAGCAATACATAACAGTTCCATGAGTACACTTTTGACCTGTCAAATTATAAATCCATTTCAGTTTGGTACGATGTACCTGAATTCAGTTTGCAGCTCTGTCTTTCTTTGGAATAATGTATAAACTCTTCACCTCAAATTGTGTAGAAATCAGGTGACTTTACAGTACATGTTAAATTACCTGAGTTATTTTCAATCCTGTCTACAGCCCTTTTATTAATTAAAACATATGTTCAATGGCTGTGTATACCGATTAAGTCTTCAAAACCAATATTAGCACCAAACTTAGTCTAGTCATCATAAAAGTCGTTTAAAAACATTACCATGCAGTAACTGAGGTCACAAGTCTAAAAAATCTGCATATTTACCATCTCCATCTCATGCCTTTGGCATTTAACAGCCATCATTGTTATATATAGCCTGGATAGCCAATGGTTTTTGATGGCATGCAAATAATGAGCAAATGATTTTTGAGAAAATAAAAAAACAGAAAATTTGACTCCATCCTCTTCAGTTACTAAAATTCCCTTTAGTATCACTTGCAATTTAGCATCCATATGCATCTCAGGAAGATATAGTTGAAACATAAATCTATTCTGGGTCTTTTACTTGCAAAAATATCATACCTCAGCTATAATCATATGCAAAGACTTTTTAGAGGGCTTTGTAAATGCCATCCAAATTTATGATGGCATTTTTTGCCTAACAGCTATAGATGTTCCATCCCCAAAGCACCCACATAAAGGTATACTCTCCTATGGATGGCTGCAGTTTGTCCCTGCTGCTATATCTAATCTGCCAAGTATGCTGAAAAACTCTCAAATAACATTTGAAATGAAACAAATGTAATCATGAATTTTAAATGACTAGATGTTTAAAGACATCATTAGAAACTGTTTTTTATTCTTATTAAAATCTATATTTATACAATGCAAAATGACACTGAAACTAACATTAAATCAGAGGGAAAATTGCTGTTTATTACACTTCTCATTAAAGTTTTCAAATATAAAATTCTAATTAAATTTTATTTTTAAGAAATTGCTAATATGTTGGTTACCAGTTCATTAGTTATTGAAAGAATCACTTGGACAACAAAGCAGGGATGAAGGCTAATTTACAAGATCTAAAACAATCCAGATGATGCTGTAAACATAGATACAAGCAGATAAGATAATACACTCTATGGGAACATTGCACCAAAATATTTAAGGTAGATTTTAATGGGGTAGTGTTTTAAAATAATATTGAATACTGTATCAGGCAGTTTTAAGATTCTGTAGACAAGATTTTCCACTGGTAAAACTGATACTTCTCTTTTGTAAATGGAGCAGTACTCAGTTACAAAGCAGAAATTTCAACCTTCCATATCCTAAGTGGCATCAGAATTCTGATTCTATCTTGAATGATCATTTTTGGCTATAAATTGCTGAGGAGTCCGAAAGCATTTAAAACCTAAAACCATTGAATCCATTTAATGCGCCTCTGGCACCTCTCTCTCTTAGTCCTTTTTGAACATTCTGGTCCTCATTTTAATCAATCTCTTTTTATTAAGTTCTTTGGCTCATTTACTTGTACGTGCATTTGCTTTATTTTATTTGGAACACTTCTTTTGTAGTGTCTTGAAAAAGAGTTGTGACATTTCTTTTGGATAGCTTCTTAACTATCTGGCAGTCACCTATGATACGACGTTGATGGGTACGGATAGATTAGCTCTGTTTTCCTGATGATCTGTCAGATGTCGAGTTCTGAGGAAACTGGTTGTGTATGTTGGTGATGCATATGCAGTAGTTTGATAAGTAGATAGATGGGGAGCTTTCATTTTACTTCTGTAAAATCACTGTTCATTAAGCTGGATTTTGTTTTGTGAAGTGAGATACTCACTGGCAGATAGTTAATCAGTGATCATGGTAACTCAGAATGTAACCAGAGGAGCAAACACACATTCAAAACATAGCAACTAAAGAGCACTTCATTAGGATGAGTGAATTTCCATCTGCATTGTAGTTTGTGTATACTGGAGCAACTAATACAGTAAACTGATGGATGGCAGCTAGTGTGATCATATCTCAGCTGAAGACAAATAAAGTTTGCTCAGCAGTAAGTAGAGGAGACTTACTATAACTGACAGTAGCATAGCCATCAAAATTTCAAGAAACTTGAAATTAAGGCTTCCCCAGAAAAAAAGCAGCTGATCAGCATTTCCGTTGATAGTGATTTCAGTGATATTGCTGGAATAATTTTCTCATAAGGATGAAAATTCCTTGAAAAATTCTTCCCATATATCAGTTTTTTCTTCAACAGCCAATTTGTTTTTATGCATCTTCTGTTTGTTCTGCATGTTGTTGAGTTCATGGTCCACCTGGTAATATCTGAGCTTCGGTGATTCCTTTTTATAGTGTCCCTTGAGAATGAAGATCTAAACCATATTTCATTCATAGCTTTTATTATTTGCAAAAACTCCATCAAGAGTCTAGTGACAGAGAGCTACTGGGAATATTGGGGTGATTATCCAAAAGTCATCTTTGGAGATGAATATTAGCTGGTCTACCAATGTGACTAACTTGATACGGAGTTATTGTTTAAGATGTGTGTAGTCAGAATAATGTTAGTAATTAACAGTGAAATTGGATGAACATATAGATACAGATATAGCTATAGATTTGGAGAGGAGGGGAGTTGTTCTCTTACACTGCTGTGACTGCATTCACTTCATCACAGTTAATCATAATTTCAGTAAGGTGCATAGCTATATGGAAGTATGTTAATAGATATTTATTTGCTCTGGGAAGGATTGGTGCATTCAATTCTCACACATCATTTTCTGGTCCATTTAAATATAAACCAGCCTCATACATGAAAATTTGAAGATCTTTAGCTGTACTCAAGGAAGACTCTTATGTGGTGCGTTTCTAGTACTGGCAGACATAAGGAGGTAGAGGAAGTAAAAACATCACAATGCTCCAGTGCCCCTTAGAAGATGAGGAACGTGAAGTATTCCTGTGCATTCACTGGTTAAACTTGGGCTGGAGGTTTGCGAAGTGCAGAGTTTTGGAAAGTCTTACTGCGGGACTTCAACATCCGTGCAATGGCTCCAGTAACCAGAGTCTCTCAAGGACAAGGATCCCATTTACGCTTGCATTATGCATTGAGCAAAAGTGTGTGATGCATGATGTGGAATGAACAAAATAACTTGTGTGTTTAGGGAAATGCCAAATTAATGAAAATTCAGAAAGCTCTAATGTTGAAAAGGCACTCAAATTCCTTGATAGAAATATAATGCTGCTAACAGTTTCAAGATTATTGTTGTCTGAATTTTCTGCTTATTGTGTACTGCAATTAAAATTCTTTTCAACTGAAAAACCAATGTCAAATTAATATTTCCTTTTGGAAAAAAATACGAAAGTATACATCTTGTTCCATTTAGCACCATCAGGGTCTTTGCTCTGGTTCTCTCTGTCCAGTGGAAAAAAAAACCTGATTCATGTTAATGGGAGCAGGCTAAGACCATATATGTTTGGCATATATACACTTAAACAGTCACATAAATACAAGTACAGTGAGTTAAAGTAACATACCCACTCAGACTTCCATCTGTGTTTTCTGCCACAAATCCCTTTATTTTCTTTTTTATTTAAGAATTAACTTTTCCACTTACTCTGTAGTTAAAACCTGCCATAAGATGAAAATAGACTAAGTCTGATTTTCTTCTCTTGCACTCTGAATAACATTCAGAGGAGAATCAGACCTGGATTATGAAATCTGTGTTTCCTAAAAATGCCAGGTGTGACTGTGATTTGGACAACAGTCCTACGCACAGAATAGTAAGGAACACTTTAAAACCCCACCTGGGTTACCCAGCCGTTGCTTTCTGGCTGTTCTTGTTTATTCCTTGCTCAGAGCAGATGGATAGAAAGAGGCAGGGAATGGGGAGGATCCTTGGCTCCATTCCCTATTCACCGGCCAGCACAGCTGAGACGGGCTGGGGGATAGAGTAATTTGTTGCTGCCCTGCACCAGAGAGGAAGCAGAGGAGATCTGGGACTCTGAGGTGTCCTTAAAGGTTGGCAGTGCCATGCGAAGTGCTGAAAACTGGTCTTCAGTGTTGTGGTCCCCTGTATTCATTAGCTCATGGGAACAATGCTGAGGAAAGCCATGCAAGGCAGCAGCATCCTCCCTGGGCTCTGCCCATGGTAGCTTCAGCTTTAACTTTTTAATTTCCTGCATCCCTGAGCAACACAGGAGGGGAAGCTGAGGACTGGGGACCACTAAATGTGTTAAAACTCATTAGGTATGAAACAGAAGACCTTTAAAACTAGCCAAGAGTCTCAAACATGGGTGCCAAAAATTAAACACCTAATTCTATATTTAGTCATTTAGTCATAACATACAACATGCTATCTCATAGGTGGCCTGATTTCCGTAGGCACAGGGCACCTGCAATTCCAGCTGAAGTGTTGAGATTGCTTACCTAAGAGTGAGAGCTGTAGAATCAGATGTAAATTTTTCTGGGTGATTGAACCCGAGTTCCCTTGCTTTTGCTCTCAGCTCCTGAAAGGAACTTCGATAGAATGACCAGCATTGTAACATATGGCTTAGCGAGGGGGAAAAAAAGAAAAATGAGTATTAGAAATGGATGGACTAAAGAATACACAGGATATATCAGGCACATTAACCAAACATATGGTGCTAAATGAGATATTTTTTTTTAAATTGCAAAAAAATTGACATTCCTGGCAGTCTCAAGGATAATGTGACATGGCTGTGATAAATTTAGAAGAATGGGACATATTTTGGCTTGTTCTTGGAAACCTTTCTCTTGCATGCTGACTGTATTTCTTCTTTTATTAACCCATTCAAAGAATGTTTGAATTTTGCTGCTAGAGCACCATGCTAGCGCAACATAAAATGTGAATGATGCTAATTGCTTTGCACTGCCTAACTTTCTGTCATACCCTCCCCTCTTAAAGGACAAAACATGCTTTGGAAATGAGCTGGCAAGCTCGTCTTATTCTTTCTCTTGGTCAATATTAAGTGATGTAATTAAGCTCCTGTTTGTATATTCTTCTGAACTAGGAAGCAGCCATTTTTTTCTTGAGATCTGATGGATATGATAACTCACGATAAAATGTGTCATTACAAACCTCAAACAAAATAAAAACATGGTAGAGTTGGACTGTTCCAAAACAACACATTTCAGAATATACTGAAATTAAAAAATTAGCAGTAGTAATAATGATGACAATCAGAACAATGATAACAAATATAATAAAAGTAGGAACCAATTATCAGTGCTTCTATTTGTCTTTCTACTCAATTCCACAGCATAGCGTTACATCAAAATCTCTACTTTCATATGACAATGGCTGTCTCAACTTTGTAAAATCCATCCCCCTATGAACGTGGCACTGCTTAGCACTGCCGCAGTTCAAGGTCATTCACCAGTTTTGTTGCAGTGCCTCAAGTTTCAGCATTTGGATGCAACCACATGAACTTGCTGCAGCTTTACACCACATTCTGCTGTTCTCTCTACCCCTTCCCCAAGCCATGGTTTAGATGAGTCAAGCAGGTTTTTTAGCACAGGGGTAAAAGAACACCTTATCCACTTTCTCAGAAGCTCTTTTGTCTTCCCCATAGCCTTGAAGAGGGTATGCAGCTCGAGGATGTGGGGAAAAGCAGGGTCCAGGCCCTGAGCTGATAAACCAGCTGAACCATACGGTGCATAGACACAGTGATCCTGCTCCATCCACGACCTCCGCTCCCTGCCGGGGCGCGGGTCCTGCCATGCCCATCGGCTGCCTGTGGGCCTCGTGCCTCCACACAAGAGTGCTGCACAACTTCACAGTTAGAGCAGCTAACAAGCAGGCATATTTTACTGTGATAATCCCTGTGCACAAACAGTGGCTTGTTCTGTCCATGATATTTCACATTTGGAGGGATGGAGCCTGCTACATTAAAACCTGCCCTGGAGGCATACTTAGCCTTCAGCAGTCCGGCACAGAGGAGGTGTACCCATGGTCTTGCTGCCAGCAGCGTAGTTCCTCCACCACCAGGAGCACAAATATTGGCACTGACCCTTGATTTTGTGCTTAGGGCTGGGGGTGACACTCATTTGGTGTTTCCCTCCCCAGTTCCTCCATCATAAGGACATCTGGGGCAACAGCACCTTTACTTCTTTAGAGTATGCTTGTCCTGGATATGGGCACCTCAACAAAGAGCAGTAACAAAGCTAGATCCCAACATGCCATTTGAGCAGAAATTCAGCAGGCTGTATTGGCATATTTCATTGAAATTCCTTAGTTCAGCCTCTTTTTCTCCCTCACCCCCAAACAGAACCAACTCTCTTGCTCTTATCCCTACCCAAAATCTTTTAGAGCAATATGAAAAAAACAACCCAGCATTTTTCTTATGCAATAGTCTGTCCATTCCCAACTATTGTTTTTAAAAGATTACGTATGTAACTTTTCTTGCTATGAGGAAACAACCATCACAACAGCAAACCCTTGTAGCAAACAGTTTCAAGACAGAAAGCTCTAACTACAGCACTGGAGCTCTAACCAGTCCCTTACTTTATATAACTTTCTCAAATATAAACTGCAAAACCTCAGTGAAACCATTAAGACCCCAGCAGTATAGTGTATAAAGTACAAGAAGGCTCCTGCTTATTGCAATCAACATCCCAGGGACTATAAAACTAGTGTTATTAAATATAAAGTTAATAATATTGTCCAGGGATAGTATGGTCCAGACCTTTCTCTTCCATTTTTAACAATTAAATTCTATAAAATACAGAGTTGGAAATTAGGTTGAATGAATTTGCTGGTGGAAGTTCAACTTCCTCGTTATCTTAGTTTTTGCTTTCTCACATGAAACCTCAACAATTCTGCAACTTTGTTTTGCTATATCCCTACTGATATGCAAAATGTGTCATATACTGTATATATTGGAAATTATGTATTTTCAGAGTATGTGCAGATAATCAGAATATCCATATGCCTCTACATCTATAAGATATAGTTAATAATACAGACACACATACATCTTCATCTATATGCTGCAATATTCTTTTATCTAAGCATAAATCGTACATAATAAAAACTCTGATTTTAAGAGCCTATTTATTCATTCCATTAATTTCTTTCGTACCACATAGAAGCTAAAAGGACCATGGGCTTGATAGGATGTCAACAAGAGTTATTCTCATAGAATATAACAAAATGGTCATATTAGCATTACACCATTTCTGCCTGTCCATGGGAGAGGTTTCACCCAATGGCAACTTAACTCTGATTTTCATTGGAAGCCTTTGATATAGTTCAGGGGCATAATAACAACTCTGAAATAATTCCACTGTGGCTGCTAATATATAGACACAAATACCATTCACCCTTTAAAGTTTTTGAAAGCAAAAGGGAACCACATAAATATATTACTTTCAAATACCTTTGAAGTCAAGAGAGTAAGGAAGGGCAGAGTTTGGACTCAGAAAACTTCATTCTCTAGTTGTGCTTTGAGTCTTGCAGCACATTTAAAAGATCCATTTGCAATAATCTACTGAACCAGTAAGTGAAAGACAGAATTCATAAAAAGCTTGTAAAAATCCAAATGCTCCAGCTATTACAGATTTCTAAAAATAAAGCAGAGTAGGTTTCAGTAACAATAATAAGCTGCATCTTATCCATATTTCAGATTTAAAAGGAAAATATGGCTGCCTTCTAGTACTCATTGCTCACAGCAAACCTTGGCCACTTCTGCCTCAAAAAAAGACCATAAATAAAAGTGAGCTTTCAGCTTGCTGTTGTATTCAATTTCATTTGTCCTTTAAGTTTATCTAGCTGCTTCTGCACCCACTTTCACAATGCATAGGCTGTCGTTCCATGACCTAGCATTATTAAATTGCACTTATCAATCATTCTTGCCAGGAATGCCATCGCCAACTACATTAAAGAAGTCAGAGAAGTCTGGTTTCAGCAGTCCCTCGCCTTCGCAGACCTCCTCCCTTGGAACGGCTTTCACACAGCACCATCGACCTGTCATTACAGGACCCAGAGGTGAGGCTTAACCCAAGAGCCCCCAGGCAGCTTAAACATTAGCCACAGCACCCAACGTCCCAGTGGTTTTCCACGGAAAGTCATTGCCACGTGTGACCCACCCAGTGAGATACTGTGCTTCAAAAGCTTGAAAACCTGGAGGTTTTAGTTGTCAAGACCCGTGTTTGGTTTTGCAAGGCTGGGCTGTTTGGTAAAACTCCTGATGATGATTCAGCAGTTGCTAAGGTGGAAATGCTGGTTTCTGGGGGCTTGGGGTTTTTATCTGAAGAGGGTGGGGAAAGGGACAGAATATATTACATAGAGTGTCTTCTGCTTGTATCAATGCATAACATGGATTCAGTCTAACTGCTTGAGATAGGGACTTATCATTCACTTCTGAACCATGCCTGTCTTTCAACCCTGTTGCTTTGTTTCTGCGAGTCATTTAGTGTTCATGTTGTTGGTATCAGTGTGCTGAAGAATCACCTTGTTGGTGGACTCCTTTCAAGTTGGTTCTGCAATGCTTCGGCTGGTTTTCTTCACAGTACTCTTCTGACTGGCTTTCCAAGTAGCAGAGATGTTCTCTGGGTCTAGATGTGCTTATAAATTTTTGTTAGAAAGAGGCACTTGCATTAACCTACAAAACTAAATGCAATACTCAGTTCATATTTGAAAAGGAACACACTTGGGCATAGTAATGTACAACAATGAACTAATCTTCTTGCAAACCTCTTCGGAAGATATAAAAAATAGAGATGAATGGTTGTGACATGTTTCTTTCTGCTATGAAATTTTGTCTCATTTAAAAAAGAATATTAAGGAATTTGTCAAATGGTCAAGCATAAAAAAAATTAGTAATTCATACTAGAAATTATTTTGAAACGTCTGCTTGGCATAAGTGTGGTTTTACTGAGGACAACATAAACCACGAATAGCCTCTTTGCACAGGTGATGTTGTGTGAAGAAGTGGGATTACACTAAATTGAAGTGAGGTCAAAATTGCATTTCATTGTTATTTGAGCTTTGTTAAGTCTACTAAAGGTAGTTTGATTTGTTGTGGTTAATCCCATAAAAATTATTTATTATCTTGAGAGGGACACACCTAGACCCTCAGAAGATATTTCAGTATCTAAGTTCTGTGCAGATTTCCCTTGGAATTTGGATCTGAGCTATCTGGCAAATATATTATATAGTCTTTTAAAAGCCTTGATAATTGGTGATATAAGTATGAATAATATGAATGTTCCATTAACATTATATTCAGTGCACATCAGCTGACGCTGAATTCCTTCTTTTAGAAATTCAGGCTTTTAGATTGGAATTGTCAATTGATTAGTTAATAGGTCCTTTCTGTATTTAGCTATGTTTTACCTCACACTCATTTTTAAGACCATTAAATACCTTTGTCAGCCCCTGTGTAGACCCTCTTTATTTTGGATTTTTGTGTGGTTTAGACAGGAAGCATGTCACTAGTGAGGTCTTGTTTAAATCCCATCTACAGTCTGTTTTCACAATACTTCTTCTGTGCACCTGGGGATACCAATCAGCTATGTGAGAAGAACATTCAAAGACTGCCAGAATTTGAAAGAGCAAATGCGATGATTCCTTTTCCCAAATTTTCTTTATTTGGAAGGAGATGTCTCCATAAAAAAAGTAGCATATGTTCTAATTATCATGGTACCTCATAGGTTAAGCAAAAACTGTTCTTCTGCAACATCAGTTAGGAGTGTCTTCTTCTATTTCATACTTGTTCACAAAGAATTTCAGGAAAAATCCCTGTGAATCCATCCATGGATTCTTAAAGTATCGTCATCCTTGAAAAATCTTGTTCCAGACTTCATTCTTTGTTCTTTGCTGGACATGCCTCTTCAGTATTCTTATTCCACAGTACATTGGCTATGTTTATTTCTCTTCTACAACAATCATTCTGTTAGTAAAGGGTAATATGCTGAGATGGATTATTTTCTGCAAATCTAGCTTTGTTCTTTATCCCATTCCCTTCAGTGTACTTTAGGAGAGTAAGCAGAAGAGAAAAGCTTTTCAGGTGTCCAAAGTGGCAACATAAGGAGCATAATACAATCATATAAGAGGATATAACCTTTGAGCAATTCATATCCACCATTAGTTATTGGAACTTACAGCTTTTTGCGGAAATGATAGATATAATATAGTACACACGTTGCATTCTCTGTGGATACATATGCATTATGGAAATGGTTGATGGCAGGTCATTCTGAGTGGTCTTCAGAAAAGTAAAAGCTGGATTTAATCCTCATTCTGCAGAGATTCTTTGCACTTCAGAGAAAAGAAAGTCATGAATAAGTAGGTCACCATCACAGTAAGCTCCTCAGCCAACTGAACGATTACAAGAAGGTTCAATCTCCTTCTGATGTTGGTATGTGCAAGTTTATCACTTGGATATGTATATGAGATGCATTTGTAAAGCATGATCAAAATAGACAGCAGAGAAGAAGCTGTAGGCTATTCATGGCAGGTGTTGTCATTGACAACCAGTGATTTATAACTCCTCAGGAATATTTCTGAATCTTTCCCACACTTCCAAACATTCCTTAGAACACAGTGCACGTCTTACACTGGGGATATCCCAGGATACTGAGTGCCCTTTCCAGTGATCCCCCCATTGAGTCGTTTTTGGAACAAACCTTGCTTGGAGAAGGAGTAGATCCTTAAGAGGATTTCTTTGCTATAAGGTGCTCCATTCAATGAACCAGTTGGAAAACCTCTGTTCTCATGAAATTGTCTGTACTGTACTACGTTGTGGAAAGCTGTGCACTAGTTTCCTATCTGCATTGGTGCTGTTGCCAGTGCTCAACCCAGCTGGGCAGTAGCCAGCAGAGAGGATCTGAGCTGGCTGACCAAAGGACCAGATGTGCAGTGAGTGCTGGCGCACGGATGCCAATGCTTCAGTGACTCCTCAGTAGTTCCAACAGATGGTGGTAAGATCCAAGTTTCTTTGGTGATAAGCTAGCAAAGTGATTCATGGAGCCTCACTTGATGATGGCAGGTTTTTGGGCATGACTCTATGAATGCACCATATGTCTTCTCTGGACCAGCATGGTTAGGATTCAGTGTCTGGCAGATGGTAAATTGATCACCTATAGGGTGGCTTTAGCCCTACTATCAGTTTTAGAATGTATTTCAAAGCGTTGAAAATTCGAGCAGTTAGGTCTCTATCTCCTACACAGCATACTTTTGATACCTTCAAGATAGATTATTTGGTGGTCAGTGTTTCTCACCACAGTACTCTAGTATTGCAAAGCCATCATGTATTGCTGGCGTCTTTCAAAGTTTCCCAGACATTAGCCTGCTTGAACTCTTTACCAGACAGTGAAGGATTTAAATACTATGGGTGACAGCAGTATTTACATAAGTGGTTTTAGGTTTCCGTGTATTGCTACTTACACTCTAGTGACTTTATATCTGGAGCTGGCTGAAACGTTAAATTGACCACGATCTTGTAAACCTAGGATATACAGCAGCCTGTGCTGTAGAGCATTCATGCATTTCCACAGAATATGACAACATAGATCCTGCAAGCCAAAAAGCAAGGAAGAAGAGGCACGGAAAGAAAAAAAAATAAGAATGAGATGGTATGTTAGGAAGATAAATGAAGGAGAAACACTATTACAAGACACAGGAAATATAGCACAAAGGGAAGAACCCAAAGAATTGGGTGTGAGAGCAGAAAGAAGGGATGAAAGTCAACTAGTAGAGTGGTTCCCATTATATTAATTTCCTCCATAATAAGCATTGCCATTGAGATTTTTGTCAGGATGAGGCCTACTAGGGAAATTGGACAGGATGACACTCTCTGTTAGTGCCTAAGTGGCAAAAACTTGATGTTACATATCTGGGAAGACACTGTGCCCTCCTCTGTCAAAATTCTCCCTAGGGTCACCAGAATATCAATGTCTGTTAGCTGTCCTGTCAGGCAACTTTAGGTGAATCAAAGTGATAATTCCTGCTAATTCCAAAGCTCCAATGTGAAAGGATGTTTTGCATTATACTAGTCTGTTCAACTATCCATGGTTGCCCCTCGAAGCTGTCAGCTGTCAGACTAATGTAGCCTTCTACTTTCCTTTGAATTTTGACAAAAACAAAGTGGTGAAAGTTCATTCTGATACAGACACCTCAGATCAAGGGATGTTGATATAAGATGACCAGAAGAGGAGAGAGCCACACCACGAGGGTCGGAATGTATGACAGTTGAGTAGAAACTGAAAATAGCATCATGCTGACCAACAGATTAGCTAACCCTGCCGCAGTGCAAAGCAATGCTCCAATTTATAGTGTCAGGATCCAGGGAGGGCTTACCTGGGTTTAGCTGACTGCGTGGGTGAAGATTTTGATTTTTTCCCTTCACTCACTTCAAAATAATGTGAATCTGAAAGAAAAACAGTTTCCTAACAGATGGCCTCAAGGTCAGGGTTTAGTAATTACCAGATGCCCTACCCAAGCTTCCATCCACTCCCGTATCCCACGCAGGGGAGGACAGAGAGGAAGGCTTGCAAATGGTTAAAGCTTCAGCTAAACAAAAGTCAGGAACCGTGTAATTAAAACTCTACCTTTGTTGTATTGTAAAGAGTTAGCCTGTGACATAGGAAATATTTAAAGGAGCAGGCTGTTCAGCTAATTTGTGTGTGAGTGAACTGCTTAGACAGTCCTATCCTAAATTAACTGTAAGGCCACCCACTGAGATTGCCTCATAAAGGGCCATGATTGCTCAGCTTCGTTTTGTATAACCGTTCAATAATTACTAGATAAATGCATAACTAAAAGCTCTATTACACTAATAATTTGTACTGAGATAGATGTGTGGGACACCATGCTGGGTTAATTTGTCATCCCTGCAGCAAACTTCTAAAGAGGGCTCTTTTGCAGAGGAATTGTGTTAATATGTTGCTCCAGTGAGGACATGTTAGAGCAACAAGATGACTTGGTCGCTTAATCTCCTAAAGAGGCAAAATGCCTGGAGGGTAAGTGCCAGAAAGAAGAATGGGGGGTGATTAACACAGTGGACCCAGATTTAAACTCATCCTGACAAAAGGAGCTGATCTAACTGAGCAAAAGAATGAAAAAAGGGGGAGTGTTAAAAATACTAATAGGATTTCATGCATCCCTAAAAAATAATATAAAAATAAATTGCTGCAGGACTGAAGTATTTCACCCATGCTTTTATTGATTCAGTGTTCAGTTTCTTTGCTCTCTTTGATGTATCTGTGAAGTTAAACTATATGCTTTAAACAGTGCAGCGAACTATAATATTTTTATCTCTGCTTTATGCTAAATTCTTTTAGCTTCAGACACACACAGAAAGCACATTATTACTTTAAATATGGAACCCATGTTTAAGCATGAGAGCTCTGGATTTTCAACCTCCTCTATTGACAGAACCATAAATCATGTTAAAGTTAAGTGAATTACTGTAGCGTGGAACTATAGCTTTAACAATGTTTATGTAGTATCAGCTTACCATCTACAGAATGAAAGGGGAAAAAAACACTGATATTAGAAATGGGAATGTGGAGTCCTATTAACTTAACAGCAATATATCACTCCAAAGTCACAGATTCCATTACCATGCCCTTTTTAGTATCAAAGCAGAATTATATCATCACACACATAAAGGTTGTGGTTTTTAAGAGAATTTACATTTCTATTGTAAACTTATCAACTGCATTTCATTATAAGAAAGACATGATATATTCTCCTAGCAGTAGTTTTTATCATATATATGTGAGTATATCATGTGTATTAAAAACAATAATAATATACAAAAGTTGCCAGTATTTGATGTGAAATAGGAATTTTACAAATAGGTAAAATGATTTTTTTTCACCTCTACCTTTTGTATTGAAATGGAGGAGTGCTTTCTGTAGGTATGATTTTTATTCCTATACCTATGTGGTCAGCTCTGTAGTATTGTGATCTCCCGAAGGTAGAAGAATTTCGACATGTTTTAAAAGAATCTGCTCAAAATAGCGAAGTTAACTGGCCCCCTGCTATGCCAGAATCTGAAACCAGCACTCAGTTCAGCTCTACAGGTTTTCAAAAGCATCTTGTAATAGTCACAATCCAGAGTACAGTAATAAACCCTGTGTCCAAACACAGCTTTAAGCATATTTTCCTTTTGCTAGGAACTCCATGGGCAAAATGTCCTTCTGCCTCCCACTTGCTACTGCAAAATCTCTTACAGAGAGAGTATTTCCTAAACAAAGGGTCCAGGTGCCTTACACCATTCTCATCTTCAGAGCAGCAAAAAAGGGGCTGATAGCCAGCCCTGACTTGGAGTTACTGTGGATCTGTTTTTTCAGCAGTGCTTAGCCGCCCACCTGCACTTGACTTCAGGAGCTGAGAGATGAACATTCAGCAATTCAGTCCTTCTTCTTGATGTCCATGGGCAGGAACAGATCCTCCATTCATCACGTTTACAGTATTTGTATCTCTCTTGCATTGGTCAGCTATTTATATTATATTTTGAATATTTCAGCTATGCCTACCTACATAATGTGGAAGTGTCAGTGATACCTCAATCTTACCCATGCTCAGAGGGTAAGGCCTATTTTTGTTCTCACTCCTCATAATTTCTGAGTGTTGTCACTGTAAATATGGGCATGCAAGACGGGATCAGTTTGAATTTAGCTCATCCATCGTCCTGATAGACATGTTACTAAATGGCCACTTTGCAGCATTACAGGACTTAAGCAATGCATAAGTTTTCCATTGATCTGAATTCCCTTCAAAGGGCCGGTCCTAGACTGGTCAGTCTTACCCTCAGCAGCTCAGTGTTTAAGTAGAGGCAAGTCCTTGCTACACTGAATACAAGATTGCTCTACATTTATCACCCTAAAGTTTATTCCTAATGGGCAGTAAGAAAAATGGGCACTTTCAGAAACCTTTGAAAGAGTTACGGGGACACAGCTCCCATTGAAATTGAAAAGCAGTTAATGAATTCTCTCAGGACCTCTGCAAATCCCAGCCCAAGTTTCTTAATTATTTTTTTCTTGTTTGGGTAACTGCTTTCATCACAAAAATCTGTGGGCTTAAACCTATTGTTTTAGGCTTCTATTCTTTACCTCTTGTATTGTATTATACACAGAAGTGTAAGTTCCTTTCAACAAATTTGGATTATTGCCAGATCTCCTTATTAAAAAGTCACTCTTCATATTTCCGATAAACACAGCTGTTTCATGGTGTTTGAAAGCATTTCACATCAGCCAGCATGGTGGCTTAGCCAATTAGTACTCTAATATGGTCAATTTTGAGAATAAGTACCTTTGGGGTACAAAGGGTGGGATACATCTTGCATAATTTGAACTGGCACTTGCATCACTTAAATGCTGGGAGAAAGCTTACAGCATGCAGAGAGTTAAAGCAACCTAGAAGCCTGAAGTAGAAATATCTAGCAGAACAAACTGTTCTATAACATTTCCAGGGAAATGACTTTTTAAAAAGTACTTTCTTAATTGTAATGAAGCCAATTATAATGGCCTCAAAAACAAGCTGATAAAAATGATCCTGTTTCATTATGATTATAATGTTACTATTTCTAGGAAGATTGATCAATGTTTAATGAGCTATTAGTAAACTTAATTATCACTTTATGCAGGAGGTATCTGAGCATTGTGCCCTAGCGAAGCCAATCCACTGTCAGTCTGATCTGATGGACTAGCCCTTGTGCGTGTGAAGAAACAGTGGTTTTGCTTCCCCAGACCACTAATTCCTTGAACAGGAGAGGAGTGCAGGGTCTTTTCCTGAGTGGGAGAAGAGCAACACGAAATGACCCTTTTAAAGACTTCCAACAACTTTATGAAGAAAGAAATTTCATCCAATCATCTGGACTTGAAGGGGCTGGCAAGGCTTTTTTGGAAGAGGAGATGGAAGGTGGATGGATCAATATCTCTCTCCCATATGTTGGGCGGTGCTGGTGGAAAAATCTGAGCACTGCAGGTGTGACCACAAAGTCCCTTTACCACATCAGTGAGTGCTCCCTGGGAGAAAGGATCCCATGTGTCTTTATTAGAGCTGCTCTTTTGTTCCAGAAGGGCCTGAGAAGAGTCCTGTATATCTGAAGAAAACTATAAGCTGTTTAAAATCAACTGATTCTTTATTATCTGATCATTCAGTTGAATGCAATTTATAATTTTGTCTCTTACTCATTTGCCTTACACATGTGAAGTGCTAACCCAATCAATGAATGTGACTTAATTTATTAGTCAGTTAGTTTGTTATTGGCTACTACAAGTAAGAAGGGGAAAGACAAGGCTGGCCTTCATAATCAAACATCTGAATTCAGCTTTCTGAAAAATCCTCTTACTTCTATGCTGCACAGCACCACAAAGTCATAAAACGCTCAGAAATCCAGTATAGCATGCAACAGCTGTACTGCATAATTACTTGGCCCAATGGCAGTAGTTTTAAAATACTAGTATATCTGTTGCAGGCCACCATACATTATCATCTCATTTTCAATAAAAAGTCTGGGGTGTTTCAGATGAGCTTCAATGGAATTAGAATCATGTGTGCTTTGAAATATTTATGCTTGCCTTGAGATGGAAAGATAATTCCTGCCCCTCACCCCACCCTGCTCCCTGTCCAAATAACAGATTTAATAACACCAGATAGTCCAACTCCTCTATACGTACAGCAGGTAGAAGTGAAGTTCTGATTTGGAATACACATACTTTCATAGGTGGTAGAACTTGTATTTTATGTCATTTAGTGAGGTCAATAATAAAATATAAATGTCACAGGCTGAAAGACGCCATGAGAAATATGGTTTGGCAGCATGGAGCTGCTTAGGGATACATAAATAATAAGTCAATAAGTAAATAAATAATAGACAAAGACCTGCTTTATCTTCCATTTGAAGATCTCAAAGAATTTACAGTCACTGATTGAGACTTGTAATATCCCATCAGAAGCACATAAGTAGCTATAGCCCCTTCCTATATGCAGAAAAACTTGCATCACTTCTAGGCACGGTTTTCGGAAGCAGGGACTTTATAATTTTTATTAAGCATTCCTGTACATTGTGACTAAAGTGGCTTGTCTATGGTCACTTACCCCTTTTAGAGGTAAACACACTTTAACAAAGAGATGATGTATTTAAGAAGTGGGTCTGTCACTTGAACCAGTCTAATATGTTTGGGTATAGTTCTCAAATGTTAGATAGGTAAAATGTTCCCTGGAAATGAGGATTTTTTGAGACTTTACATGTAGTCCTTTACTTCTTGGGGATCATATTAATAAATTTCAAGTTTCTTATCTGAAAAGTAGGCATAAGATTTAGGAATTTCACTTTTTACCACCAGATTATCACTGATTAAAAGGCATTATTTAGATGAACCCATGATGTTTCAGGCTGTGTGCATTGTTTCTTTAACACTAACTAGGAGCAAGCCATACTTGAAAGTAGATCAAATTTTACTATTGCCATTGGTTTTCTGCTTACATTTCTTGGGATCCTCCCACAGAATTAGGAACCTACCTGAAAAGCTGATGCAAATAGCCACAATTATAATGAAAGGAATCTAAATCTCTGATGAGGTTGTGGGACCCATGATGGCTTATAGAAATGGGAAGAGGCAATTAAAATAAGATTGCAAAGCTAAATACCTGGCAAATGCAGAGGGGCTGAAAAAAAACCATAGAACTGACCTATGTAGAGTCAGGTGGTATAGTGGGGACAGCAGGAAACGAGGAAAATGTGTATTTCTGTGGAAGACTTTATGAGGAGTAGGGGAAATACCAACCTGAATGTGAAATCTCTACTACCTCACATCATTTAATTGATGAAGAATGTTTGTGAGGATCCATGCATTTGGAAACACAGTTGTGTTATGCACCCAGAACTTATTTGAAAGGCTGTTTTTGCGTACACTGCAGTTAGTGACTACAACCCAGCTATTAGAGAAATGGTCTATATATGGGCCAGCAGTTCTTAGACTTTAGCATTTAATTCCTTTCTCTAGCATAAGGCAGACACACTTGCAATGTTGATCAGTTTAATGGTAGCAGATTCTTCCTCTTATCAAGCAGCCTTTCCTATTGCTGCTTGAGAAATTTGGTATTTCTCAGTCAGAGACTGCAAAACCAAACCTGTTGGAGATCTTATTCCATTCATCACTTCTTATGTCAGTCCATATGAGAAAATGCACCCTACGTGTCATTATATGGCACAGACTGAGGACTGATGTCTGTTCGGTCTTGTTTCCTTCCCCTAATCTTTTCTATGATCAGCAGGAAGCCCTTCGAGGCTGTGCTGAGGAGTTGGCCAAGATTCAGAAGAGGAACCACTTTCTCCTTCCTGCAGCACTTTACCTTCCTGAATTATTGTCGATCATTTCTGCATTCATTTTGCTTCTCTCTGTCTTTGGGAAGATCACTGACAAATGCTTTCCACTTTGTTTTCTACCCTGACATGCTGAACAGGTCAAAGGCAACAAAGACTCACTACTTACATGCCTATGAATATTTCTGCTTTCTAAATTATTAGGTGCAGAACCATACCTTGGAAGAGTTAAATACACCATGGTCTCAGGCCTAGTTTTGAATCTCCACATGTTCCCTGGGTACAATTTTTTATTCCTTCTTGTTTGATTGAAGTAGTATTTCTATCTCCTTTTCACCCAGCAGAAGGAAGGGAATGAATTTGTTCCCAGATGCGTACAAAGGACAAGGCAGTTAAATAACAATTTCATACAGTATTGACAGAGCTGGTGTTAAAATGAATTTTTTTAATAAATGTTAAAAAAAATCCTGTTTTTTTTTTTTTTTTTACCTAATTAGATGTTTTCCACAGAAACCTTCACTTCTCGCTTTTATCTTCATCCTTCATCTTTCATTTGGCATAGAAGGAAAGGGGGAAATATGAAAGGAGATATGAGGGAAGAGAAGAAAATTTCTTTTATAACAAACAAAGGGCAGAAATGTATACTAATGAAAATTTTGTTGCAGTCATCAAAATGCTTACCACCAACTTCTTTTGAATAAATATTCGTGGCAAAATATTTTGACAAGCTCTAAAATTATTGTTGCTTCCAGGAGGGTGATGATGCATTCATACCTGTAAAGTGGTTATGACATAAGTGTCATTAAAGCAGTTGCACCTCAGGGGGCAAGTGAGATCAGAGGCTGGCACTTTGGGTGGAAACCATCTAACTGAAGGGGCGTGCTTGGCCTGGAGGTGCCTCCCTCTGAGCCAGTACCAGGGGGCTCCCCCATATCCACCGGTGAGCCAGGCAGGATGATCTGTGAAGTCTAGGAGCGGCTCCTCTAACCAAAGGCAGTGGTCTGCTTCTGGTTGACATGAATAGCTCCTTCGACACCATTACTTCTGCTTAGTTCTCCGTTATTTCTGAGATAATTAGCTCAGATTAGCCCCGTGGTAGACACCCATATTTACTAAGGTGAATCCCATGTTGTTTTTACCCTTAATAGCACACTTCAAAGTTAGAGCCTCTATTTCTTCCTTTGAGGATTTGGGTTCTTTTTCTGAAGAGTTGTTGAATATACTATAATATAAGGTGCAAACTCTGAAAAAAACTGTCTTAAAGTGAGTAAGAAATAATTCACTGTGTTTATTAAAAAAGAGAGAGAGAAAGAAGTACAGATGTGCAGACAGGTTGAACAGGCTGGGCACACAGGTGTTTGCCTTGGCCATGGAATAGCTCTAAACATTTCCCTAACGAGGAGCGCAAGATAGGCTTCTTCATGTTTCCTTCTCCCAAGTGCAGCACTGCAGAGCTACAACGGCTGTGGGAAGACACTGGTTTTAACCCACATGCCACAGAATCTAGATGTTATAGGCTAGGTAAGGCCCATGCTATCAGAAGAGTTTCACTGGACATACATCTACTGTGATCCAAGACAGCTGAAGGCTGTATGCTGCCTTTCAGTTCCTTGTCTTTATGCTTTCTTTTAGTGGCATTTTCCTGTTGCATGAGATGCGGCTTGCACCATACGTTTTTGTGCATTTCTCTTTCTGTTGTGAATGTTTTAAACAGTATTAAGGGGAGCAGAGTGGGAGGGCTCGTGGGGCTAACAATGTTACGCGGGGGCTTTCCACAGCAGGGATGAAAGCTTCACATTCATCCCATATCAGCATCCCAGGTATGAGCGCAGCTCTTTTTGGTGGTGGAGTCAAAGCAATCATTCCTATGCAGTCGGGGAGAAAGAAGTACATAGAGGTGCTGCCCAGCCAACCCTTAATGAATGTTTATAGGATAATGCAGTAGGATTCCTTGCTGCTGTCTCTGAGGACGTGTTTTATCCACATCTTCAGGCTCTGATTTTGCTATTGGTTTAATACTTAGAACAAAATTATAGTGAAGTGTCATGTTGTTAAACTGGTGATGAACAAGACTAAGAAGCAGATTTCAGTTTTTATTTGAGGCTTTTTCATAACATTCGTTGTGAAGTGTGTTTGCTTGTTTATACTTGATTTTGGTTAAGTTTCCTGCATCTCTCCAATTTTTCCAAAAGTGCCAAAGGCTTTTGTTTTCCACTTGTATATTTAACTTACTTCAAAGCCAACAAATGAGTTTCTGTAGGATATTAAATGCCTTGCTTAGCCTTTATCTAATCAGGTATGTGTGGTGTACAAGTGTAGTAAATGCACATGGACACCCCTGAAAGACTACTAGGATAGCATGCTGCAAGGGAGCAACAGGGATACAATGATCACTGTTTGGTGAGAAATACGCTATGATTTACAGATGAGCTTGTGCTCAGCCAGATCAATTGGCCATTCTAAAGAAAGAGCGAATTCTCATTTTAGAGGGGAAAGGGAGAATTCATAGCACTATGAATGGCGGCAGTTGCTACCTCATGGTGACAACTAACAGTGGAAAGCACTGTTAGCTTGCAAGGGTGCAACCCAATCTATCTTGAAGGGCAAAGGTGTCACATAAGGTAGGAGAGCATAAGTCTGTCTTCAGCTGCACTTATAGTTCTGCTGGAATCAACTGAGGTAAAATTTGTCATTGCCAATGAGCTTGTGTGCATTACACCTTTACACCTTCACTCCAGTACATTTTCCAGCTATCTTTTTCACAGCCGGCTCCTTGGCCTATAAATTCACCAGAATAAACATCATCTGTGAATGCAAGCTGGAGGCTTGTTGAAGATTTGAGCCTAACATTATTCAGGAGAAATGTAAATGTAATTTTCAAAACGATCTTGCTACTTTGTGCGTGTTCATTAGATGAAAACAGATTACTTAAAATAAATGTTCCTAAACCGAGGTGGAAAAAAAAAACAACAACAAGAAGTGTTAGTGCATCTTTAAATTACCAACCATTTATAGTACAATATAAAATGGCTTCATATGTGCAAATCCAAGTTACATGAAATGTCAATTAAATCAACCCTAATTTCCCAGATACATTTTTTATTGCTTGATTGATTAGGGCTGCTCTTAAGGTGATGAATAGTTTTCACTTTCACAAAGGACTGCTGATTCCTTTATATGTGTCCACTAAAAACACAGAAAATCCTTTAAAATGTCTGGCTCTGTTTGCTTTCTGGATCTAGATGGAGTGAGTGTAGGACACAATGTGGTCTAATATATTAATTGTGAAGATCAGATGTATAAACAATACTGTACATTAAAAAAAAAAGTAAAACTACAGTAGATTTAAACTGTTTTCTTTTCCAAAGGCAAAACTCTATATAACTTCTTTGTTTTCTTTCCTATAGCAAGTCCACATGCAACACCATCGACTCTTCATTTTCCAACATCACCCATTATTCAACAGCCTGGGCCATACTTCTCACACCCAGCAATCCGCTATCATCCTCAGGAGACTCTGAAAGAGTTTGTCCAACTTGTCTGCCCCGACGCTGGTCAGCAGGCTGGACAGGTGGGGTTCCTAAATGTAAGGAAGCCGTTTTTATTTCTTCAGAAGTGTTTGTCCTATGTAAAATTAACCATGGGCTTATGGGATTATTTTAACAGCTTGTTGCTCACAGGAGCACACCTTGAATAGTCATTGAAAGAAAAAAAAATGCTGCTAGGGCAAAAATATTTAAAAAAACAACAAAAACTTCCCCAAAAAACCACTCAACCACATTGTGGTGAAATCAACTTAAACTGTCAGAGAAGGCAGTGATACAGTGACCTTTTGGGTCCCTCCACAAATGACTTTGCTGCATGCACTGTAACCCTAGTAGAACGAGGGTTAACAAAATATGAAGGCAGAATAATTTTTATTAATTATTTTTGAAGTTCAGGGGAGAGCGAGAGGAAGGAGCAGGAAAAGGGAGGGTGAGAAACAGATGTTTCAGATCAGCTAAGTTCATTAAAAAAAAAAATACTGCCTTATAGCACTTTAGATCAAGTTGACCAGTACTTGAACTCAAGATGTTAAAAGTACAGTTTATTATGGTTTGTTATTTCTGTAAGCAGTTATCTTTTCCCCTTATCTCTATGAAAAATTAAGCAGAGTTCCAAAGCTTCAAATAACCATTTTCTTTTTTTTAATCAAATAAAGTGAATCATCTTGCTATTATTGAAATAGCATTCCAGTCAAATACAGAATTTATAAATTTTATGTAAATCATATCTAAAATAATGCTCTGAATATTTCATGAAATGTAATGCCTGTAACTTTTTCCAACCAATGAAGTAATAACTGGCAAAATTACTGTTTCTTTCCTGACATACATACGATTGAAAGTGTTAATGAGAATTAGTTTAATTATTAGCATCTAATTTATTACACTTATTTAATAAGCTATATTGTCCTCAGTGCTTTCCTTTCCCTAGCAGAAAAACTGGCTCTACTTATTCCAGCCGGTACTGGCTTTGAATAATGTCTGCAATATGTTAGCAGATACATTTATGTCTAGACAACAAATCAATATAGTGCTTTTCTTTTTCCTTGAGTATTCATTTGCTTAATTTATCCCAAACCATTCAGCATTATGAACTGTTAGCACACTCACAATGAACATACAGCAGGGGTCTTCTTGGCAGGAAAAGTACCTAATTGTGAGACAAGATAGTGTTTGAGAGATGTCACTAATATATTAGTTTATTAATGGTACTGGATGTTGGAAAAATAAATATCCCTGAAGGATTGCTTCTTACTGCAGACACTAGTAACTGCAGTCTTTGAAGTCAGTGGGAGTGCTGTTAAGTTAAATGCAGATGAATTTGAGTCTTATTTGTGCCCTAAACCATTTTTGCTCTAGCACAAGTGTGATTTGCACCTACAAGACTTTAAGGCTTTTTGTCAGTGCCAAAGCAGGTGAAATGAAAGTAAGGTCCCAAGTGTTTGCCAGTATGAGTATTTTGTCCCCAGTAATTCAGGCTAATGGAAACCCTAACAGGAATTAAAATATTATTTTCTTTAGCAGTACTTAGAATATGGATCTCTATTTAACGCTGAGCTTTTATCATCAATGGAAAAGCGAATGCTCAGTGCCAGAAGAACTGCAGTGAGATCAATTTGTAGAGTGCTGTTGAAAGTGATCTCATCATTTTTGTCACTAAAATGGAACACCTGATTCACAGGCTGTCCTACTTTCTCTTTATGATGGCATTTGGCATCTCTGTGCATGGTTTTCAAGTGTCCAGGCTGTATTAAAATGTGAACTTAACAAGTTGGAAGGGGAAAGGGTGGCATTGTTTTTTTAACCGTGCTTCTTGTTATTGTGATACTTGAAAATGGTTTTACATATGGTCAGGTTTTTCTGGTGATTAACTGAAAGACAACACTTGTGTAGCTAGGCCCATTCCACCAGTGACTGACCACATCCCAGACTAAATACATGGAGTTTTTTTTCCTAATGTGCCAAGTGAAGCAGTTCTAAGTTCAGCTGTTTCTCCACAGAATCGTAACAGCAACTAAACTGTGAGCTACACCATTGCTAAGTCAAAAGGGATGTAAGAATGCAGTTACTTTAAGATATACTCGTTCATTTTTTCCTGTAATAAGATATCAGCATGACTTTTAAGACCACCAGAAATGCTTATTTTTCCTTTTAATGAGCAGTATCTTTAAGAAATTTACACTCAAGTCCTAGGCACTGATATCCTAAGGGTATAGCAGAGGCACGAATCTGGGACATGCAAGGTGTTGAAAATATTGCTTAAACTCTCACTGAGCATGAGTTAGTGGCTGCAGGAAATGTAAAGAGTGGTGGAATTTAATCCAGAACAATTCAGACCAGGATAGATGTTTAAAAATGAGAAATTCCTTAGTTTCACAAGGTTCAGAAGTTCCTTGAAACCAATGGAGAATTAGACACAGCACTTTCTTTGCCACCTCTTTTCTTAAGTAATTGTAAATATAGTGCACATAATTTGAAACTGGACTGTTATTACTGGAGGTTCCTAATAGCTGGTTTTTAGTATAATTTTTGTCTGTTTGCTTGTTTTTTGGCAGCCCAATGGTAGCAGCCAAGGCAAGGTGCACAATCCATTCCTTCCTACCCCAATGTTGCCACCACCACCTCCGCCACCAATGGCTAGGCCTGTGCCTCTGCCAGTGCCAGACACAAAACCTCCAACTACATCAACAGAAGGAGGGGCCACCTCTCCCACTTCTCCAAGTAAGTATAGATGCAGCGGGAACCAAGGGCTAACAGCAGCGCACAATGTGCTGCGGTCATCGTGTATCTCCTGGTCAGAGATGAGGACTGGACTAGCCCTGAGGATGTAGGAGAGCTCTGCTCTGTATATGATTGACAAAATTCTTAGCTTGTTTTGTATTAATGAGAAGAGAGTTAGCTGAAGGTTACTGTTTTATTTCTAATTTTGTTGGCATTTCACATAACTGCATATGAGAGAAATCAAGGCCAGTAGCTAAGTTATGACACAGACCCGGAACCTTTGGGATCTTCTCTACTGTCATGAGGAGGCAATTTGGTATCTCAAGACAGGTTTTAGAGGATAGCTGCTACATGGATGTCAAACAGATAGCCTCACAGAAAACATTGCTGCTTATGCATACTGGGCTAAACTAACAACTCTTTCGAGTGCTCTTCATTTATAGTTCTTTTGGGAATAAGTCTTCTTAGATTCAGCCAGACGTCTTTCCCGTATGACTTGGTTCCCGAGCCCTGCATTTTGGGCAAGAAGCTATGGTATTTCTTAGGCCCAGGGAGAAAGCTTTCATCCTCTCTCCACCACCCACACGGCTCCCATATGTATTTTGTGTAGCCACAAGTCAAATATACAAATTCCTGGATACACACTTGGGGATACCACTTTGGACTCACTCTGCTGGGAAACAAATGCGATTCAGCTGGGTTTGATGCCTTAAAAAAGTCTGGATGTTCAGGGAGTTAATTGTGAAATGATTTAATGAAGCTATGCTCAAACTGACATTTAAAAACAAAAGGGAAGCTTTCAATGCTTTAATGGCAACTGTAGGGGACTTGTTCCACAGTGAAGGGAGTCCAAATAACATCCACAAACAAAAATCAATCTAATCGAAAGAGCAAATCCCTTTGTGTGCTTTTCAAGCTTATTATTTAAATGCTATATGCAACCGCTGCTTGATGGGCAAAGAGGTATCTGCTATTCAGAATGTGTGAAGCTGAAACTTTTAAATCTTTATATACTGTTCAGGAGATTTGCACAGGTTCCATGGGACATTTTTAATGTTCTGGTAGTTTGCATTGCCTTCTGCTATGCGAACGTACACAATTGCAAACTAAGCAAAATGCTCCAGCTTGCTTAGAAATTAAAGTGGGTTTTAGTATGAGAGAGTCTGGTAAGATTGTGAATGTGATCTTCCAGAATCAGGAGTTCTAGAATCGATCAGCAAATTTTTGTTGAACCAAGAGGTTGATTCATTCCCTCCCCTCCACTTCTCTTTCTGACCTTAGACCAACACTTGCGCTATCAGGAAGTTTTGATGTTTTCTGATGGGAGATACCATCTTTTAAGTCCTATCAATAAGATTCAGCAATGGAATCTAAAAGGTTAATGTTTAGTCATAGTAATCACTGAATATAGTCAGCAATGCCTTACTATTTCCTGGTCTTCAGAACTGGGAAAAATGAAACTAGGTCAATGTATATGTGTCATCACAGTTGTGACTCAGTTTACTGGCAGTGTGTGTTGTCTAAAAGAAAAAAATTCCCAACATCATTTCAGCAGTAATCTTAATACTTATTTTTTGTGCTCCTGTGATCGTGTAAACAAGCTAAATGCGTGTTTGGCCTGATTCTCAGCTGGCATAAAAATTGGCATTTGTTCACTGAAGTTAGCAGAACACCAACCATTGGTATCAGCTCGGGCTGGTCACTGTGGCTCAGCGTTCAGCAGACAGCTGCCACATTAATTGGGAATCGAGGTTTTCTCAAGAGCAGCTAGTTAATGGTATTTAAACAAAAGATTAGGAAAATAATTACTGTTTGTTAATTAGCTACGCTGATAATCTAAACATATAACTCTGTACATATTCAAGCATGCATCTTCCTTTTGGTAAGAAACCAGGGTTTTGAATAACAGCGAATTGAGTTGTAAAGAAGCATATAATTTAATTTAGGGAAAAATGTTATAGGAAAGTAGATTGTAGGAAATATTTTCTAAGAAAAAAATACATATATACTAAAGCCAGTGGAAGTGGCTGGCCACATGAAGAGTAAGACAAAGTGAAGTTCCTAGCCTTTCAGTGAGAGTTTACCAGAAAGGTCCACTGGACGTCGTTTAATGTGTCAGTCAGTACCAACCTTTCATTATGTCGGTGTTTATTTTTTTCTTAACTAAATATTAGCCTACAAATAGCAAATGCAGATTCACCAGAGTTTCATAAAAGCTGCACAAAAAGGTGTTTTCCATGGTGACGAACTGCTTGAGTGCACTGGTTCGGGGAGTGTCGCTGGGTTATGGCTGACTGCCCTGCAGAGCTTTAGGATATTGGAAAGTCACTTATGCAACAAAGACAGGAGTGATGTTAGATTTTGGCCAGACTCTCTCCTTAGCTGTGTGAAGGAGAATGAAGCCGCCCCCAAGGAAATGGAGTGAAAGGGGTTGGCATTTGCTCCATTCTCCTTCCCTTTTTTGGTCTAGCAGAAAGCCCTCTGCAGAAAGAAAATGCAGTTACGGCCCTACCAAAAATTGGAATATGGCCCTCCTGAGGGGTGCAGGAGCCAGGAGCAGCTGTTCAATACAGCGTGGCCTCCTGGGAATGAGAGCTAAAAATCACAACAAGGTGGTTAATGATTCTCAGAGCAATAGTGAAACTCTCCAGCTGTGACATTAACCAAAACATGAACATTAGCGCTGTCCAAGGAAGGAAGAGCCCCTGGAGATGCACACTGGGGATTTGCCACTACTGGGTGGCCGGGCATGCTGTGGGAGTTGAAAATTTCAGCTGCAGATCCTATCCTTTGGAAAGCCAGCATTTTCCTCAGTGAGATGACACAATGGAGATGGGATTCATGAGGTTTAGGAGGGTTCGTTTTTCCTCCATAAAAAGCCTTTTCAATAGAACACATCCTTGATATCAGACACAGCTCCAAAATTACTATCTTATTTCAAATCTTGTCTCAATTTTGTTCTGTTGGTAACCTGTAACAAACACAAAACAATATTTTCTCAAACCAGACAGTTTTTTGGGCTTAATGTCTCATTGCCCAAAGGAAACACCACCTCCACTACATGCCAGTTGGTCTTTATCACTATCATAACTGGATCTGAGTGTTAGAAGCTGTGGCCCTCATTCCTATGCAGAGTCTAAGATATTGTCATCCTGCACACCATTATTTCTAAAAAGCATTTTTGGACTAAATGTTATTTTCTCAGGTTCTCGACTCTGCATGGAGAAAAACTTAGCTATTTTACCTTGTTGGGCAAGATTGTTATCAGTTAATGTGCCTTTGCACAAAGGACTTCTCGTGTTAAACAGCATTTGTGTCAGGATGAGAAGGATGATCTGGTGGCTACAGTACTGGATTCATAATCAGATTGGATTTCTCTCCCCTTCTCTGCTATGCATTGACTGAGCACCCTCTGGGCAAGCCATTTTAGCTTTCTGTTCGCTCCTTTCCCCATCCATAAAAAAGAGGGTGATGACTGTATCATTTAATTTGTTAGGATTTGCAGTTCCCTCTGAGATACTCAGCTGCAGAGTGCATTGCAGTAGGAATTGCTGTATTGCACCATGTTCCTCCAGTTAGTTCTCTCGCTACAACTCCGCAATGGCTAAACTGACTTCTAGTCCTCTGCGACTTCTAGTCCTCTAGTACAGCTTTTCCTGTCAAGCACATGTACCTGTTGATTTGGTCTGTAAAAGAGAGAACTAGTGGTACATTAGATTATCGCTCATCAAAATTATCTTTATCAACCAAAAATTTTTCTTTTCAATCCAGAACTGATAAACAAAACACTCCTATACTCAATAGAAATTATTTCAGGAAAGTATATTTTAAATTGACATTCTGCTACTGCCGACAATTTTAAAATACATGACATTCCCAAAACTGTTTGTTTGTCTTGTCTTTCATACAATTTCTTGCCATTTTGGCTAAGTATCAAAGCTGTCTGTGTGAACAAATGTTCTTTCCCTGCCAGCTCCTGTTTTGCTTGTTCCTGAAGTGAAGCATCATAGCAAATTTGTGGCATCACATTCATTTCCTTGGCTATGGGCTATGATGTTGCAAACAACCCTTAGTGAATTCCAGTAGCAGAAAGAAAGACTAGGCTGGGCAGGAAGATGTTGCTATGCAAGCCCAGCAGGCCAGCTGTCGGCTAGTGTAAACTACCCTAGATCTATGAAAGTCCCATAGAGCAAAGCTGATAAAGATCAGGAGATCTGCCTCAGTGACCTGGCTTCTGTTCCCTTCCATGCTTTGGCTTTTCCCTTTCATAAAAAGGAGTGTGAAGACCCCACGACAGGCCCAGCATATCTATATATACTAAAAAATAATATAACTAAGCTTTAATCAGTGTGAGTGGTTTGCCCCATACTAATCTCAGGACAGAATACAGAGATCAGAAGTGGTAGGACTTCCAGGAATCCCACCCCGATGTCAAACAAGAATATATATATGAGGACACTAAGAATTGGCAAGAAGCCATGTTGGTGATCCTCTAAGCAATACATGGTACTGCTCCCTCTTCTGAACAAAGTTTCCTACGCCGTAACAGGAGTCACTGCTAATATGTATTCCATGTCAATTTAATATTCTGAGCCAAAATGGCCAGTTGCAATCCTCAAACATCTCATGACATTTTACAGTGAAGTGGGACTAGCATCTTGGGAAAGTCCAGTGTAAAGCCTGCTCTGCATATATGTTCCCTGCAGTTTTGGTACTCTTCACTTCTTGGCTCTAGCAATGTAGTTATATGCCCTTAAGGAAATACCAAGCTGACATCCGAATATTTTCAGAAAGTAAGTTAAACATAGCTTGGAGCATTATGGAAGAAAGGAATACATAGTAATTCACCCAGACAGGTTTGAGGGGACTTTTGTGCAGGTTACACAATTAGCTTTAGAGTCTGTTTGAGCGCAGAAGACATTTAAGACAGTGTTCTGATGGTTTCCCTTTGATTTTCTACCAAATATAACAGCATAAGTATCTGCCAACAGGGAACTGTAAACAAGATCTTGAGTTCCTTCCCTTCTGAGTGGAACTTACCTGCTCCAAGGGACTAAGTGGCCTCTCCACTCATTTTGTTCCTTAAAAGTAGACCTGAAGAACCAAACAACAACAGTTTGATTTTTGAGCTTTTAGTTGATTTTCCCCACTGTAGAAGGAATTTTTATCCTTGCACAACATAGGGCACAGTATTTATATTTAAAAAAAAATCACTATAAAACAGAAACAGTGCACAAAAATCTTTATACATGATACCAGCAACAGAGATACATCCTTTGCAAATTTGTGGCTTGTTTGAATTATTAAGCAAATTAACATGGTAAAAAGGCAAGGAGAACATCTCACCAAATCTGCTCAGTTCACTTCTTCCTTGATTTGCAGATAGAAATGACAACCAATGTACCTGTTCATACTCTAATATGCACGGTGCACTGCAATTTGTAAAATCATCTTGGAAAGATGAATTAGTGCACTTAAAAATTCCTTTAAATCTTTGTGAAGCAAAGGTGTTCCTTGCATGACTTTTGCAACTACTAGCAAAGCGATAGCTTTTTGAAAGAAAAGCTCACCTCACCTCACCAGAAACAACTGGGAATTCATTCTTAGAAGTTAGGAGTGCCTTAGCTCCCCTCAGATCAGTAAGAAATGAAGATAGCAGTTCCTGGGGTGACTTCAGGGGAGTACTCTGCGAGAAAGTGCAGCTGTCTCATTTAATTGTAAGAGGAAGCAGGCATCAGGAATGTTTGTGAGATTCAGGTAGAGAGCAAAGGGAAGGATGCACTTCTGCATTCCTCTGGACTTGGGAACTCCTCACCAAAGGGTTTCGTGGGATGCAAAAAGTTTGCCTGGGCAGACTGGGCATTCACCAGTGAGAAACCCCTTGCAGGCTACTAAGTACAGGGCTCTCTCTCAGCTGAAAATACTCAGAGGATAGGAAAGAATATGGGAAAGTAAATTATGTGACCAGTTTTGATCTTGTCAAAACCTGTTCATCTGCTCATGGTCCCTGTAAGAGAGAGGACAATGGATGAGATGGACCATTGGTTTGAGTACAGTGTTAAAACAGAGACTCCTCCAATGTAATGCCTGCTCACCAAACATTGTGCCTTAAGAAAGGCAACAGGCTTCATCTACACAGACAACTCAGTGTCTTCTCTGACTCTTAACTCACTTTATTTTTCTATAACGTTGAGGCCTGAAAATTATATTTAGCCTGACTGGAATTTGGCAAGTAACTTTCCCTTTAACATTGTTTTTTGTCTCTTCATTGGATAGTTAGATTGTCTGGGGATTTTATTCAGCAGAATGCATTCCCATAAATATATTTAAAATAGACAGAATCACTGTTTGTATTAAGGCATCTATTTAGCTTATTTGAATTTAGATCTGAACGTGCAAAAACTGAGCAAAGAAGAAGATTGCATGGGGGATTCTCAAAGGAGAGGAAGACTGAAAATGCACTGAAAGCTCTTGAATTTGGAAGTACGTGGCATTGTGGACAGTTGCAGTGGAGAATATAATGCAACAACAAAATCATTAAAGTACTTCAAGTTTGGAAGTAATCTTGGTTCTTGGCTTGCATTGCATTTAATAGCTTTACATTTATGGGAGCCATTCCAGTTTTTAAAGGCAGCTTCAGCCTTCAGACTGATTGCACTTACCACCCCAGTGTAACTGCAACCCATTAATTTTTTACCGAAAGGATCTTCGTAGTTTGTCAAACACATCAAGTGAACATTTTAGAGAGTGCAGACCACAGCAGTATGAAAACCAAAACTTTATATTGAGAGAGAATGCTGGATTAGCATGAAATAAGGGTCCGATTCTGTTAATAAGCACTTTAGTAAATTCACTGCTGTGCAAACTCCATTAAAGCCAGAGATACCACATGTTCAAGTGGAAACAGTCAGGGACACGTGCAATACCAAGACCTCTACAAGTCTCTGGTCTATTGTAGCATCCAAAGGCCTGCAGCAGTTCTCTGAGATGGAGAACGGTACTCCAGATAAACTGAGCACCTTTCTCCCGAAACGCACGGCATTGCCTTGTTATTGCCAGGAGCCAGTTTCCAGCAGCCCAGCTCCGTACATGTTTATACCCCCATCATTAGGACCAAGCCTTTCCAGTGTCTAAAACCAAACTCTCGCTCTCTAAAACGTTTGCACATTTCTATGTTAAACATCTGCTTAGGTGGCTCTGAGACGGTGTGTTTTGGTGTTGTTCGTGTGCAATCTAGTGCCGCTTCCTCAACGCATGTGTCCCTTCCCTTCACAGCCTACTCGACACCCAGCACCTCCCCCGCAAACCGATTCGTCAGTGTTGGACCACGGGATCCAAGCTTTGTAAATATCCCTCAACAGACTCAGGTGGGCCGCTTTCGACTTCTCTGTATGCCTGCAGCCTCTTCTTCTTCAGTATACTCTAACGTGTCCCTCCGGAGCCAGCTGCATTGCCGCTGTCACTTCACCCACATGGTCTCAGTAACTACAGTGAAATGTCACTTGCAGTTTGTTTGTCTGTTGTGTTTTTTTGGGCTTATGTAGTAATAACGCTGCTTTCATAACTGGAAAGATCTCTCTTGCTTTCTAAGATATTGCTTCTAGCGCACATTTTGATCCTCTAGGACTGAGTTTTCAAACTTTGACTCCAATCTGTTCCCTAGGCAGTCCATTTAATTGCATATGCAAAAGGAGCTGAGAGAGACCCATCAGGTAACAGTGCACCTTAGTCCCCCACCGAATCCAGTGGGAGACTTTGCCAAGGACTTCCACATAAAAAAATAGACTCAAATTCCTTGTTGGCCGTTTGCATGGTGGGTTTTGAGCGAGCAGGCAATTTTGTAATTGCAAGCACATCTGTTTCCTTACACAAAGAGAAAAAAGTCCAGTTGAGGCAGGCCTATAAAGCTGGGTTAACTGAATTCATAGACCTGCTATGGTCGAATCAGAAGCTCAAGTAAACATTTGTGTTTCTTTAGGAAAAGGACAAGGTTTAAATGTGCTTTTTCCAAGCTGTATCAAATTCCCAGGGTCGATTAAGAAAATAGTTGTTGGCAGTTTTGTTAGCAGCTAATTTGAGCCAGATGTTGAAAAAATTAAGTCTATGCTTAATATCACGTTATCATGGGGGAGAAGGTATAAAAAAGTGAGTAGAACTAGTGTTTTAGGACAACTGTAGTTTGTAGTTTTAAGTGATTGCTTAACTATGTTACAATTCTTTCAAAGGCTAACATCAGGAAGTATTTGTAATTTTGTTTTGAGCTGGCTGTGATGACTAAAAAGTAAAAATTTAAATAACTAGCAAACTGCAGAGTACTACTTCTAGCTCTTGTAAGTTCTTTCAAGTCATTTATATATATCTGCATAATTAGTGTGCAGATTCATGACTGTCACATGCCACGGTCCAGTTTATGCAGGAAGACAGACTCCTCATTGCGACAGCTTCAGCACCTACGCTGTCGATGAAACACAAGTCACTCATTACCGAAGATTTTCAGTTTACAGGGCTGCAGCCAGATGCCTGTGAATACAATGTGTTTTCTTGCTATCTGTTCTTTGTGTACAATTTGTTAGGGGCTTTAGTTTATAGCTCTGTCGACAGCACAGGTTAAACTACATTGGATCTCAAACCTTCTCTGCATTAAATAGGGTCACAGAAAGTACACCAGCAGCGCAGAGCTTGGTTTTAACTCATCAGGTTCTGATTTTTTTTATGCATTAAAAAAATGCAGCCTGCACCCCACTTTTCAGGCCTCTTCCTTTATTTGGTTCATTTACATGACAATTTTCATGTGCCTTCACATTTAAATTGTATTTCTCCAGTCATTTTGGAAACATCTGAAATACACAGAAATACACTGAAAGCAGGAAGCAGGAACGTGAAGGTATCCTGTTAAAGTCCTTAAGCATTTGGTCTTTTCCTTCATAGCTCAGGAAACTTGAAACCCTTTGGAGAATGCTACATTACCTTTTCCAGAAGACTTGAAAAACAACTAGTTGGTAAATTGATTATGTAGTAAGACACAACAGTATTAAGTCTCCAAAATATTTTAAACTTATTTGCATCCTGCAGCCTAGGTTTCCCAGATAAGTTTGTTGACTGTAAACTTTTATCCTCCTTATTTATGACAAATCATTTTAAAGTGCTCTAACCTTACTTTAAGTGCTTCTATGTAATGCAGTATAGTGAATAACAATGCTGTACAGTGAAAAACAATACTCGAGCATGGCTTTCAATTAAAGCCAAACATGCTGCAGTGGGTAAGGAGACTGACTTCCAGTCTCTGACTCCAGCTGCATCTCCGTGCTTCTATTATACATCATTACACCACCACCACCCACTTGGTACTAGATATATAATTTATCAGGAAAACTCACTACTTATTCATGAAACAACTCTGAAGTTGACCATGTTCTATATCAGAGGAGTAAGGGAAAACTACTAACTGCAATGATTTGGGATTTACTTAGCGTTCCTCTAAACAGACGTGCTTTTGTAATTTTTTTGCAGGACATTAATGTATAAATTAGGAGGATCACTTAGGATATTTTCAAAATGAAAATATAAAAACAAATAGGACTTATTAAAAGCAGCTGGGGTGGCTGCTTTCCATCAGGATTTTTATAGTACATTCAGACTCAGGCTAAGATATGGGTCCTGAGGACCACTAACTGTCAGGACGTACAGCTCCCTTAGACAAGAGGAAGCAGTGAACACTTAAGGCTTCTGAAAGTCAAGCTGGTAGCTTAAGTGTAAGGGTTAAGCAACTCTTTACTGCTGCAACAAAAAAAATGAAGATCGTATCTGAACGTCTTTTTTTTATTGAAATTATGGTCCAGCTACAAGATATAAGAAAGCATTTTGATCAGTCTTTTGGTTGCTCAGATTTTCTCTTCCACTTGGCGGGTCATTTGACTACAGGCACTAGTTATCTATCATGGGTATTAGACTTAAAATGCTGCAAAAGTGCATCTGTGCACAGGGATGTGACAGTGCTGTTCTGCAGAAGTCGCATTTCCCATACTTGGGCATTCAAGGGCTTTCGCAGAACATTGGAATAAAATCGCACACAAATGTGCAACAGCGTGGCTGGATTTGAGCAAGGATCATTCTGTCCTGTGCTGTTTTTAAACAACCAAAACCAGTACATGCCTTTCTTAATGGGCATTATAAAAATTAGCAGTAGACATTTCCATTAGCAGCATGTTCTAATTTATGTCAGATTGATTCAAACATAATCCCTTAAAGGAATTTTTTACCATTTATATATTTTACTTAGAGAAAGGCTGTATTCCTGTATCAACAAATGCTGTAGCCAGACTACAACTCCGTGACAGAGGAGACCAGGAAGTAAACTGATTTAAGTCAGTAGTTCTGACTGAGTAACGGAAGCCCCAAAAGGGCTGTTGGGTTTGCCTGTTTTTAGCCACTTCAAAACTTTTCAGTTGATTTGCTTTTTCAGATGCTGCCTTTGCTTACCCCATCCGTCACTCTGCCACTCCAGTGGCTCACCACATAATTGTCCTATCTGGGGGGTTATTTGAATCTAAATTTCTGTTTGAGCTATTAGAAGAAACACTTGACTTGGCATCCTCTGTGTATGTTGACAAAAAGGCACAGGTGTTGTAACCTTTGCTTGATAAATCATTTACTTTTGCTACTTGACTTGCAAGCAATAGGGGGGCATCAGCTTTTTAACCACCTTTTCCATATGCAAATCAGAAATACAGTATGCCTGGGGTACACAGTCTTTAGTTTCAAAAGCAAGCTGGTCTAGATACCTCATGACTAAGTAATGGATATGCCTCTCATATTGCCAAGGACTTGCAAAAAGGAGAGTGGTAGAGGAATGGGAAAGTACCATCACATTAATTAGGGACTAGCCTATCAATAGCAACAATACTAATAGAGAATAAAGGGGTTTGAGTTTGTTGAGTTTTTTTTTCCCTAACCAAGCGATAAAAGTAATTGTGAAATACAGGATATGTGTTCAGAGCTTGTGCTGGTAACACTAAACTAGCAACCCGCTCTTCTTGACCAGTTTATGTTGTCACTCACTGCTGTAAACGGTGCTGGTTGATCTGTAATGCCCTCACTTTGCTCTATAGTATGAAATTCCTTCAGGGATCGTAAGTACTTAGTGTGCTGCAGCTCCACTTCCACTAAACATGGGTTACTAGAGTGAGTCCTGTTTGCCACCTACTTTGTCTACATCTTCCTGGAAATTGTACTTTGGATGCTAAAAACAGCTCCTGAGCAATGCATGCCTATTCCATCTAATCACTCCTACCTGACGGGAGCCTGTGTGCCCGGCAGGGTGAAGTTACTAGGATGCACAGAACAAAAACTGCCTCCTACTGCAGCCACCTAGGCAGAGGATCAACTGTTTTACCACCTGTGAGAAACTGAATCATTTTCTTCTCTGCTTAAGAGAGAAAATGCATCATATACCCTCTTGGCCAGCTGTTTCAGGAAAAATCCCTCTCTAATATAAACATACTTTATATCAGATTCATCCCAGTTGGTTTCTAACACTTAGTTAAGCAAAAAAAAAAAAAAAATCCTATACCTTTCTCTAGGAAAGGATAAAACTATTTTCTAGAAGAACAGAAGTAGCAGCTCTTCCTACTTCTGCCTTTGCAGGATCCCAAAGTTAGAGTCAAGTAAGCCAAGGTCTTGTCTGTTCACACTTTCCCTGATGGGGCCCTACAGCCACCCAGCTGCTCTAGACAGAACTAATCCTTTCTAATGAAAAACAATTAAAACAAAAGGCCCGTAACTTTACCTAGCACACCACAATAAAGTATAAGAAAGAAAAACAAAGGGAAAAAAAAAAGCTTAGCTATTCAGGAAAACTACCAGTAGGAACAACAGCAGGCTCAGAACAGCCTTATAGCCTTAAAAAGCCCAGGTACAAAAACATTTCTATAAAGAGTAATGCTGCCCTGTATTAAGTTAGGGGGAAAATCACTGAAGTTCAGTAAAAGGGATACTATGTTTATAGTGTAAGGAAATTGCTGACTTCTCTAGATCTGCTCCTGTTCTCTGCCTTTCCTAAATTAGACAGTGGTATCTTTGTAGCTGCTTCTTTTAAGCTTTTATCTCTAAAAAAACACCTCATGCCTCAGGTGCATATACAAATCTGATCATACAATTACTTTCTTTTCTAGGGACAAGGGAAAGACTGTTTTACTTCCCCATAATCCTTTTAGAAAACAAACTGCAACCTGCAATTTTTCACTGGCAGCACTTTAAAACAAAGGGCATGAGAAAAAAAATGAGCTTTATGCTGTGTCCTGTAGGTTAGCAGATGTGAGCTCTGTCAGACAAGGGAGGGAGGCAAATTCCAGAGTAGATGGTCCTTCTGTGATAACAGCCAGTCATTGCTGCCTAGACACTTAATTCGGAGGAATGTAGTGCAGGTGATGCCCCTCGCTGCGGCTGGAGGCGGTGCGGGCAGGGGGGAGGCAGGGAGGCAGTCTCGCAGGTAGCAAGGGCTGAAACCATATAGGATTCATAGATCAAAGTCAGCATCTTGAGCAGGAAGCTAACGCAGCTCCTCCAGAGCTACTGCTCCTGCGGCTGAAACTCCATGGCTGTTCAGTGCCCAGGTTCCATTGCCACCCTATGGAAGAAAGAAACCAGTGCACACTTTTTTTTTTTTTTTTTTTTGACAAATAAAACATGTGCTTTGCTTCATGGGGATTTTCCTTTTTTGCTTCTCACTGAACCTCTGACACAGTGCCCTGCACTTTGCTCTGTCAGAAAGGGATGCCGAGCTGCCAGCCTCCTGCACAGATGATGTTGATTGGCTTTATTAATGAGTACCACAGGCTGTCTGTCCTTTTCTGCCTCTGCACCCTTCTCTCTGTCTCCCATTTCCCAGAGCCCAGGAATTGCGCTGGTCAGACATGTAGCACCTGCTGGCCCTCAGGGAGGAAGGGCAAGGTCAGGATTTTGTGGTATTGCTGCAAGTGTGCAAACAGCTGAGCCACTGGTTCACTGCACCAAGCAGTTCACGTTCAGAAGTGTAAGGGGTGCATGTGGTTTGTACATTTGAGTGGACGTGCAGAGAACATGAGAGGCTGCAGGAACAAGATCAGGCCTTTTATTTTGGGGGTTCTGAGCAGAACTATTTATAATCCGGGCCAGCGATACTTGTTGCTCAGGTGTCTGTTCCTCCTCTGGATAGGAACAGTTACCCTCAGGGCTGAAAGCACCGCTTCTGTTTGAGCATGAATGAAGATGAAGAACTCTTATTTAGAAGCATTTATTTGAATCAGTTCAGCTCCCTGAGAACTACATATTCCATACGGTAACCTCACTAGGCGAGCACGCGTGACTTTGGAAGAAACTTAGACTGCAAAGCACTTTTAAGCAGGGACTTGACTACCCCTAGCCTTTTCTTGGCCCATAGCAGCAAACATAGTGACAGCTTCAGAAGTGTAGGAATAACGTCTGTCCTGGGTAAAGAACAGAAATTTGCAGAGACCAGATATAAACACACTGGTGGTGTGTGGGTCTGCTTCTTTCCAGAGCTGCTGAAGTTAGATGGGTCACTATCCTCCCAAAGCTAGCAGAGATCTGTAGACTTTCCGTATTGGCAATAGGAAGCAAGGGCTGCTCTCCTCTGACACTCCCAGCAAAGCGACAGCGTCCGAAACACCATCTGAGTTTTAGGTTGCTCCTGGGCATCTGTGGGCCCTACGCCCTTGTAGATGGCTTTCCTACTACAGATTTGTGATACATATGAAATGGGAGACCCAAAATGCAGATCAGAGACAGAACCATTATAATGAACAGTTGGGTGTGTGAAAAGAGGAAGTTGTATATGTGACCACTTAATTTACGCTAATTGCCCAGGCTGAAGGGCACTGAAGGAGGATGGGTTCTTGTGGGCTCAAGCACTACCATGACCACTGAAAGGTACAATGCCTGAGCAAAAACTGTCTTGCTGCAGAACCAGTGGCACCAGGCTACTGATACATGACCTGAATGTTGGTGCTGTCTTTCACCTTCCACCCAGCAAGCAGCTGTACAGGCCTGACCTTGAGGGTGGTCTGGAGATGGCTTTAAAAACGCGACATAGGTCTACAGAGAGTGAGCCTAGCAAAAGCAGTGTCAATCTCTATCATGCACCAACAGGTCTCAGACCCTGGGAAGCTGAAGGAAGATTTCAGATTCTGCCTTTGCTTTGTGTTTGGCGATGTTAAACTTGCTCTTCTCTTTTGTGAAAATTATTCAAGGAACTGTGGGCTGAATCCTTTGCTCAGTTAAAATTGAGATGGTTCCACCATGATGGGAGCAAAGAGCCTGCATGCAGTCATGGTGCTCTTGATGTGCCCCTGATCACATAATAGCTGTGTAGCCACAAGTCCCCAGTGCTGCATGAGTGTGAACGTGCTGCTCTGATCACAGCTGCTAATGACAGTTGAGAGTGTGCTCCACAGAGAGGAGATACAAAGGTGACCAGAAGTCAGGGACACTTCCCAATTCCCATTCCCTTCACTGTCTGTTCAGCTCAGTGCACAAAGCTCATTTAATTGAGCTTTTGCGCAGAGGGGCAGTATGAAATTTCACTCCCAAAATAGTTCTTAAAAAGCAGCAGAGAACAGTATGCCTCAAGAAGAAAGCATATGTTGCACTATAAAGGTAAAGGTTCATAGAAGACTTCTCAGTACCATCATGTGGCCTTATCTTCAAAGCGGGTTGGAGCCAAATCAGTTCAGAAATGCCTGGGTTACTCCTCAGCAGGGGTGATCCTTTTTCCTGTGCTTTTTCTGCCTCCTCCTTGCAGGCTCCAGTGAGCAGTTCAGACTTTTTTTTTTGGAAACTAACACTAAGCATCCTATTTCCAATAGATATAATACGCAGTTATTTACAATGGACATAGACGAATTTCCCAAACTAAGCAATTAAACTCACTGCATTTTTTCCCCTCCTTACAATAAACAGGAAGCCTGTGCATAAGGCACCCTTTCTGTGGGTTTTATGGCCATTACTTATGCTCCACAGTAGGGGAGAAGAGAGAGAAGAAGTAAGTGTGGGCCTGGTGGGAAGAGTTGGCAAATGCAGAAATATGATGAATGAGCTGGAGAGATTTAATTTCTTACTAAATTCTCTACAAGCTGTGTAACCTTTCTTTAGCTAAACAATTACTCTAAAAGGCAATGATTTTCTGCATTTTCATTGAAAATTCTTCATAATAACAATGGCCTATGTTCTCCTTCTTGAAGAACTTCTGCCAAAAAACAGTTTTCTTTTTTCCATTCAGCAGGAAACTGTCTTATTTTTTCAATCTCATATTCCCCACTAACGTGGATTTACAAGGCCTACCACTTACTGCATGGGGTGGAAGAAGCTTCCCCTCTGGCCAAATCATTTTGGTCTGTCTCCTCTACAGGGATTCTTGCATCTTGCTCTGAAGAGTGTAGCCACTGTCAGAGACATAATACCAGACCCCAGTGACCATTTAGTCTGACAAAAAGTGACAGTTCCTATGTTCACAGGTACAGAGTACATGGGAGGGGGCTCCCAGATTTGTTTGTCGATGGACAAGTGGCAGCTCTTGCTGCTGTAGTGGATGTTGCATTTCAAGGAGGGAGCAGGAATTGACCATTTTTGTGGTGGGGAAGACAGACATCAGTTCTTTCTAATTCAGGATACTCAAACCGCAGCCGGGTTGTACACCTTGTGACTGTGTGCCATCAGCCGCACTGCCCATGTGATTAACTCGGATGGGGTGCTGGTCCTCGCTGAACCACACGGTCCTGTGACCAGCTGGAGCATTGGAGGGACTTTGGAAATGCACCATAGGCAGAGCACTTTCCTCCTGCAGAGTTACACATTTCTTCAGATACACACATGCATACATACAGACACACACACAAACCAAACATACAAGTATAAGGCCAGAGTACAGTTACGTACCTCTTACTGCTTTTACTTGACGTGGCTGATTCTCTGCCACCCCACGCCCGCCCCCAGCCTCCACTGCAGATAATGCTGTATTGGATTAGTCTGCCTCACTGCTGCATCAGGTCCCAGATCGATTTATTGACTCTGTCAGAGTGGCTAGTACAGTAATTGTTACAAGAGCAGAATGGAAAGCAAGAATGTGTCCACATAAAATATAAAAATGACGTTTTGTTCTTTCTTTCCTCTTTTGCCCTATAGATCTTTATGTGTTTACACAGCGGAGGGCACTTTACTTAAGTTAATCAGTTCCTTCTACATTATTAATTGCGACAGTTAGGGTGCTACATGGCGGCAAACGTATTATTGAAAACATTGATCTCACACTCACAGTGTGGACTTGAGTAGGTTTTTTTATTCCTTCCCTTCTTTTGCAACTGCTTTAGGGTACTATCAAATCGTATTTCCTTGACTGACAATACGCCATCAATACAATTGATTTCAGGGAGGGGCAGAGAGGTGCTCATGAGAAAGAAAGGAGTGCGCATACCTTTAGTGTATTCTGCAGGCTTGGAGAAGGGTTGATGGAAGTTGGTAATCACAGTAATTACATGCCTGGCCTGATTTCTCTATTTTGTAAAGAGTATTAATTTAAGAGCTGAAGTTTCATGAATGTTGAAGATTTGCAGAGGTGGCACAATGAGACCTTTTAAAATGCATGTAGAATGTATATCCTTAAAAAAAAGACATACTGACTTTTTACAAGGGTTTTGGAAGTGCCTTTGAAAGACATTTCATGAAAGTTCAGCTTTTGCAGCTGATACCTGTATGAGCTCTATAAATTCCACATAGCCTGACAAACTCCAGTAGGTGTCACATGTGACCTGGATGGAAAAGGTCAGCAGCTGAATTTATGGCTTTTGCGTTTACTGGAACATTAAGATTTTTGCCAACTGCCATATATACTTTTTAACAATTCTGCAGTCAAAGGATTAGGACCACAATGTACAGTGAAGGTCAAAAATTAAAGGCTACAATCCCTACATGCTTCCCAATGGACAGGCATTAAGTTTCTTCTAAGAATCACCTTTGCTTAATGGCCTTTACAGGGAGGTCAGGGAATAAATAAGCTTCAGAAGTGAACACCTTACAAAACAGACTATCTTGCTCTGAAATCAATAGTGAATTCCGTAAGAAGGTAGTAAAAGATAAGTAATTTCTTAATGGAGAAGGACTCTCCAGTTTGCAGCAGATTTCATGTCTGCAAGACGGTGAGCATCACCACTCCTAGTGCTGGACCATCCTAGTCAAATGCAAACAGCAAACAGAGAAGGACTTGGGCTTCAAAAGGAATACGGCAAAATGATACTGCAAAGTTACTGTAATTTTGTTAGAACTTGTTTATATTTTAAATGTAACAAAGATGTCTGCTCTTAGTGAGGATTACTAACAGCATGGCAAGATTTAGCTTGCAAATTTTACCTGGTTTTAGTGTGATCAGTTCAGGACAGCTAAGGGTATTGTTTTGTTTTAGGCAGTTGTTTTCACAGCATATTATACTTGTACAGAGGTGGAACCGGAAAAGTTTAATCCAATAAAAAAGACCTTTTTTTAAAAAAATCTAATGTTAAGAAATCAAGAGGCTAAACCTGAACATATCTTGTCAGCTTAAGTATGTAGGCTTTAGTTATTTTGGTTATTAATATCCAATCTTGAAAACAGTACTGACACTATAATCATAATAATCATAACATTTTCAGGCACCTTCACTTGCATGAACCAACCCTTACATCTTCAATACAAATACTAGTTATTACACACAAAGAGATGCAGATAAATATATTTCAGAAGCCAATCAAATGCAATTTTAATTATGAGATATAACTAACAAAAATCACTACCAATAAAATGCATCCACCTCTGAGGCTGAACACAGTAATTTCTGCGTTGCTTGGAGCAGCTTTATACAACTTTAGGTATTCTTTTGTGCCTTTGCTATAACTACATCTTTTTTAAGTGTGACACCAGAGAAGGTATTTTTTTAAAAAAAAAAAAAGGATACCAAATTTGCATGTGAGATTTGTTTTTTTTTTTTTCTCCTTGCATGTGATAAACAATGAGATTTTTCAGGAACATTTTTACACATAATGTTTCTTGTTTGGCTCTCTCTTTTTTTTTTTTTTTTTGAAGTACTGTCTTGTAGTCTTTTGGGTTAAAGATCACATCTATAAATCTATGATATTGGACCCAACTGTACATTCATTGAAGTCAATGAGAGCAGGAGATGGAAGATTTGCTATTGGCAGGAGTTTGTTTTAGAAATACAACAATCTTTTTGTTTACTTGTATTTATATTTTGCTTATAGGTATGGACAATAGAATAAATCTAGTCTTTTTCAAATAAATGAGAGAAAGGTTAAAATTCACATTTACTTTATGGGGAGGGCTTGTACTGCAGTAATCATATATCTGAAATTTTTATTTTGTGGCTGCAGGTTTTATCTCTCAGTGTGATTACAAAGCAATTTTCCCTGATGTAGAAACGGGTTTAATTTTGGGATTTCCCCAATTTGCTGGTCTCATCAGCTAAATCTGAAAGTATGCAACAGGTTATGTTCCGCCCGGTTCGTTCCCAGTAAGAGGGGAGGCTCCACAGGCTGTTGATAAACTCTTTGTGCTGGTAACAGCAGTAACGAGGGCAGAATCTGTCCCAGTAATTGTAGCTGCTTTATCACTTCTGTTGATGTTGCATGAGTCAAAACAGAGCTCAGGTCCTCCTGCAGTGCCTGGAGGCTTTTCAGGAACATGAGGAGTAGAAGTAGTAACATTTAAAAAAAAATATGGGGGGAGAGCTGTAATTCTCAGTACAATGGAGCAGCTTACTTACTGAGTACAAAGAGCCACTTCTATACAGTCTATTTTCAGAGAAAAGCCCCACATTCAGTGACTCATAAAAGCGAAGAGGCACCTTTTGATTTTAAGTTCAAGGTTTACATTAGTAATTTTGTCTGTTTTCTCTGTTAGTATTAATTAAATTGAGATAGTTTAATTAGTATTACTAAATTTGATCATTAGTAGCAATTCATTCTGCCTGCCATACTGCACAAATATGATGAAGCAGAAATAACTAAATTGTTTAATTTCATCTCATTTAATGACTTTACACTCCGCCAGGACTTTCATTGGCATCTCGCAATATGTGTGAAAATCACTCCACACGAGGCCAAGACCCAACTCCCTTTAGCCAACCATGTCTAACACGTCCCCCTTCACCCAGAGGCAGATGATGGAGGATTTCATCCTTCTCGACCGGGCGTCCTTTCCTCACCCTGGTCACCCAGCTCCTGTGTCGTCCCCACCCCACTGGCCCACGCAGAGCTGGACGGGGCTGGTCAGCCACCACGTCCCTGGCCACCAGGTCACCGCCGTGTAACGTGAGAAGCCCCGGCATCGCTGCCGCCGTGCACCCAGGGAGCAAAACACTGAGCCCGAGGATCATGCACGGCCTTGAACTTTTCTTAGAGCAGTTTGTTCAGTTTAGCGAGATACAAAGCATCAGGAAAAATGCAGACATCAAAAGTTCTCGCATTCAGGAGGCTTTTTTTTGTTCAGCTCAATGCCCTCTCGGTTTTCTTTTTTTAAGGGGAGATTTCGGAAGGGGGGTTCACTGCTGAATTGATTCATTATTCCTCCAGCTCAGTGTCTAGTTTTAAGGTCAATGTGGCAAAAACTCCAGAGTTGCCTCCGTGCCCCTATTCCTGGCCACGTTAATTTGGAGATGGTTTGGGTTTCCTTGTCCAGTACACCTGGGACCTGCAAACATCTTGATTCCTCTTCCCTTTTTGAGGTCTCTCGAAATCAACCTTTCTCTGCCCACTTCTGAAAACACACTGTTGCCTCGGCCCCCCTGCCCCCAGCTCCCGTGCTGTCTGTCCGTCTGTCAGTCCGCACAGCACTGTCCCTGCTGCCTGGCAGGACGTGCCCCATGCCCCGCCAGCCCCGCTGCCCCTTGCCGCGCGTCCCCCCAGTTCTTGCCCTGCCTTTATCGGCTTGCTCAGGCTGCCTTTGCTCTCCCGGCAGCACGGCGTGACTGCTCATTTGTCTGCTTCACCCACAAACATTCGGTGCCGGGCAGAGACCAGGCACCGAAGGCTTTTGGGAGGATATCGGAGACTGGTGCGGAGCATTCTCCCCCTCCAGTTCACGTTATTATTTCCCCACCCCACACTTTCCTCTTGCTCTAAAAGGACTCTCAGGGCAAGCCAGAAAAACGGCTCAAAACTACCCTTTGTCCCCCCAAACTGTCCAAAGCAAAGAGCGGAGCCTTTGCCACAGTGCAGCCTGTCCCCTGGGCTGCCCCGCGCACGCAGCTCCCCACACTTCGTGGGGGAAGCGTCCTGGGGGCAAACACCCCAAGTGTGGGTGTGCGCGGGGGTACGAGTGTCTGTGTGCACGCGTGCTCAGGCTGTCTTGCTGCAAACGGAGTTTGGGAGGCCCATACCGGGGGTTGATTTTTTTTGGATGACTTTCCCTGATTGTCTAAAGCAATAAAAGTAAAGAAATTTCGGGGGAAATGGTGGTTGTGGGGAGATTATTTTTGCAGTCCTGATGCAGGCAAAACTCCTGAGGCTTCGGGAGAGTTTTGCTTGCCTGAGGACTGCAGGAACTGGCTTAAATTGAATAAAACTGTAAGTACAGTATGGGGGACTCGGTAACAAGGAGTTCTGCAAAAGCAACAAAACTGGAGAGCACAATGAAGAATGGAGCGGGTTACGCCGCGGTGAAAGTATGTACTGGTTGTTATAACACCGTGCCGCTAGAATAAATTATGTCCCTTTAAAAAGTAATACTTTAACTGTGGAGCTATATAGAGACAATTAAGACGATATTGTTCTCCTCATTTCCCTGCCCCCCTCCTTCCTCCCTCTCTCTGCAGTAGCTCTGTGGAAACTTTTAATGCTGCAGCTTGAAACTTGGGCCTCTGGGTCTAAAATGCCTGAGAAAGCACTGCGGGCTCTAACTGTAAAACATTCCTTCGGCGGGCCCTGGAAACAGGGCGCGCTGGCGCAGGCAAAGTTCAGAGGGATCACATGTAAATGAGGGCTGGCTATAGACTCCCGAGGAGCGTTTTATTTCGCTTAAACCTGAACTTGAACTTGCAAACACGCTGCCGGAGCGAGGCTGGGCAGCGGGCGGCCGCGAGGGGCCGGGAGCCGCGGGGCCGGGGGCTCCCGGCTTTGTGCCGTGTCCGGAGGCGCCGGGCAAGGCGGGGGCCCCGTCCGGGACAATGCAGGGATGGGGGAAACGGGGGAAACGGCAGGCGAAGGAGTTCAGGAATGAGCTCACGGAGGCTCCTGAGCGGCTCATTCCTCCTAGCAGAAGGGTGGAAAGTCGCAGCACGGCGTTTGCCGTCCCAGTGTACGTGGAGGGCTCTGGTGGGAGCTCCTTGCGTGAAGTTATAAGCGGATCTAAATCCGGATGTACACTTTATTTCATGGAGGGAAAGAAATAAGTGAGATTTAACTGTTGAACTGTTGCATTTCTTAGTAAATTTAGCTGTGCTTCTTGCAGAATAAAATACGGGGCGGTTTCAAAAGTGAGGCAGAAAGAGTGCAGAAATTAAAAACCCCTTTGCAGCGTATTTACTTTTATATCGTAATAGCAAATATAAATTGCAAGGCAGTTTTTGATGCCTTTTTTTGCTCCTTTGATAAAATGTGCACTGATATTTCCTCTTCCCCTTGCACAAGATGACGTGCCGGGGAAGCGAGGAGCAGCTCGCAGCCCTGCCAGCAGCCCCAGGTGAGGTGGGGATGGCGCGGCCGCCGCCAGGCTGTGCCCGCAGCTGGCATGGCCGCTGGGCATGGGGGTACCTTCCCCCCCTCAACTGCTTTTGGCTGGTGGGACATATTTGGGTCATTTCTGATGACTCCCAAACAATTTTGGCTGTGTCTGTAGCAAAACTTTGAAAGGATGAATGGGTGAAAAAAAAAATCTTCTTGGCAGTTACTCAGGAAATATCTACAAAGATGTCCTTTCTGGAGCATGATATTATTTCAGGGTTTGTGTTAGGATCATTTTTATTCTGTGACAGCGCATAAAGAGACCGGGACAGAGCAATGAGGTCTGGCATAGCTAAAATCCCTTCTGTGTGTGTGAGGTTATATAGTTTATCAATGCAGAAACCACCACGGGCTTTGCAAAGTAAACAGCTGGCTTGGTTCTGTGTGCTGCGCTTTGGAGTCGTCTGTGGGATTTAAATGGCTAGCCTGCGATTTTTGGAGTAGGGCAAATATATATATTTTTTTCTTTTAAACATGTCAAAAGGGTTTTGCAGCCATTTGTTTTCTTAGTTCCTTTATTTGTTACGATTTTCCTTTCTGTTTCATTTAGGTTTATTTTGCTTTTGCAAATGTCTTCACTGCCACCAGCGAGACTACAAATAAAAAAAAAAAAGTTTCTATCCCAGTCAGAAAACCTTATGGCAGTGACAAATATCAGAGAAAGCCATCGTCTCTCTCAAAGATTTCATCTCACCATCCACTTAATCCGCTTGCTGTACCTCAGATCTCAAGTAACTTTCATACTGTGGGCTCACTTTAATGGATAGAATCTATTTTTCATGAAAAAGCAGGAAATAAGCTGTCTTTCGTACAAAGATTTACAAAATGTAATCATTGTTGAAATATTCTCTTTGAACTGCCTTGTCCGCAGGGGTGTCTGGCTCCCAATACCCCCGTTTCTTTAGAACACCCTTACAAGTTCTTCTGGTAGATCAGGTACACTGGTGGTTCTGGTCTTTGATGTCTTGAATGAATGAAAGAAAAGCATAATAAAAGAGAGCTGTTGATCAAGCATAAAATACTCTTTAAGCTGACAGAATGGCAGAGTTAACACATTCTAAGCTGCTTTTAGGTTTTTCCTTTTTTCCTCACATTTTCCTGTGCTTTGTGTACAGTGGGGGTTTTTATTTTTTGAAAAGTCTCTGATCTATGTAGTATGCCGTCCTCTAACAAAAAACGAAATGGGATTGTTTCTCTCTCTTTCTCCCTTTCTTTTTTTTTTCTTGCTCTTTTACTCAGCTATCTTTTTTTTTTTTTAATAGCAAGGGTTACGGTTTAGCGTTACTGCAGCAAGCTTTCAGAGTACATGAAGTTTAGAAGTTATTTTGCAGATTTCAAAGTCAATTTACTAATAAATAAACGAACTTGTTAGCTTAACCGTTTAGAAAACTGGGGGCAAAACTTTAACTCACAAAACGTTCCCAAAGTAAAATGGAGATCCTCTGCCCAAAAACAAAATTGTAAACTGAAAGAGCGACACAAAAATGACCTCATTTTGAGAGAACTTTCTTTTAGAGTCAGAGAAAAGGGAAAGTTTTCTTCCTGTAGATCTAATTTAGATCTTAAGTTCCCATACATTATTTATACATCAAATTCAAAGTGCCAGCCTACTCTGCTTGCTGGATTACATTTCAAACATTTGCCATTGATAAGTCTTTGCTGTATTATATTCAGACTAAATGTGAATATGTCATAGCGCAGTCAATCTTTAATCCGCTGAGCTTCAGGTTCAGGCGGCAGGGGGTCCAGCGCTCAGAGCATTGCTTTATACTTGAGAAACATCTGGGGCCAGCTGGGACACTTTACTGGAACATTCAGATGTCTGGAACAACAGCAGGAGTTACTGTATGAGTGTGTTTTCATAGGTTTGGGAGGGTTTGGGGTGACTTAGTTAAAAACACGAGCTATTCCCAACTTGAGGTTTGAACCCAAGCAGAAATCTTGCCTGAAGTGAGCTTGTTGGTCCCAGGAGAGAAGTGGTTTGGACTACTATACATTTTTAATAGTCAGCAGGCAGAAGTCCATATTACAGAATTATTGCACATAATTTAATGCAGTTTGCCACAACTGGCATTCTCGCAAAAGCTATTGGATGCAGAGCTACTGTACACATCGCCTGGAGACTAGTGTCCCTCCCGGGACAGGTTTTATCTTCCTCGAGACAGTATAAATATGCTCATAGTGGGGCGTGTGACTCTCCTGGGTTTGGATTTTGGACAACCAGAAGATTCACTCACTGTTTTATGTCCCTTTGGGGATGACCAACATGCTACTTATGTCCCTTTTGGTATTCCATTTTAGAAATTATAATTACTAAATAATTAGTCCCAGCTCTAAGAAAATAACTTGCATAGGCACAAAGGTGACCTTGCCTTCAATATTCACCTTTTGGTTTACACAGTAGGATCAAATTTCATGCCTGGAGAAACTCTGGAGAAACCAATAGAGAGGTGGGATGAATGCAGGCGCAGGGTGAAGCAGACGTGGCTGCTGTATCGGCAGGAGCCCTCGCTCCAGCCTGTCGCACCAGAAGCCGGATTACCACAAACTTCGCTCACCCTGGCTGCCCTTTTGAAACCATATCAAAACCCCAGTTCTGGTCTCTTACTTTCAAATGACCTGCCATAGGGAAGGGCCTTGCCGGCACCTTTCACAAGGCGATGTCTAACGGACCAGTTTGCTACCTAGCTGTTTACATTCTCGTTTTATCTTTGAAACCAGAAGGACTGGTTACCCCGATGCACCACCCCGGGGTTAATGTTTCTGATTGCCTTGAAGTTCTTGCAATGACCGAAATGTCATCCCCAAACAAAACAAATGAACTGATGCGCCGTGATGAATCCTCGCAGGTGCCTGACGGTCTCGGCTCAGGTTCAGCTCTGCTGCTCAAACAGCCTCTTTGCCGGCGAGCTCTAAAGCTGCAAGTTTTTTTTAATTCAGGCTCTTATCAAAGGTGGATTTCCCCGCCCGGGACGGAGCAGTGATAACTTCCTGCAGCCGTGCCAGGGGCAGCAACGGTCATGGCACAGTGGCAGACGCGTTTGAAGTCCCGACGGCTGCCGGCACTGTGCCGGCACCACGCACCGACCTGGCCACCGCCAGCCTGCCGAACTGGGCTGAATTGTAAAGAAAATGACCGGCGCAGAGCAGGTCTTAGCCCTAAGTGGATGAGGTGAAGAAAAATCTCCTGTGTGTGGAGTTTGTCGGAGTTTCAAATGTGTGAATGTCCTTAAATAACCCACATCGCCCGGAGAAATAAGCCAACTGTCACACCCAGTTCTGGATTCCACATTAACAACCTCCTTCCGCAGCGTTAAACTTTGCCCTTGAGGACTTTTGTTTAACTTCTTAATTTGAAAAACAGATAGGGCTGCTTTACAACCTTCACTTTTTGCGTGAACTGAAAGGCCTCATTGTTAGCGCAGGGGATGTGCAGGTAGAAGTAAATTTAACAAGTTTTCATTTGATTGTCTTTCTGTTTGAAAACGCATGAGCTGTGTTCATGGCTAGGCTTGGGAGCCGGGGATAAAACACATTGGACAGGAAGGCTGTTCTAAGAAGATTTTTATAAACAATGGGCCAGTTTCTGCGTTCCTGACGCAGGCAGAAACTGCTACCGAAGTCAATGAAGCACTTTCAGCTTTTCTCCTTTTAAATATCCTGAATCGCAGAGAGCTTCCTCGCTGTTCTTCCAATACAAAGGACCTGATTGTCAGAAGTTGCTGAAGGATTTTTGTGCGTCTGTGCTATCTTCAGAACAGCATAAGAAACAAATAGAGTCGCGCTATCAAAGACACATAATTGCCATTTCAGACTTCCTGTTTAGGATTCAGTCAAGTAGATATTGTTTATGGTTCATAAAACCTTACTACTGTGAGGATTCTCAGATACTGGCAGTATAGAGTTTCAACTTTCATGGTGCTGTAAATTAGAAAAAAAAAAGTGTGATAATACTCCTCAGAGAACAGTAAAGTAGAGCTCTGCAATGGTTAAATGGAATTTTATAAGCACATTCGGTGTGGAACTGTTTTGCATTACATGAGTTGAATACCTTAGAGATGACACACATCTGCAGGCACTTTATTAAATCCTTAGTCAGCACTTTTCAACCTGATGAGATTACTTCTTCATTTGACTGGAGAAAGGGAAGCGAAGATCTCGTGCCGGACTGCAGAATTCTTCCTGATGTTTCACCTTGAGCGCCAGGGAAGGACAGCAGGATGCTCCGCAGGACAATACAGACCTGTGGTGGCACTGACAACGGCGTGGCAGTCGTTGCACTGAGCAGGACCTTTAGCTCCAGTGGATTCATTTAGCTCTAAACTTGCTGGTAGAATAGTACCACAAAGTAAATAGAGGGGAAATAAAATACTGGCTCTTTTATGAAAACACAAGGAGATCATATCATCCTGACTGTATTGTGATAGAGCACATGATTTAAATGGAGATTTTAAATTCAGAGAGGCAATACACTGTTCTCCGGCTGGGTGATTACAGAATCGGATAGATTACACAACATGAAGGGATAAAACGCATGAGGGGGGGGTTAGACAGGAGAGCCCTGCTCGCACCACGGTGTGTAGCACCCTGAATGGCGGCAAAAAATACATCAGCAGTCCCAGTGTACAGACCTGGGCTTCTTTTCTCCCTGCCCCGAGCCCCCCAGCCACACAAAATTCTCGGCAGATCACAACTATCAGCGCTCTGGACACTTAATGCGCTACCCGGACATTTTCATTCGAGGCGGTGAGGTCTCCTCTCCCCTTGCAGGAAAGTTTCACAGGTGCTTCAAAAGGACAATGGGGCTCTTCAGACATAATCTGGGAAGACTTAGACATGTATAGGAGGCTTGAGGGGGATATGAGATCTTAATATTAGAATGATTAGTAGAAAAGGAGGATCATTCTGTGTGTGCATTTCAGCTGTAAGACGCTCTAAATTAAAACGGTATCCTGAGAGCAGTGCTGGTGGGATCTGATGAGTAAATGCACTCTCTGTCTTGCTGTTCTGCTGCCTCAGCCCATAAAACATTTCATCAAAGCCGGGCTGCAGGAACAGCCAGTGCGCGGTGCAGCTGTTTGCGAGGTACTTGGAGTTTGGCTCCTTTAAAAGCAGCTTTTCAGTAAAGTCAGTCCGGAGCCCCTGCACGGAAGTTTAAAAAATATCCGTGCAGTTCGGTTTGATCCTGTAAGGGTTAATTAAGTTTTGCATCGGTATTAAGGCTGAGCAGTGTCTGCAGGAGTCATATTGACACCCTGGTGCATGGTAACTCTACTCCTTTATTGACATGTTGCTACTCAAGAGCACAATAGCACTCTGTGTCTGCAAATCATTGCTAAAATCATCTCAAGAAAAAAAAGTTTGAAAGCCTAACGCTAGACAAAGGCCCCAGAGCTGCACTGCGCAGCGAAAAACTCCAGAGTCAGCAACTTCTATTGATTAAAAACTAACCTTTAAAGTAACTCTCAGAGTGTGTGGTTAGCATTTAAATTTAAACATGTCATGAGTTGATTTGTGTTACTGAATACCAACTCAGAAGGAGTTACATTCACATCAGATTTTTTTTTCTAATTCCCTTAAGCAGCTAAAGTATTTCATGAAATGTCAATAGGGCAGGGGAGAAAAAAAAGGTGTTTTGGAGGGAGGGGACTCGCGCGGAGCCTCGCCGCTTCTTTTCCCATGCAAATAGTCACCCCAAAAAGAAAAGTGTGGGGAGCGAAACACAATAATTAGACCTTTGTCTAACTTTCCCAAGTGCCAGAGAAAGACAGATTAATTAAATACACAACAGTGTTGGTTTTTGGAGTGGGGGTCTCTCTCGCTGTGTAGGTCATAAATTAGGCAGAATAAATACTTCAATGTGTGTGCAGCGGGCTGCTACGTCAGAGCGGCTGGCGGGCGGTGGGAGGGCGCAGCGCGGCTCTTGCTAATGACAGTCACGTCTGGGGCTGTCTGGTTGCTCGTAGCAACGAGACATGATGTAACACCGGGATGAACTTGAACTTGGGGGACTTGAAAAGGGAACAATAGACCAGAGCAATCAATAAAGCCTATTTCAGTGAAGGATTACAGAGCCGCTCTGGGGTAACCTTGTCTGCGAGGCGCAGGCTGAATAGCAAGACGCGTGAAGGAGCGCCGGGCCGTGGGGGAGCGCGGCCGCGCGGGACGGACGGACGGACGGACAGACAGATGGATGGATGGACGGGCAGGCGGATGGACGGACGGACGGACGGGCTGAGGCGCGCATCCCCGCCGGCCGCGGCGTCCCCGAGGCGGGGGCCGGGAGCAGGAGGGGAGCAGTCGCACCTCCGCAGCAGCAGCTCCCTCCCGTCCTCCTTTTTTTTAAAATCTGCTGGGAAGTCAGGGGGGACTTGCGAGGCCAGGGCAGCTCCCGCTGCCATCACCCGGCTGCCGAGCCATGTGGCCGGGCCGGCGGCGAGGGGAGCCAATTGGACATCTGCGATATAGATTTGAACGATCCGCGCTGAATTTTAACCCCTCTACTCCCTGCTGCGGCCTGCCGCGGCCCCCCGCCCGGCCAAAGGCCGCCGCGCTCGAGTGGCGGCCGCCAGAGGGGCTCCCACCGGGCTCGGGAGGGCCCGCGGCCCCCGCTCCGCTCCCCCGGAAAGTCGGGGGAACCGACTTGGCACCGCCTCGCGAATCCTGCAGGAACTCCTCTCTGTTTATGAACTTTACATATGAGAACTATTTCGCTTAATTACAGCCTGCTTAAGTCTAAATAGAAAATCTGTAGGCAATAGATGGAGCCGATATGGGAATGGCGTGTTTGTATTCAGAAGGAAGAGTTCGTTAATGAGGTGTATTGGAAGCAGGACAACTTCTGCGATCGTGCTATTTATTTTACTGGTTCCTACCTCCATGGCAAGACCACATAATCTTGAAGTCCCACATGAAACTTGCCTCAGAGTCTTCTGTAAATGTTAATAAATCCTCCCTGGGTTGATTATGCTATCAATCAAGTCAGACGCTGAAAAGGAATGGAGGAAAAAGTTGGTAAAACTTGTCGTCAGTTTATACCTGCACACGTACGCACCTCATATATTACAGGGCCCAGAGTAAAAACGTGGGGTATCAGCAGCAGGTCTCTAATACCTGCATCTTTCTGGTTGTATTATTTTACTTCAGGCTAAATAGCTGCTGCTCCTTGGTGTGTGCCCACAGCAATATGTCACTGCCAAGCAGCATCCCCCGCACGCACGGTCCCCGGGCCTAACACTGCCCTCATTCATCCGGGGTTCAGGTTGGCCTGACCTCGCCGGCCGGGCCCGGGTCTCCCCAGCGCGGTGGCACTGCCCCGGCTCTGGCGGAGCCCCGCTTGTTTTCCTACTGGAGAGTGGAACTGCTTTCTGTGCTCCGGGCATCTGCGCCTTTGGGTTAAGGACGGTATTGTTGTGTGCTCCGCGGAGCTACAATCCCAGGCAATTTCCTCCCTTTGGAAAGGAAAGGGAAAAAAAAAAAATCCCCAAAGAAAAGCTATTAGTTGAGGTTCGCATTTTGTTTTGAAACACAAGTATGCCCAGAGATATGGGACATTTTCGCTGATCTACTTTCCCCTAGATTTGCTTTATCCTCGCTTTTCTCTAGCGATCCACATTTCTCCTAAGAAAACAGCCCTGTTGTTGAATTTCTGTGCATCTGCTCCAGTGAGACAGTTGAAGCAGGGCAGTATAAAGCAACAGATGCTTATGCTGGCACATGCCTAAATACCCAAGAAAACCCCGACTGCAGGGTGATAAATGGCACCGAGACGCGAATGTGTATCGCCTTTTCAGGGGATTAGACAAAAGTGAGCTGGAGGGATCTTCAAGCCATAATCTATTAAAAAGATTGATAACTCGTAACATGACATGACCCCCACGTTCGTCTGTAGCTATGTCCAGCGATTGTCGCTGAAAAAAAATATATTGATTTGTACAGTATTTTTAATTAAGCTTTGTAATTAGGTCGATTCGTCACAGCCTCAATTAGCCCCCCTCTTGGCCGCCGAGGATCGCCGCGGTGCTCAGAGCCCTTCCTGCAGCAGCGAAAGCGAGCGGCGGGGCTGACACTTCTCCTCTTCTCTTTTGCAGTCCTGGTACCTGGGATAAAAGTCTCCGCTTCCCACCACCCACCGGACAGACCACCTGACCCCTTCCCACCTCTGTAACATGGAAGCAGCAGCAACGCAGCGCAGCGACTTCACATTGGCGGAAGGGGAGGCGAGCAGACACCGACAGCAAACTCGTACATGGAAATGGCAAACGTTATGGTTGAATGGCAAAGGCCGTAACTTTTTCGAGATTTTTTTTTTTTTTAGACAACTTAGGACTGTTGTAATTTCTCCTATGGTGCTGGAAATGGTTGGGCTTCATAACTTTTGAAGTGTTTCATTGGTAGTGTAAGCGTTAGGTGACACTGAGTAGAACTAGCCTCTGCTGCTGCTTACCAACTCGCTGTTGTAACACACTTTCCATATGGAGCCTAACTGTTTTACAGTATCCTCATCGATTTTGCCCATACAGGTGTGAGACTTCTTGAGAAATCATGAAACACACTTAAAACTATAACTTTTGTAGTAGCTGAATTCTGCAATATATAACTTACCGGACAGACATAGAGCATGTTTTTCTGTAACATATCAGAAAAAAAATGCAGGTTTTTTTGTTGGTTTTTTTTTTTTTTACAGTCAGCACTTAGATACGTAACATGAACCATAAGAGCATTGTCAACAATTTTTTTCCACTCGATTGCAGAGCGATTTAAAACATCAAACTACTACTATTCACTAAAAAAAAAAGAAAAAAAAGAAAAAAAGTTTGAAATGCTGCACTTACATTAAAAAAAACATTTTTCAACAATTTTCAACAATTACACAAAAATTCACGCAGAAATGGGGAAGTTGGTCTGTTTTGACAGAAACTGACAGGAATCAATCAAAACAATCGAATTTTGAATTGAGTAAAGTGCAATTTCATTGGATAGCTAAATATCTTTGTAAGATAGAGATTGTTGAAAATTCTATTTTTGTTTTCCAAGTCCTTCCACCCCAGGACTCTAAATTATTGGGGTAAAAAACAGCCTTGCAAGAAAAAGGGGAGCTATTTTTGCTTTTTATGTTTTTTATTGTTGAACTTGTATCCCTTTAAAACTGAAGGAAAATTAAAAAAAAAAAAAAACAAATCTAATGGTGCTTTTACCACAATATGTTAACTACATTAAATGCTAATTAATCATTTTCTGTTATCAAAGCACATAACTGAAATTAAATCATAATATCTGTTAATTTTATAAGCTAAAAGTCACTATAATGGATTATGCCAATTCTGACAAATTTTACGTGTTTCCGGCAATATAGGGTTTATCAGTTCTCAAACACCTTGGGAATAATATAGAACGGTCCAGAAATTAAAACACCTTTGTGTCCCTGAACTGGTACATTTTCTGGACTGCAAAGAAAACAATACAGAAACAAATGCTGATATTACAACTTATGCCAGTTCAAAGCAAGGGCACTTGCTGAAGAAGAAAAAAAAGTTTGGACCCCAAACGTCCTGTATCTTATGTACAAAAAAAAGGAAAAAAAAAGAAAAAAAAAAAGAGTGCAAGTGATTTTTTCTATCAGACAGCGGAGCACCCCTTTGCTTCACATGCAACTTTAAGAAGGTTTCCTATACTATACATATATATACGTTCTGGTTGGCAAGTCCAGCTAATCAGAGAAAGTCTCTGCATGTTCTAGTGTTAGTAACTAATTTTTATATAGTTAATGTAGGGTAAAGTAGAGTGCATTAAGACACAATATTGTAATCCCTATTCCAGGCACTTGCCTTTAAACTATGTTTGTTCGACCCTTCAGAAGGGTTTCTACTACTGTCCTATACAATCAAGTAACTGAAATTCTTGGGAAGACACTTTGCTCCTCATCTTTTCCCTGAAACAATGTTTTGTTTTGTTTTCTTAATTTGCACGAAACAAAAAAAAAATTCCATATCAATGTGCCTTGCCCTGGATAGCGATTATTTGTGGAATTGTTGCACATGTTCCTATATTGAAAGGGGTTTTTCCCTAGTCAAGCATTTGGAGACACTTTTTGTAAATGTGACTTTTATGTCAGCCATTGTCAGTTTCAACATCTAGAATTAAATAGGATGTTAGTTGTTCCGCAGATAGGAGTAGTGTTTATTGTCCTGTATGGTCAGTGGCAGTGCTATTCTGAGATCTGTAGATGCTAGATTATCAGTATTTTTGGATGTTGCTGCATTTTACATTTTATTTGGAGTCTTCCTTTTGTTTTGTTTTTTCCCAGATATATGAAAATATGCAATACCTGCTTATATCATGTAGAAAAGCTTAGCAATTATTAATTTTTCTTTTAATTTTTTTTTATTTGACCAAAGTTGGTGCTGCACTTGACGCAGTGTGTTTTAGGTGTTTGTCTTTGTACTTTTGTGATTTTGAATGCACATGCAGGAAGGGCTCTTCTTAGAGAAGCAGTCAAACTGTGAAGCACTAAGCTGAACCCTGCTTCAAGCAATTTTTGTTTTACAACTGTTCCTTTCACAAGCAAGCCTTAAAAAAAAAAAACTTCCTTTTTCTTCAGATCCCACACCCATTTTTATTAGCAGACTGCAATCAATCCACATTCAATAAAAGTATATAATGCCCATTTTTATATGCACGTTTTTAAACTTCCAAGTTCTGAAAATTGTTTACTGGTTATTCTCTATTTAAGGAAAAAATAAAATGTTTTGGATTTTCATATGTGTCTGATAAGTGGTTGAGTAGTCATTTTGCTCTATTGTATTGTGTGATTGTTAGTATATGGTATCACATCCTCTAGCCAGCATCCTTTGCCTTCCCTATAGCACTTAGCTGGGCATTACTTTATTAAGACATATGTGCACTAAAAAAATAGCAGCTTTCAGTGCTTCACAGTGAAGGGAAAAAAGCCTAGACAAACATTTTGTCAGAACCTTGCTATGAGACAAGGTATTACCAGTAAATTGGTTGTATATACAATAAAATTGCACCCTTTTTTAAACAAAACAAACTAAGCAATAGTTTGGGCAGTTAGTTGTTTTTAGTGAGCATGTTGTAGTCATGGCTGCAAAGAGAGAGAATTAAACTGCCCACTCAGAAGATATGTAATTTGTATGTTGTATAGTTTTATTGATTACACTGATTTATTCTACCCTATTTTATAATGCAGGACTTTTGTAATGTTGTTTAAATGAGGAAAAATTTCTGTCAAATTAGCTTAGTGGAATTTCTGATTGTTCGTTATAAAGGCAGCGTTCATAGAATTGCTTTTTTTTTTTTTTCCTTTGGGAACTGGATTTAAGTTAAAAACTTTCCTGTTTCCTTTTTGTATGTATTTAAATACAGTTATTTTTCTTCTCTCAATGGTATAGCATATTCCTATGCTTGAGAAGTATAGGCTACTGAAGAACCATTGTAAATGGACATTACAGGTATGCTGTATTTTTGAAGGTATTTTGTCATATTAAGTTTGATGACGCTAAAGTTAGGGAATTCTGAGCAGAATTGCGAGAAAAAAAATGTTTTAAAGGCTTTAAAACATTAGGTAGGCGGTCAAGGGTGTTAACCAACAGGGGTTGTAAAGTATTACACACTAAATTAAATTTTTGTTCACCTTATTGTCATGCAGAAAACACAGCAGTTCCGTTCTGTTCAGGTGTAGAGAACAGGCAGCGTTCCATCCCTCAGAGCAAAGCGAGGAGCGGTGGCCTGGGCAGGACAGCTGCTCGGGGTGTGCCGGCTGCCCCGCAGCGCAGGCAGGGGCCAGGCGAACGGCCTCGGTGCCTGGCTCAGCAGCAGATTACGTTCCCTCTTCCCTCCAGGTTGCTCTATCAGTTCTTTTTTTGTCACGCGAACAACTTTTTTCCCCCGTCTCCTTCTCTCCAGAAGTTGTCAGACGCACAAATACTCTGACCTGTATTCACCCACCCACCCATCCAAATTTAAAGACCTAGAAATTGCTTAGCGTGAATTGACTTTGCCAGTTAATTCCTTTCTTTTTCCTCTTTTTGAACTAGGGCACTTGCTTTTATCATGCCGCACACCCCAGCAATGCCATTATTTATTCCTCTTCCTTTATAATAAAAACTTACGGGCTTAAAGTTAGGCAGCCATGGTACACTTTGTCTCTGTTGTTTATTCCCCCTCCCCCTTAAGGTCGAAGGGGAACAGAAACACAAAGTTTTCTCAACTCCACAGTATTCAGTCAGCCCACAGGAATATGCAAAATCCCTCTAACATTTTTTTTTTCTTTCTCTATTTCTCTTTGTTCCGTATATTTGCAGCTTTGTAGTAACAGTGTTATAAAATATTTACTGTACAAAAATACAAAAAAACCCAGATACATAGCCTAAAACAGTTTTTTTTTCCTTGTGGTGAATTTTTTTTTAAGAATGTCAGTTAATATTGTACTTTGCATTGTGTCTCTGGAAATATCTTTTTTTTTTTTTTTTTTTTTTTGGTAGAAGGCCTCCATCGAACAAAATTAAAACCATAACCGGCATGACAATGTAAGGAGAGCTTCAATGGCACCTAAACAATAAATAAATAACAAAATAAACCTCATGAGGTCTGTTGGAGGCAGGTCTTGTGAAGTTAACACTGCCTGCTAGGCAGGATTTTCATTAAATCTAGCTTACAATGCCAATTTTGTCTTGAAGTCAATGCATGTATTACTGTTTGACAGTAAACCCAGCTATGCCATCATCAAGTCCAAGGCTGCGCAATAGTCTAATTAGTATCGAGTACATTTTCCTTTTATTTTTTCCAATAAAAAAGCAGTGGGATGAAAATTGCTTTGATATATAGCAGGTAACATTGAAGCTATTCCATAGCACTTAACTGTAGTGAATACTGTGTCACCAATTCTGAAATCAATTTAATGTTTAATGCAAATCCATTACATGGTGCTATTACAGGCTGGCAAAATGATTTACAAAAATGTGACAACTTGGGCTCAATTCACTCTGCTTTCCAACAATGTAAATGCATAGCAGTGTTTATCTGCATGAAAACTATGCACTAATCTATCTGAAAAAAAAAAAAGAAAAGAATATATCAACTTTGGTATCTACTTTCCGTTTACTTCAATCCTTGCCTTTTTGGTCATTGTTATAATGCCAGCTTTAGGACAGAAAGAGTTATAAGAAAACCAGCATAATACCTGATATATTAAAATGTAGTGCCTGTGAAATCTGTATTATATTGCTCTTCTGAAGTAAGATTTTTCTACACCGGTAGCCTTCGCTGTCTGTCAGAACCTTCTGATATAGGTGATGTAAAATAACCGTACAATATTAATGCATGCTATTCCATAATGCTTAGTAGCTGTATGAATATTACTCAAAGTTATGTTAGTCTTTTTTTCTGACTTGGTTCTTGTCAGATAGGTTTAAAGATATTTCACTGAGAACGCAAATTCTGTCTTTTCTTGATTTGGGGTGTTTTCAGTATTTTGGAGGTATACATTTACTTAAATTCAGTATTACTTGTGTTTTGGGTTTTTTTTCTTTTTTTTCTTTTTTTTTTCCTTTTCTTTTCTTTTTTTTTTTTTTCCTAGAGGGCAGGACATGGTGTTTGAGACCAGAAATCCGTGCCTGGTAAGATTTTCGTCTCAAAAAGCTACCCTAAGAATTCAAAGAGCTTGCTCTGAAGAACATACCATAAAGTTCAAATTTAAGGGACAGTCCTTTAAACCCATAAACAAGATTGAGCTCGTCTTGCGAGAGATTTCTTAATGGGCAGCGGTTAACCAGGTACCCATGCTTGACCCTTCTTCACACCAGACTTCCTAAAATAGAAACAAAACCCTTAAAAAAAAAAAAAAAAAGAAAAAAAGAAAAAAAAAACCTCATGTGGTTGTTTAGTTTCATGCACAGTTGCAATATTTTTCTTCAGACAAACTCTGTACAAACTTTGGGCCCGATTCATAAAAGCTCATTTGCTATTAACACGGGACTCTGGTGGGCTTTTCTTGTCCAAATTTAGGATCGCTTTCTCTCCAAGAACACGCTCTGGCCGGTCCTTCTTTCCCCAGCACACGCGCCTGCTCGCTTCCCTCTCCCTCGCCTTCCCCTCTCCACCTCCCCTAACTCCAAACGAGAACAAAAATTCATGGGAAGCGGGGCCATGGAGACAGGAGGAGAGGAAGCGCAGGACCATGCTCCGACACCTCAAACGCGCAGGCGTGCGAGAGAAAAGGGGGAGGCAGAGGACGGGGACGACTCCGAGCCGCACTCTGGCCGTTGCGAGGTTTTATAACAATTGTGGTACAACACTACTCGATTACGAAAGAGATTTTTGTCTGTACCAGAAAAATGCGCTAGATTGCTACCTCTAAGCTCTAGAGAAAACCTTCGTAAAGGAAAACACTTGTATACAATGTGAACTTTTGTACTTTGTATGCTTTTTTTTAGGGAAGACTATTTTCCACTTAGTTAATCTTCTATGCTTGAGCATGAACAAAACCAATTGTGTTCAGTGAAATCCCCCTTTTATCTGCATCCACAAATTAATATGAGGGGAAAAAAGAAGATGAGTTTCTAGATGGAGCATGGTAGGAAGAGAGTCCCCGGCTTGGCATCTCTGCCTCGGCCGCTGCTTGCTCTCGCTGCGAGCGTCCCTTGGGGGAAAGGGCTGCAAAATTCCTTGCTTTGGAAACACAATCAAGGAGAAATCTCCACTTTGGATGGCTCAGCGGTTTCTCCACGCAGTTGAGCTTTGACCTAGCCCTGGCCTGCTTTCTGAGACTGGTCCAGCCAAGTCCCTCGGTGTCAGTTTTACATCCAGGGCGCTAAAATTTCCACTGGCCGCGTGAAAGATCTGCTGCAAATTCACTTGACGCCCGTGTTAATACCATGTCGTGTTCATTTTTTTATGAGTCAGGCCCCTCGTGCCTCTAGTATACTTGTATTGACTCTCATAGTTACCATTTTAGTTTTACTGTGTTCTGTGAAAAAAATTGTAATTGGTTGAGAATCACTGTGGGCATCCATTCTTATTCAACTAAGTCTCCGCAGGTTTTTTGAGCTGGTGTGGATTAGTTTAACTCTTGTATTCAACCATTAGTGCTACCACCTTCTCACATTACAATACAATTACTGGAAGCAAGTACTGCATTTCCTATGCAACAAAAAAGGAAAATAAAAAATTGCTAATGCTAACGGGCCGTGTTGTTATTTACTTGCTCAGGGCATCTGCGTGCTCGCGGCACCGTGGGAGTCGCTGCCGGCTGCGAGGCCGCGCGCGCTCTGGGCGCGCACACGGGGCCGGCGCCAGCCTGCCCGCCTCGGTGCTCCGGGGCCCCAAAATCGCGGGCATTTCGTTAAATTGAACCGCAGCCGTTGCATCCGCCGTGCTGTCGGTGTCCCCTCCACACAAAATCACTCCTGCTACTGTAACCGATTAAACTTCAGTGAACCTCTGCAGATTAAATCACTCAGAGTAAAGACACGAAGCACATCTAGCAAAAATTAACTGAGATTAATTAATTCTGCAAGTGCTGCAATATGTCTTTAAAAGTAGCTAAGCGCTAAAAACGTTACCGTGTTCCCGAAGCGCTGGTGCCGGCTGCGTTTCCCCGTTGCTGTTGCAGGTGACCTCGCAGCCAGCCCCGGGCAGCGACATCCTGCACCTCCCTGCAGGGCTTCTGGGGGTGTTGGGCAGAAAATACAAGGGTTTTTTTAACTACACCTTCAAGTTTTCGTCATGCGATGCCTTTTTCTTAAAAGATACGTGCAGAAGTTAATATTTGCAGAAAGTAATTTTTTGTATTTAAGCAGTTCTGCCTGTTTTCTACATAAAAGCCGGAGCTGAGGCTGATGAGAGGTGAGGCCAGGGCAGCCGTGCCGGTGGCCCTGCGGGGACAGGAGGTAGGGACACTTGGGCGCACACCCCTTCCCTGGGCAGCACCAGCTGTGAAACAGCCCTTCCATTTTCTTTTGGGGAAAATTAGAGCTTTCTAATATATAGTTGCCCGATGCTCACAAAGCACTGGTATTTCTTTTCTGACACCTCCACCCGGTTTCAGTTTGGGCTTCAAGGACAGGACGAGAGGTTTGGGCCGTGCACAGATTTAATGTCACCATCCTCTGGTGTCCCTCCATGTCCCTCGCCACGCCTCTGGCCGCATCCCGGCTGGCAGCAGCAGCTCCGGGCCCGGTCACTGCTGCAGACATGGCACCAGCACTTGGGCAGAAAGCTCATCCCGGGGCTGCAAGAAGGAGCCCGAACGGTGGCGGTGCCCAGAGGGGCAGGAGGAACCAGGGGGGGCTCCAGGACGGCGGCCGGATCCTGCCCCACATGGGGCAAAAGCCTTAGGGAAGCAGGCACCCATGGGGCTGGGGCTTGGTTGCCCTCTCTTTCTTGCTGCTTTTCTTGCACTCTTTCCTCCTCCCTTTCTCCTTCTTTCTTCTGGCAGAAAAAAAAAGGTCTCCACCAGCACCTAAGGAAATAAATCCCATTTATTATTTATCGCTATGAAAAAGCGTCAGCTTGGATCAGAATGCAGGAAGAATACGCAATAGCCCGAAAATAAAAAATAAAAATACAGAAAGTTTAGGTGGGAGAAGTACATGGTGGTGGTTAGCCAGAGAAAAACAGACGTTTCACTGCTCTGCCCTGGAGGGAAGAGCAACGGGAGGCGTTAACATGGGGGTTCCGCGCGGCACGAAGCCCATGGACGCGGGAGCCTTGCTGGGCGCAGGTGACAAGCGTGCCCGCCCCGCTCATGCACACGCATGCGGGTGGGATCTCCCCCACACACGTGCACACACACGTGAGGTTTCATTCATCACCGTTTGATTTTTCTCTGATGGAAGAAATAGGGGCTGAAAACCCCGCTCTGGCTGCGAACATGGCAGTCTGCGTGCACACCGCTTGTCCCCTGCGGCGCGGGCCGGGCAGCGGCGAGTCGGGCAGAGCGGCGGCGGCGACGACGTGTTCGCGCCGAGTTCTGACATCAGGTGTTTTTGCCTTTCCTTCCCCAAATGCAGGCCGTGCCCGATTGCTTTTGCGTCCATGGTATATAATCTTCAGAAATATTCAATCTTCTCTGAAGCTTGTTGTTATTACAAAGATATCCCGAAGGTATTACCTGCACGTCGCAAAGCAACGGCCCTTTAAACTCATGTTAGTGGCGGATCCGGCTACTTAATCTCTTCCTCAAAAGTAAAAGTTCCCCATGATATGGAAAGGGAGAGGCTTGGGGAGCGTGAGCGAGGCAGCGGGTTCGTCTGATGTCTTTTATCTGCCGCAGACAAGCCGAGACTGGAAATATTTATTGGTTCAGTCCTTCAGCAACATGGTATTAATTGCCTCCAAGTGTTTTGATAGGTAGTTAGCACAAGGGTATTAATGAAAATAGCACCACTTCATTTTAAAATTAACTACTTGGCCATTCAGCAACATGAGCTGATAAATTATGGCAATAAATTCGTGACTGAGATTTATGCAACGGCAACGCGCGCGCTCCCACAGAGCGGGGGGCCAGGGCCCTTGTCGCCCCCATGCCTCCCTCACGCGCGGGCAGCTTTATTATTACTTTAAATCCTTGCAAACATTTGGGCCCGGGAGTTTTGTGACCTCTCGGGTCAGTTCTGGTGCTCTTTAAAACCAACGGTGCTGGGGGCAGCGGGGTCCCTCCTGGCCACGGGCAGCTGCAGCCGGCGCCGTGCCCGAGCCACTGGCGGAGCGGGGAGCCCAGGGGGACAGAAACCGCCGCGGATTCCCCGTTGTGGCTTTGATTGCTCCAGGTCCCCGGCCTGCCCGTGCCACAGCCCCCGGATAAACCGTGCAGTCCTCCCGTGTTCCCCAGAACCTTGGAAACAGGGAGCTGGGCTGCCAGTGCTGCAAACCAGCAAGATCTGATGTTTTCGTTATTATTACTATTTTTGGCTGGTGAATGGCCTCGCACTTGCCAACTCTGGACCCAGCATGTGTTTATTCCCGTCCCTCTCTTCCCTTCCAAGACGCAGAAGCAAACCAGTGCTGTGATCTGGGTCAAACCCAAGCCCACTCCTTTCTCAGGGATATTTTTGCACCATTTGCTTTCGGTCAGACGTGTTGGTCAGGTGGGGTTTCTCTGCATCCCAGCTCTCAGAGGCCGGCACGTCCTCTGCCAGCGTTGCAGAGGATGCACCGGGTTTTGGGCTGCACGTGGCCATCGATGCACAAGCAGAGAGCACACCCACTCTGCCCTGCAGCACCAAAGCAGCCCCAGCCCTGGCACAAACCCTGCTCGCCCAGGACTTAAAGCCACTCGTGGGCACTGTCCATAACCCGCCTTTTTTGACAAAGAAATATTAATCTGTGAGAAATGAATGGCAACTCCCTGCCTTAGGCAGCAAAGAAATTGGAAAATGTTCCTGTAAATGTGATTCATATGACATAATACCTGCCCGCATATTGCATTATCCAAACCCATTAGAATGGAGATGCAGCCAACTATTTTGTTATATGGGGTTTAATCTTTTTCCCCATTGTTCATTATTACCCTACAGAAATCTCATAACCTGGAGCCTTTTTTCCCTTGCTAACCGTGGCTTTTCGCACGTGCCAGCCCAACCGTGGGATGAAGCGGATGGAAAACGCCCCAAAACGCGCTCAACGCCTGCATGCTGCGGGGAGAGGGTGTTGGCACAGCTGAATCTGGGGTGCTGGGTCTCTCGGGGCGGCAGAGCCCAGCGCTGGAGGAGCACAGTGGGCAGCGGGCTGAGGAGCGCTGCAGGTCCCCGTGGACGTCGCTGCTCTTTAAAAAAAAACACAAACGATTGTGCTCTTCTTCCAAAATGGTGCATTTCGTTACCGGGCGGGAGATGCACAAGTTTTATAGAAAATTCAGCTAAATGTTGCATTTATTTATAAACGTGACAAATTTAATAGGGTAGGAAAGGTATTTGAATTATTGATTGTTAAATATTTAAGCTCCGAGTACACATCCATCAGCATGTGTGAGAAAGCTCAGGACAGATTTATGATGTTGGAGTTTTCCTGGTTAGCTGGCACTTGGCATTTCTATTAATTATAGCCCACACACTCTTTTTTTTTTTTTTTTTTTCAGGATTTGTTAGAAGTATTTATAAAAGATGTCCCTATTATACCATTTAAATATTGTTTGTGCAACTGGAACATGTTTTCTATTGAGGATTAATACACTGTTTGATTTAGGGGAAAATTAAATTAGAAAGTGTAAGTCTCAGGAGACGAGTGCTTTATTTGAAAAGGGTTTCCACCACTGGAAAGCACGAAGTTTTTCTTTTACGTGTAAATATTTTGCTCCCAGTGTCCCCAGTCTGCGGGTGGGAAGGAGCAGAGGGCTCAGCCCGTGTTTCTCTGCAGCCCGGTGCCATGGCAGGTGGGAGGCTTTTGGCAGGGGCTTCTTTGACCTTAAATCATTCAAAAGTCTAAAAAGTGCCTCGGTTTTGCCCAGCACAGTGTGTAAAAGCCCCTGGTTCCCCACCCAGGGGCGAAGCCTCTGCCACCAGACGGGGACGGGGCGCCAGGAAGCGGAACCTTCTGTGCCCAGCTGTGGTCCTGCTGGGAAACGCTGATGCTCCCGCTCCCGCTGAGCACGCATCCCGTCCGTGCCCAAACTCCGTTTGTGGCAGAGGGAGGGTGGGTTTCATCCCGACCCCCCCACCGCCGAGCATCCTTCCTACACGCTCCGCTCGCTGAGTGCACACTCGGCTTGGGGTCGCTCCGTTCTTGCCTGGGATTGCGGAGGCTTTGGGGAGGAAAAGGCTCAGGGAGGCCGCGGGGGGGAGGCTGTGCCCTGGTTCCCAGCCGGGCCCTGGCGGCAGCAGGGGAGCCGGAGCCGGAGCCGTGGCTGCAGGATGCCGTGCGCCATCCGCCGAGCATCCCAAAGTCCTCCTGGTACCAGGGCTTCGTCTTCACTCTGTGACCGCCTTGGTGACGGGGAGGGGGCAGGATGCATCGCATCGTGTTTATTACATTCATTAAAAATACCCGTCCGCCTGTCCCAGTTATTTCCCTGGGCGGGACGGATGCGAATATCTGCGTCGCGGCCCCAGCGCCACGGAAGGGTTTGTGCAATGGGAGGAAACCGCCAAGGAGCAGCGGGTCAATAATGCGCCTCCTAAAAAACCAGCTCCCTAAATATGTATCGGTGTGATAGATTGTAATTGCTCAAGAAGAGCCATTATGGCCTGTTAGGTCAATACTCTGCATTTCCAAAGTGCTTTAATTAATACATGTTTACATCAGGTAATAGCAGGGATTTCTCTGAGCCATGGTATTAGGCCAAGAAAGGTTCCTAAGTTTCATAATTTGGGGGGGGCACGACTGAGTCTCTTCGTGCTTTATCGCAATTTACAGCACTGTGTCTGGTGTCATGAGCAGCAAGAACACCTCCGTCTTCCTCCCGGCGGCCCCTCGCCTGGGGAGTGGGCAGGGGGCACGCAGGCAGCGACCCCCAGCGCTTCGCCAGCCACAACCCCTCGTCCTTCCCTTGCTGTTCTGCTCTCGGAGTCATAAATAAGTTAACGGCAAGATATATTGCTGTTGCTGTTACTTGCACGGGCAGGCGCCATCAGGAGAAAGGCTGCGGGCGCTGGGGAGCGGCGTGGTGGAGGCGAGCTCCCGGCTCCGCCGCGTTCCCAGGCCCCACCACGCAGCAAACCCCCGGTTTCCTGGTTTTCCCCTTGTTTTCCTGCCCCAGAAGCGTGCAGTCCTGCAGGAGGGGCCGGTGCCCTTACTTGAGCCTTGCTGGTAGCGGCCACGCAGGTGAGCGTTGGGCCTCCCGGTGCCCCTGGTGATGATGAAAACACAACCGGGCCAAGGTTACTGAGTTTGGTTTTTGTCTCTTTCCCTGGGACCACAAATTAGAAACGGCGCTGCTAAAAATCACTGGTCTCTCCGCAAATTTTAATTAAAGCGTAAATAAATCATTTTGGGCGCTGCACTTGCCTATAAACAATGAGGGAGATGGCACCCTTACAACTGCTTGTCAACATTTGGTGACTAATGAGTCACTGTGAAAATACAATCTGAAGCGACCGAATTGAAACCAGATTCCTGCGCTAACGAACGGCACATGCCCGCCCGCCGCAGCACGGCGGCCGAGGGCCCCCAGACCGCCTCTGGGGGCGGGGGGTGCTCGGCCGCGCAGCCCCGGCCCTTATTGAATAAAGCGCAGCGCTGTAACGCGATATTGCAGCTGCAGCCTTTTTGCCACGTTGTGGAGTAATGTTTTCCCCTGTCCTTGCAGCAAACAATAACCATATGCTGCGTGTGTCACCAAATGTTTATTTTATTTCTTCGTCAGGACGCAGGGCGGGCTCTGAAGAAGGGCTTGCGCTGTTCCAAGTGATCGTTCGCCAGAGCGGTGGGGACCGAAGCAGCCCGCGCCGTGCCGCGCATCGCTCCTCCCGACCGCCGCGCCGGGGGCTGGGGGCCGCAGGGACCCCCGCGGCTCCACGGCGGGGAGGTGTCCTCGCAGGGCCGCGAGCCGCGCGTAGACCAGTGCGTTCCCACGCTGCCTTCAGTCTGACAAAACACCACCTCCTTAGGGAACGTGCGCCCCACCAGACACCTAACGCAGACCGCATTCGCAGGGATTTTTTTCCCCTGCAAGGGACCAAGAGGCTTTTTCCAGGCAGGGGCTCAGGCCCCGTGCACACGCACAGCCCTGGATCTCTGGTGCACCCGGGATGCCTGCCGGCAGCCCTGCAAGCTGCAGCCGAGCATCCGCAGCAGACACCAGGGCACTGTCTTGCTCCTAAAATACCCAAGAACGATGCCACCGATGCCATTTCCACCCCAGCGCCCTGCTGAGCCAACCCGACCCCGTGATGCTTTGCTCTTCTTCTTAATTAATGAGTTAATGCCGGCGTTAGGGTTCTTCTCGGCGTCGCGGTCGTTCAGCCCCGAGGAGCCCGAGCGAGGAGCTGCGCCCGCAGTCGCAGGCGAGCCGCTCTTCCCACGCACCCGGGTGGCTCAGCCGCAGCAGCGGCAGCAGACGGACAGACAGACAGACAGCCTGCGTCCGGCACGTCCGATAGCTGCTGGTATCCGCAGCCTGATTCCCAGCGGGTCTGCTCCAGGGGTCAGAGCCCAGCCCCCGGTGCCATGGAAATGGGAATTAGGCCCGCTTAGCTCGCCTTTTTTTTTTTTTATTCTCTGTAAAGCAGGCTCGTGAAAAGAAAGAAAAATATTATGTTCTGTGTGTCGCTTCTGCAAGTCAGAAAGCAGTCTTGACAGGGGGAAAAGAAGGAAAAAAAAAAAAAAAAGGAAAAAATCCAAAAGCTCCCAACTGCAGCACATGCTCATGGAAACAAGATGTGGAGCACATGAGGCTGTCCCAGGGAGAAAGTTTTCTAAAAATAACATATGCAGATTATGTACATAAAATGTCATGAAATATCAGCACATAAAAACGTGTGGTAGTTCAGGCTGTTGCAATTACAGCTAAGATGTGCCAGATGAACGACACGCAGCATTTGGTGCTGTCTGCAGCGAAAGCCAGGCGTGGGGCCAGCGGCAGCGGGTGCTCGGCCCCGCGGCACCGCCGCGCCGGGACCTGCCCCAAAAACTCCTAGCTGCCCGTTTTAACAGAATATTCATTTCTTGATTTCACTTCTGGACCCTCTGCTGTCGTTCCGCTCTGCTCCTCGTTGGGTAACGGCTGTCGGCCTCGTCAGCAGAAATGCAGCCGTGCTCCGGGAGCCCCAAGCCGCGGGAAAGCTGGGGGTCCCGGCCGTGCAGCCCCGCGCGGGTGCGAGTACGTTTTGTTCCGCGATTCGCCCTCGTGCAGCAGCAATCGGAAGGTGCCCCTCTGGCCCCCGCGCACAGGGGGAGCCCTGCGCGAGCCGAGGGGCACCACTTTCACCTGTTTTTTTGCGCTTTTTACAAGATGCTTGCAACAGAGCGGTGCAAGTAGAAATGTGCCAGGTTTTCGGTTTTGTGGAGGATTTATTAAAATGATGAGAAAACGCGCTGGATTTCGCTCCGGCCGGGCGGTCGGGGCGGGCCACTGCTCAAAGCCAGGCGGGCAGGCCTTGAAAACCCGCCAGGAAAGCATCTGCTTGAAGAGAAAGAAGAAACCCTCAGATTTTTTAATTAGTAAATATTTAAGAAAAATCGAGCTGGCTCTGATTTGGGAAAATCATAAATTATCAGATAAAGTCACTGGTTAGGGTAGGGCTAAATTCATTCCTGGGGCGACTCCAGGGAAATCGTGGCGGCACGAGACCTGCCCCGCGGCGGGTGCCGGCTGGTTTTTGGGAACCCCCGAGTTCTGCACGCCGAGCAGAGCGGCTGCGCGCGGGGTCGGCCCTGCCAACAGCTCCCACGCCGGGCTCCTGCGTCTGCAGCGCTGCGCCGAGAGGTGCCCCGTGCCCGCCGGGCAGCACCCCTGCCCTTACGTGGTGCAATATTCTGTGAAGTTGCACATTTTGATCGCTTTTCTAGCAAAGAGGGGTCTTATCCAGCTAGTCGGCCAGAATTAAATTACTTCGCAACAGATTTTTTTCTTTCCCCCAAGGATACTTTTTATTTAGTGCTGCAAACGCACACTGCTGGCGGCTCTTGGGGAGAACAAGGCCTTTTGTATCGAAGTCCAGAAAAGCAACATGATTCATTGCTTTCTCATTATTTTGTCCTTTTGCTGGATATTGCCGGGGAAATTTCCCCCCCTTCTCTTTCTTTCTTTCCAGCCCGTTTGAAAGGAGCTAATGGAAGGAGAGGAATATTCATCTCCCCGCTTTGCTCACGTGGCCGGCGGGGCGGCGGAGCCTCTGCAAACTTTTATGGCCGGCATCCCGGCGCGGCGCTGAGCAGCCCGAGAGCGGGGACGGCCGCGGGAAGGCTCGCGCCCTTGGTTCGCCACCGGCCGTTTCGCCTCGAAAGCTTTCCTGCGCTGCGGCTTGTTCCCCCGCAGTGCGGGGAAGGCTGTCTGCGGGAGTGAATTGTGTACTGCGGCAGACGGGGCTCTTTTTATTTCCATTGATTTCCGGTTAATCGCTTTTACCCTCCTGAGCCGATGCGCCAGCTCACGCTCCGGGCTGCGCCGCAGCCACCGGGGCTGGGTGGAGGCACCGAGACCCCCCTGGGGGCCGGCGGGGGCCTGGTGGCCACGGGAGGTTTGTGGCTCAGGAGCAGCCCCCCATTCACGCAGCAGGTGTCTGTTTGGGAAACGAGCCCACAGCAGCGTGCACGTTCACAGGGAGCGCCAGCCCAGGTGGGTGCTGAGCGGCCTCAGTTTCTCCAGGCGGGGAAATGGGTTGATTTTCCTCATTACAAAAGGACAGGAGGGACAACACCAAGACCCCACGCATAAATCTTCCTAAGGGCCCCCTCCTCCCTCAGCACCATATGCCTGAGCCCTCCCAAGAGCTGCCTGTGTGATGGAAAAGCCTGTTTCCCAGAATTTTCCCATCCAGGATGCTTCCCTGGTAGAGATCCCACATCACTGTGCTGCGCCCCCTCCTTTTCAGCCTCACGGTTGTTTTCTGGGGGACGTTCTTACTTGTAAATAGCATTTTTGCACCGCTTGGGAGGTAGGTAGGGTGCTTCTGTTTTCTTTCCCAAGGAAGATGGGAAGAGGGCGCAGTGCTTGGCCACTTATCCCTGTCCCACCGCAGTGGCATGGCGTCGTGCTCGCCCCTGCGATGCTCTCCTCTGCGCCGCTGCCCCACGAAGCCGGATTTTCCGTGTCACTGCGAGACGCGGTGAAAGGCAACATTCAGCACAACGTCCAGTGTGCCTGGGGAGGAAGCGCGCTGTCCTGGTGAGCGGGGTCACCCTGGACGAAGGGAGAGGAAAGGGCTGAAATTGTATCGGTTATTGTCTGACACGAAGGAGGAGAAAATAGCCAAGGCAGCTCTTTAAAAGGCAAAGTGTCGGGGATGGAAAGCTCTCCTCCCAGCCCAGGGGGACGGGAGCCACGCTGTGGAGCCCAGGGGGACGCAGCCTCGAGTGCTGCGGCAGCGCGGAGAGCCCTGCGCAGACCCCAGCCGGCCGGCTTCCCGTTACAGGACAGGAAATTTCTCATCGGAGCAGCTGTAGAAGCAAGGCTGGAAAATGAAAGCTCTGGAGCCAGGAGGCAGAGGAAGGAGCAGATAAAATACGCTTCTGAAAAGGATTTTGAGGTGAGACTCATGACTTTTTAATGCACAGGGCTGACTTAACTCCCTTTGGGCCGCTGCTGGCAGGCCAGCTCCGGCTTCCTGGCGATCCCACTGCTGCAGGACGCTGCCCCGCTATGGCTCAGCCAAACTCCCGTGGCGGGGCTGCGGGAAGGGGAAGGGACTCCTCTGGGCCTGCGGAGCTTGATACAGGGCAGCCCGGAATACATCTGAACTCTTGAGGGCAGCAGCTCAGTACCTTGCTGTCACGGCCACCTCAGATCATTCATGCCCTTTCTGATTCCCCAGCCTGCGCACTGAGGCAGACCAGCGGAGGGACAGCTGGCTCGCGATTTGGGGATGTCTGCTCAGATGGCGCACTGGAAAAGGGAATTTAAGGGCTGCCACATCACCGCGCTGGCAGAGGAAGGGGTTCGCTGGGCTGGACTCGCTTTGCTCACCCCGCGAGGGCAGGCGTGGATGCCGGCTGCGTGGACGTGAGAATCCAACCAGCGCTGGTGGGAGCGGCGGTGCAAGCCATCCCCAGCACTCCTTCAAATCAGTTTCTTAAAACAAACACCACACTGGGAAAGCAGCTGCTTGAGATAACCAGAGGTTCTGGGTGCTAGAGGCGTTTGGCCGCCTTCTTTCTTTCTCACTACCCTGAGACACAAAATGAGTCGTTACCTTCCATCCAGCACGCACACCCTGCTTTGCTGGCTGCCCTTGGCACGATAGCTTCTAAGCACAGTCTCAGTTTTGTTCACCTAGGAGAAAGTCATTGGTCAAATTTGATTCAAACAGGGATCAATTAGAAAAGGCTGTGACAGACAGTTAAGTCGCCAGCAACTCCTATAAATTGTGGGTAGAGTTTCCTCCTTTGCCTTATACTGGTTTAATGTAGGAAATGGCTCATTTGCAAGCTAAAGGTTTAATTAGGAGAAAAAAAAGGTCAGCAGAGATCAGATGTGAATTGCAAAGCACTAAAGAAGTTTACTGCGGCATCATATTTATTGAGAAGCATGCTATAGATCTGCTCCCTCTCTGCCCAGAATGCTAACAGCATCCCTTTGAATTCTTAGTATCAACAGAAAAATCGTCAATGATACATGGGATGCTTTAAAACTATTTGGCACCCGCTTTCTCATTATGATAATCAAAGGGCTTTGCTAAGACCCGGAGACTCCCTTACCCATCTTGTTAATTGTGGATCGCTCTTTCCAGGTCAGGTTTCCAGAATGTGACACCTTTCAGGTCGTCGTTTCCTCTCCCATCCGTCGCAATATGAGCTTTGCACAGGGTATTTATTGCTCCTACTGATACGGGACAGTCACGAAAGCAGTGTTAATTGTGCCAGAAATACCAGTGTGATGAAAACGCATGGAGTTTCTTCCTCACCTTACTGTATTCCAGGGTTTTTTTTATGGGCGTACAAGCTGCAGAAATAAGGAGTTCGGTAAAAGCTCTCTCAAAAGCAATGGGAGCAGCAGAAACGTGATTGCAGGAGGGTTTGGCTCGTGGGAGAGGCAGCTCGGCCTGCAGTCAGGCTGCGCAGCCGCTCACGCTTCTGGGCCAGCGGCAGGCGAGCGGCCCCGCGCCTCGCTGCGGCTGGCAGGAGGCAGCGGCCCGGCAGCGCGCCCGGCACGCTGCTGCTCGAGCGGACGGACAGAAGCGCCGGTGCCTCGCCCGTGCTGCCAGGGGACCGAGGAGCCGTCCTGCTGCTTCCCCCGAGTCTCTGCACCGTCGGGGGCATTCCCACTGGCGGGGATTCGTTTCGGTGCTCCTGGCGCGGTGCAGCGGCAATTCCCTTGGGCTGGGACCTTGCCAGCAGGCGCAGATGCAGTTTCCAGACCGAGCTGCGCTGCAGCTGGGGCCGGGGTGGGTTTCACTCTGAGAGCGCTGCTCCTTGACCGGGCTGAACAGGGGTCTACGCACGCTGAATGGCCACCTGAGCACCACGCCTTGGGGCTTCGTTAGATGCCCCAGCTAATAGCTCTTGAGGAGCTTATGGCAGGATGAACACTGCAAAGGTCCAGGGACTGCAACCAAGGTGGAGTGAAATCAAAATGGCAGCTGGACCTGGCCAGGAGAACAACAGCAATTTTTACAGTCAATTCCGTTTGTTCCAGTATCACTCAATCCAAACCCAGTTCGATTTGATGCTGCAATTTTGCTTTAAGCAGCTTCATATGAAAAAGGACAGACAGCAGAGCAGATTGTAAACCGATGTCAGTAATTCCAACGGGCAATGTTAATTCCCAGCACCTGAGACTCACGCCCTCCGTGCAGCACTGATGACACTAGTTTCAATAATTTCGGCAAAGCAAACTTTATGAACAGCAGGCTGAGGACGGAGAAGGCTCTTCACTCTTCTGGAGGATCAGAAACTCACAGCAATTACCGGCTGGCAGTTCCAACTGCGTGGTAAACTATGAAGAGTGAAATAAACACATCGCGGCTCCAAAGCTCAGCAGAGCTGCTGTAATTATTTGGAAGTTTAACTACTGCCCCATCTCACTGCGCAGGGGGTGAGCGACAGACCTCAGCGCATCTAGCTTACGACAAAGGTGTGTGACACTCCTCGCGTGATTCCAGCACGCTTAAGGTTCAGGTGTGATCCGTATAAGCCATTAACCATTTCCTCTTGATACCACCCAAAAGCAGCACTACCTTGGGCAAACCACACTGCTGTTAAAAAAATTGGCTTCTACGAACGTTTTAAGAGAAGCAAGAGACTCACTTGTCTTTGCTGAGTGCATAGGGGAAATTCAGCAGGTCCGACAACCACATCATGTTTGGTATCATCTCAGCTGACTTGATAGAGATGTCAAATTTGAAAAGATAGCAGAAGTCTGCCTCGCAATTTAATTGGCTTACACTTTTGTATATCCCATTTTAAAAGTAAGGCCTTTAAAATGCGATTTGGACAAGAAACTTGTGCAGGGCTTTATCCTGGGCAGTCTAACAGACCTCTTAGCGACAAAAACAGAACAGCTCTTAACACGAGCTGTATATATAGTTGGATTTATGGAGTATTCATTATTTTAACAGCACTTATTGACTTAGGGTCAAATATCTTTTTCCAACATTTTTTTATTTAAGGAAAGAGCCCGTATGTCACAATCTCATGCCTCATCTAATTGGATAAGTGTTTCCTTTGTCCTTGAAACCGAAAAGTAGAATGCGTATCCAGGAGCTACAGAATGAAAAAGCATCTGCCTTTGGTATTTGGCATGCCTCAATTAAAAAACCCGCTGCCTGTGCTATAATTTTTTGAATTCTGACCAGCACACTTCTGCTCAGATTCAAACAGACAGTTCTGAAGGTCGAGCTAGAGGTATTTAAAAAACAAATCCTTTGGAACAATACATAGAACATTAATGTTTTACATACAACAGAAAAGAGGCCCAGAACCAGCAAAGCTAAGTTCGTGGTCATGCTGAAATCAAGGGAACGATTTACATGCTCACTTCCCTTTGAGTGTTTCTGCAAGCTCCTGCTGGACTGGAGTTTAAGTCTGTTTTCAAGACGCGGCTCCCCTCCCTCTGATTCCCACGAAGCTGGTGCTCAATATGCACAAAACAGTTCCATCTTTAAAAAATAATTGAAAAGGTGCACCCTGAAGTTCACTGGATCGATCCCTCTGAATTATTTTATTTAGAAGACACTTCATTGTGTCAAAGATTTAATGGAGAGGTTACGATGCCCAGCCTTCAGAATGTCAATGCATTAAAATGGAGCACTGCAGGGAATGTTAAAATCCCCGGTAACGTACGCCCAAGCAAAACTGTCAGATTTATGAAATATGAAAATTCTTAGAGTTTAGATAAGACACAGACTGCTGGGGAAAAGGAATATAGCGGCCAGAATCCTTCCGTGTGTGTCTTACAAGTACAGGGATGAAATTTAGCAGCCTCTCTCCAGACTCTTTCGCCTTTCCCTTACATCCCTTTGAGTGCTTGCTTCCCAGGCTGTATTTTCGGAAATGTACGCGTTTTTACACAAGCAATATTTCCCGGCATACTTGATTAAATACCTTCCCTTGTTATTTATTGCCCATTACACAACATATCTTCTGCATGTACCTTCACCAGACAAAGATCTTTGCTATCAAAAGCAGACCTCAGCATGTCTTAGGCCAGAGTAGTTTACTGCAATGATCTCTACGTGGGGCTGCAGCTCAGAAGCACTGAGAAAACTCCAGCACTGCAGATCAGGGCTATCTGCTTAGTAAGCGGCATTGCTGGTATCTGAGAATTACCCTACTTTGCCACATTTTACATTTCTTGGTACATGTGATAAGGCTATAACACAGAAGATGTCGAAAGGTTTTTTTTATCTCTCTCCTTGGGGAATCTCTCTCTTCGGTGCTGCTGGAACAACAGCGATCCACCAAAATACTTCCAGGCTGTAAAGTTTCAAGTGAAACGGAAGGGCGGTGGAAGGAATGACAAGTCCTTTTTACTGAAATTCTCTCCCCAAATGGATTTGGCAGAGCCCAACTCTGTTGATCTTAAAGCAAGGTTTATCATTTGTGCAGGCTGCTGCCTGAAGGGGGAAAAGATCTTTGAAGTTTCTGAATGATGGAAGGGTCTCCCCCCGCTCTCCCTCACACACATTTTTTAAGGGTGGAGACTGGGAGAAGCTCAACTGCCCTGAGTCAGGAAATTACATGACAAATTAAACAATTATGTGTTTTAGTGCCGAGCATCTATTTAGACGCTTAGCATCAAACATGCATTTAACATGAGTTCCACAGGCATTTATAGCTTCCCCATTACCTGTAAGTCTACATTGCATGGTTTTACCACACATCAAGAGCACTCCCAACTCCAGTATCTACACCTTGAAGAGATTTCTTTATCATTTATTACAGAAGGCACTGCCTGGACACTGTTGGAGTGACAAGGACTATTTCCTTAATTACTGTACATTGATAATAGCATTTACTCTGGCAGCTCCAGTGCTATTCAATCAAGCAAGATTCAATACAAAAAAGCTGATTTGCCAAAAAAGAGATTAGCATAAGTGCCTACAGTCACATTCTATTTTTGAAGGTAAAGCTACTGTGTCTGTGAGCTTGCTTGTGGGAACTTTATAAAGAGAGATTAATCTAGTTTATCTCCTTCAAAAGATATTTGGGGAAATCACAGAGAGTCAGTGTTTACGTTCTTGATAATATTTTTTTATAAACATGTAAAATAAAGAACTGCACAGCAAGGGCTTATCAGAAGCAGGAAGGTGCATTTTTTCATACGTGAAAGTAGATATTTGTTGTGAAAAATTCCGTGTTCCTCCGTTTGCTGTTGCTGTTCTTTGTCATTTGATCAAGTGGTGACTGTAGCTGTTGCACTTTAAAATTAAATGCTATTATTTATGGTAGAACTTGTGCTAGTTAAAAATGCAGACCTCAGCACTATGTACGTTTGTAAGCAGAAGGTTAAGCAGGACATTTTAAATGGTAAAGCAAAGGGCTTAATCAAGGCTGAAGAGCAAAATGCAGTGGGATAACAGATACAGTAAACAGGCATTAATCACCATACAGGCTTAATCCAGGTATTAGGCAGTCTTGGGGCTAATATGAAGACTCACATAAGGATTCATTCTACCAACTCTTAAATGTGTGAATAACTTTATTCTTGGGAGAAATTTCAGCGAAGTTAGAGGTGCTTGCAAGACCAGGCCCATATTATGCCTTTGTAAAATGGTCATCACACAATTATTTTGCCTGACAGGGATTTCTGAGTTAGAAGACCCATGTAGGGGTGTGGCTCAAGAAAGGAAAAAACTGAACAGCCAGAGCATAAGGAGCCACTTTTCCATGCTTTTTTCACTCAACACTTTTACTGTGACATCAAAATCCAAGCTAAGTACTTCTTGCCAAGGATGGACCAAATAAAATCACGAAGCCCGTATTATCTCATGGGAGACAGCTCACTGTCTTAGTGACCAATTTAGTCACTACAAATCCAGGCTTAGAACATAGTCCTTCCCTAGCCATAATCCAGCGCTTGCGCGCTGGATTTGCATTTAACTACTGATGAACTAAAACTTCAGTTTCAAGAAGATAATAGCACATCCATAGGTATGAAATTCACTATACAAAAGTTTTTTTATTAGATGCTTAGATAGATTAAAGTGCTTCCACGTTTAACTTAACATCTAAAATTCCAAATCTTTATATGAACATACATTTCACGTGTACTGACACCCCAGCACACAAACCCCAGCCTCCAGCCCAAGGTGGGTTTTGGCTTCCTGGTCAAGCTTGCCTTACCCACCCCTGAAACAGAACATGCAGACTCACAGCAAGCACAACATGACCTAACCTGCGGAAAGGGGAAGGAGATGGAAGTGGGGAATGGGGGTAGATGGCCACAGTTTATCTATTCAAGGAACAGCAAGATGAAAAAAATCCACAAACCTTTAATTGTGAATGTAGAAGAGGGACAGTGATGTAACTGTTCCCAGGGAACACTATTCTTATTTTGTAGAGGGAGGTGAGCCAAGATACTTAAGCTCTAGAGAACCTTTAACACAGGAAGCTATTTATCATAACAAGCTTGGTTGATACTGCTCCCATACTGAACCAATTAGATTAGCCTATTTCGTCATACTTCATAACTTGGGATGATAGGTTTCCAAGCATGGTACAGTGCAGTAATTGAATTTTGATCAAACACACATGGCCCATAACCCAGTATGTGAAACTTTCAGAACAGTTCACAGCTTTTAAATATCCAGTCAACATGTTGCCAAAAGTACAGGATGTACTTGATGCAAGTGGGAGAGGAGGGGGGGAGCACGAGTCCACGCCGTAACTTGGTACAGCTGTAAAACAAACATTTTTTTGTTCCGATTCTGTTCCTACTTTAGCGAAGGAGCTGGGAGGAAGACAGTGAATGTCAAGTAAGTCGTTTTTCTCCCCAACCCCCACACCCCCCAGGCACACATTTCCCTTTTAACATTCTTAGATTACCACAACCTTTTAAATTCACTATACTGTACTTTCATACTGTATTAGACACACCAGCAATTATGTTTGTTAGCATGACACATCCATTGCTTACACTTCGTTAACAAAATAACTTAAAAGTCACATGCATCATCCTCTTAATAGGGTTATAATCAATGGGACCATGGAATGAAAGCCCTAAAAATTACCCCCCACCTCTGCATTCCCCAGGCTTCTGCCTCTGCCAACACAATCCATATGTTGGGCAGTCTCTTCAGGCTCAAGGTGAACACCCAGTCAGTTCTTTGCAGTCAGTGGTCTCCTCTTACACGTTCCTGCTATGTTTTCCCCACAGTAAATCCAAGGAACTTTGAAGAAGATTCTGTGTAAAGGAAACAGACTACATTAATAATTTAATTCCTCCTACTCTCCTGACTAGGGGGCAAAGCACCCACCACAGAACAGGTTTGTAACAAGGAACCTTGTGCTAGACTTTATTCTGAGCAAGTAACGGCCATCCATATCAAAGCTGCTCTCTGGCCTACACCTAACAGTCTGGCATACTTAAGCAATAGAGCAGGATAACCCCAGCCTCTGCATATGGTGCTGCCAACCTCTTCCTCAGTTTTAAATGCTTTGACCTGAAAGGCAGCTGGAAGCAGTGCAGCTCTCCCACCACCTCAGGGCATCTCAGCTACCCAAAAGGGAAGCACCGGGGCAGCCATCACCTTAGCTTTAGCTGAGGTGGTGCAAATGACATAATTACATTATAAATGTAATTGACATAAATGACAATTACTGAGATAGCCCTCCAAAGAATGAAAGATTGTATGGTTTACCCAAGTACTTCTAGCTGCACTCTGTGGATCAGCTGCCTCCAAGATGTCTCACACACCTGCTCTGGAGTACAGCTGTGTAAAAGAAGCAGCCACAGGTTCCAAGGGGAGAAATGGTGCTTTTCAGAGGTAACAAAATGTGCATCTCGTTCAGTCTTGCCATTGGTTGGTGACAGGTATATTGCACGATTACAACCACCACCCCATCTGAGACAGAGTGCAGGAGGATGCCTTGGATTTCTTCTCCCTCCCCACCCCACTCCCAACTAAGTTATGATGCTGCAGAGAAAAGGAAAAAAAAAAAAAAGGAGTAGGAAAAGAATTCGGTGTTCAACTTATCAAACTTGGTCCAAGTCTCAGCTCAAACCAAGGTTAAATAGGCCTGTTCTAAGCCTCTTAAAGACAGGATTTATATAGTAATTACAGTAATGGAAACTGATCTTTATAATTTTTATACTGCCTAAAATTCTGCTGTGTCATATGCATCTGCAGAGCCCGAGAACTGTGCTTCTCGGAGAGAAGCACTGCAGTCTTGAAAGCAGCCATTCAAATGTATAATGGAGAATTATCAGAGCATGAGTATGTTCGAGATATACTGAACCACAAAGAATCAGAAATCTTGGGAAAAGCAAGGAGCACATAGCTGAGAAAAGCAATATTTTTAAACAGTTTATTTTTTTGGAAGTTTATGGAACTAGATCTTCATCACCCACGCTGCAAACAGCATTGAGAATGCCCTTTTTATTTTTATATTTCCTTTCTTCTCCTTTGCTACACTTTTGGTTCTAGAGAGAGAGCATTGTGCAAAATGCACCTTGGCCAGACACAATCCTCATATCCTCTTTCCAGTTTTCTCTGTTGTGGAAGAAAAAATACAGGAGTGCTAAGTCTTTGCAGTATGGTAAAGAACAACTTCAGGAGATTTGGAGATCTGATAGGGGGTTTGGCTCCACCTTCAGGAAGCAGAAGGCAAAGAGACAACATGGTTTTAAGTTTCAGGTATACTTTCTGCTGAAACTAAAGCCTACAACCCCCTCTTATAGTCATCTATTCCTCCCCAACGTGTCCACGTTTCATACATATAAAAGATTCCCTGATCTGATGCCGTGACATTTCTACATATTTGATTCAGCTCTGAAGAGTCCAACTCCTCCTAAAGGTTCTTGAGAACTTGTGGAAGGATGTCTGAAAACAGCTGATATATGAACAAATAGAGCTGATGTATAATCAAAACACAAAGAAAAGCTACTTTGAGGTGAGAAAAAAAAAGTTGCCACATATAGGATGTTGAGGTCCTATATCAAATATTATCAGCCATTTACACTCTCAGTGCTAAGGTTTCCACAGAGCATGAAATTTACTCTTATAATTCACAGAGATTAGAAAGGCTCTCTGGGTAACACAGATGGATTGAGAGGAAGAAAGCTGAAAGAGTTGATCAAAGTTAAGTCTAGCAAAACACATAAGCATATGCCTAAAGTCAAGCTTTTTTCTCCACAGATTCAGGCAGGAATTGCAGAAGATGCAAACAGACTAATCTCTTGTATGTCACCTATCAGCAGACTGATGCAGGTTGAAAAAGTACACACCCAGAACATAGTAGCTAGTTAAAAAGCATGATTAAATGAATTAAAATGCTGCATTTTTAAAGACGCCATATAGTGACCATTTATAATGATGAAAATGGCAAAGTAGTTAGAGAAGAGGCTACACTGAGTGTGAAAGACTGATGATGTATCACTGAAATAACAGGCAATCACACAATTAGTGACAGTCCCATAAGGCAATGGAAAAGTATGGTTGCTTGCAAAATCTTGCCTTTGGCATTTCCCCAGTGGGGTGCTTAAGTGCCCAACCCAACCTTACTGTATTCAACATCATTTTGTGGAGGAAAACTGCAGAGTAAGCAACAGGAATGGCTCTCAGTGCAGAAATGGACTAAACACCTAATGAATCAAAATAAAAAAAAAACCAAAAACACTGAGAAGAGATGCGAGAAGACTGAATAGACATAGCTGTGTAAGCAAATATAACAGAATATACTCCTGAGGAACAAAGGAAACAATTCTTGATGGGGTGACAACAGATGTTCTCCAAAAAAATTCTAATGGAGCATTTCAAACACAAAGACCTTCCTGTGGAGCTGAGAAGTTTTACTGGCAGACATAGAGTAATACATCTTTGGAAACATAATAAACCCTAACGTTTAAGGTGCTATCAGGTCCTGAAAGCAGAAGTGACATCTTCATGTAGTAAGTGGTGGGTGGTGGTAGAGAGAGAAACAGTTAAGATAACAGAACACTGTCACAGGAAGTTGCTATAGCATAGTCTCGATCTAAGTTGCTGCAGGAATAACTAGTCAGAGAATTTGTTCTAAAATAGCCTCTTGAAAATGTGCTCTATATACAAGTGAAAGATACACAGGTTGACCTAATGGAACAAATACAATCCAGAGTAATTTATGAATCATGTAGGCACACCTACGTGCAACCACCTGTGTGAGTGAATGCAAAGTGCCCAAAGCCAAATGTTTCTACTAGCTACTGCCCTTCCACATTATGGTTAAGCACATTGCAGAAAATCCTAAAATGCAGACTGGGGGAAAAAAAAAGGACAGGTTTATGGGGTCATTTTTGCAATGACTGAACTGCACTGGTACTTTGGGAAGATTTGGATTTAACTCCTAGCTTGGATCTGCAGCATCTTCACTGAATAGCTTTATATAGGTTTTTAAACGTGAGGCACTTCAAATACGTTTTTTAAACTCTGGCCTTTACTTTTTTATGCTGTTTTGTTGTTGTTGTTTAAAGACAGACAATAATACTTCTCTGTCTTGTTGGAATGTTGAAAGGATTCCTGAATATCTGCAAGGCAAGCAGATATCATTTTATCTGGGAACAAGGCAGGAGGATGACATAGTACATTGTCTAATTGTTTTCATTGCTTTGCAACTGTTTTTGAGGAAAAGCTACAACCAAAAGAGAAGATTATTCCAGTATGGTAGGAGCAATCAGAACCACAGAAACACTAAGATGGACAACTTGATTGACAGGTGAATGCTAAAGCAGGCAGCAACACAGAAAATCATCATAGGACAGACATTTTGATAAATATTACTGTAGCCAATTTATTATTAATACAGTGGGACAGCTTTACATCTTGCATCACACTTTTCACAGTCCTTATGGTAAACATGCCATATCTGACAATTACAAGATGAAAACAAAGACCTCACTAACTCTCTACTAGCCCTGCAGTATTAACTATTTACTCAGTTAACCCTCTCTAAACTTCAGCTGTGCAACTAAACAAGTGTGTTCAGATACACAACATAATTCCGATCATATTCAATACAAGTTGCAAAGGTTATGTCATCTGTGACACTAATTTCTAAAAGACTTCACAGAAAATTGAGAGGGTTGTGAAAGAAGTGGCAAGCTGTTGTACAGGACAGAGGACCAAGCAGAATGCCATCTAAAGAGAAGAGAAATAAAATCTTGCTAAGGCTCAAAATACTGTTCTGTCCGGTCATCCTTGGCTTCATTCTCACTGCTATGACAAAACAGTGCAGTCCTGAGAAGAAAGTGCGCTGGCATCACTAATAAAGGATCTGGATGAAAGAACCCCATAGATTTTATTCCCTGGATTGGTTCTGGATACATCTTCTATTTCTACAGAAACACTGTAAATTAACTTGGAATAACCAATCTTTCTCTCTGCTGGCCATTTATTTCTGGGATTAACAAACTATCTGATGGACCTCATAACTAATCATATTTTCATCTGATTCACACAAAATAGCCCCCACATTCTTTTACAGATAATGAAGAACAAGATGGACTGCTGGAGTCACTAAGTCAAGCCCTCTGCTACTTGTACACATGGAGATGCATTTTAAAACGGAATCTTGTGTGACGAGTTCCCCAAGGTTGTGGCATTTTTTGTTGTTGTTGTTGTTGTTTGTTTGTTTTTTTAAATTGAATTGCACATAGTATCTTTCTATTTTTAGAGCTATATTTTCAGCTTCAGGGCTAAAAAACAAAAAGCAGACAAGTCACAGGATGATCTGAGCCATGGGATTTTATTTGATTCAAACATTTATTTTCCATCCACTTCCTGTCTGTTTTTGCAAGTGCATATTTCAGGAAACAAAACTGACATGCACAAAGAGCATTCAGTGAAAGACAAAAGAGAGATGCAACAAATATCAGGCAAGCAAACAAAGCTAACGGAGTATTCTTGTCTCCTTGAGTCCACAAGTAGAATTCATGTTAGCAAGTATTCTGAAACTGTCTTTCTTATGTGAAGGAAAGAATTAATGTTAAGCACAAAGTACTGCATGTGGTCGATTCTCATTATGTGATATGTCAGGTTACACGGATTTGGAAAAAAAAATAGGATTTCTTCAAAAAGTTTTCTATGCACCAAGTCTTAACGTAGGTTTAAAAGAGACTAAAAACAGGTATCACACTTAAAAAAAAAAAAATCAGTTTAGGAATCTGATTTTTGAATTCCCTCAAAAATACCAGTTGCGGACACATTAATAACATTTTGAAAGTTTCATCTGAAAAATTAAAAAATAGCCCAAATTATTGGACAAAAATCTCCACTAAAATTTACATAACATGGATTTCTCATTCAGTTACTGCTGGTTTTCATAAGAAGGTGAAGGGAATGTTTAAAATTGGTCAAATAAATAGCATCAACATTCTGTTGACATGTTTTCTGTCTCTGTGAGTATATACTTTTCTTTGAAGGAACATCCATGTACATCATGGCTATCCTGAAGAATTTGGTCAAAATGCTTTAAGGACATAGCATTTATTTCACTGGAACACAACTGATTAAAAAGAAGAACCTTTTAAGGGTTTTATTAATACAAAGAATTCACTTTTTTGACATTCTGTAAAACACATGTACCTATTTATTTTCAAAAAAAAGAAGGTACGTATTTCACTATGGATGGCTGCAAGGGAGGAAACAAAACAAAACAAACAAACAAAAAAACAAAATAACCAGAACAGTTATGTCCTGTTCTAACCTCAGTGCATCCCAATATTCAGCCTCCTATTTTGAGATGTGTCACCTATGGTTCTATTTTTTACGTATACATATTCCTACTGCTGATGAGCATTGACCAAATTTTGCAACATCACCAAAATTTGTCTTCAAGCTTTACAGAAAAAATTCTTTTAATTAATAGGATTTCACAGGATATGCCAGCACAAGTTGCTGGGCCACCTAGATTTTAACTAACAGGATACAAAGAAAGGCAGTTTCTGTGGTTTGGGATATTTTGTTTCATTTCCGAACTGCTACACACAGTTCTGAAAACAGACCCCAAGTGTAATCCTGGTCCATCCACGATAAAACTCTCATCGGTTTCAATGGACTACAGGTCAGCATAGCTGTTCTGAACAATCCTTTCCCTGCCTTTATATAACCTCCTAAACTATACTGAGAAAAAACAACATCAGTGCAAATTGCAAGTCTGCAGGTTTCACAATGGTACAACTTTGCAACAAAGTACACGCTCACAGAAACAGAGCAGTCAAAGAAACTTGGTGCCTTTGTGGTAAACTCATTCACTTGATGAATTTTCATATTTTATCATCTTTGTTCAATGTACATTTAATATTCAGTTCTGATGAAGTGTAATTAATAAGTCATCAGCAATTTCGGTGGACAACTGGATCCATCTGTAAAAATAAAACGCACTTAGGCATACATGACACTTACTGCCAGGGTTAAGGATAGGTCTGCATTTTCCTGAATGTTGCATTGGTAATAGTGAGCCGCGTGAGCCTTGCTCCGTAGTAATCTATAATGTAACTAGAGCCATCAGAAGGTCCAACGATCTACAAGAGAAAAAGAACCAAGACTTTTCAATATAAAGTGAAATATACACTTTGTGCTAATGTCTCAATTACTGCTAATTTTCCCATCATAAAATTAGTCATGCTTAATTAGTCAAACAGAAACTAGATTTATTTTGAAGTTATGCTGTAGTTTAACTATTTTAGCGAGCGCTGTCTCAGAAGGAACATTTCCCTGGGGCTTCTAATCAACCAAATTACACAGCCAGGCGCTGGTACTAGGTTAAGCCGATGAGGATTTGAGTCACAAAATCAGGCTTACAAATGAGCGGGCTCCAAACCACTTCTTGAACAAAGGAAGGTAGGTAGGAGACAATTAGGTTGATGACAAGTATCTTTGAAGTACTGCACAAGTAAGAAACACAGAGACAGAGAGAAGATCATGGCTTTTTTGTTCTGGAAATGCTAAATTGATATAGAGTCACCAGGGAGACAAATAATGAGAGATGAACGATACTCATTTGTGTCTGTAAACGGTATGAGGCAAAATCACAACAACAGTATAGAAAGGAACTTCAGGATACACATACTTTAAAAGTTAAATATTTTTCTATAAACCCATATAAACAATTTCTATATCCTCAATGCGCTTTGAGTTCATCATAGGCAATGCATAATTTGTGCTAAATGGATGCACTGTAAAATAAGACAATATGGCAATTTCATGATGTCATAAGATGTCACCCCAGCTGGGGATTTAACCATCAAGAATCCTACAGTAACAGCTCTTGGGTGATATGGGACTTATATTTGAAGAGGCAGGGAAAAAAAGTGGCAATGTCTTCTCTCCTGCATGCTGCCTTGAAACCCCAATGACGGGCTCCATCAGTAATGAAGCACATGCAAACGCAGAACTTCAGGATTCTGGGAACACCAGAACACCTCTCATGCAAAGTCTAACACTGCGTGTCACAAAAAGAGCTTACAGGTTCTGACAAAGTGAATTTATGATGCTACAGCTTCCAAGATATTCAAGTATTTAGAGACGGCTAATCTATCTAATTTTTAATACAAACAAATATATTTTGTATCTATATTCTACAACAGCAATCTATAACCACAGCTAAAATAAACGTCTTGATTTTTCGATACATGAAAGTTTTTAAGGCTAAAATGCTAGTGAAGAATTAGTAATCGAATCAAAGCTTTAGCAAACACAGATTTGTATCTTGCTTTGAAAGCACTGACTTACCTGCATTGAAATAAGTATGAAATCAATTAGACTACCAATTCCACAAAATCCTACTGTGCAGAACTTTAACAAACCTAAAAAAAAAGAAAATAAAATTTAACAGTAGCTTTAAGCCAGTGACTAGGAAGTTCATATGTTGCTGGTTGCAACACTAGTATATACCCACGTCTAGAAACAGAACTGAAGTTAAAGATCTTTCATTATCAGGAAAAAAAAAAAACCTGTACAGTCATACTTCTGTATTGTGAATACACTTGAAAGATTTTAAACTAACAACTTTTTTTTAAAACAAATATTCTTATGGCAAAGTTGATAACCAAGTTACTGGAAAATTTCTTTTCTTTGATCAAACAGAGAGAAAAAAAAATCCCAACTTGAGCTACAAAATTTACTTAGGAATTGGGGGAGACTTTCTGTCATCTCATGAGTTGCAGCACATAGTGATTTGATTTTCAGAACATGCTACTTTGGAGAACCATTTTAGTATCACTTTTATATTTTTGCTGAAATAAGAATTTAATTTGAAAATAAATATATACACAGATATATAGAAACACTTTATTAAGTACGCAAAAAAGTTTTCTTTTTTTTTTCTTTTTGTACTAATAAATGAAAGATTCATAGAAAATATATGGGAATAGCAACTAACAGATAAATGTTGCATTGGAAGTTGCCACGAAAGGCAGACTACATTTGGAAAGTGTCTTCTGAAGAAGATTGACTTAATTGTTTTATTTTTTTAATATCAGTAGTTTCTTGGACAATTAATATAATACAATGAGTACTATATGTATTACAAGATAATACTTCAGCTCAGCTAGGCAAACATCTAGGTTACTTTGGGAATTAAAAGACATTTGTCTCTTTACCCAGGAACAGACAGCATGAAGAGGAATGTGTATCTGTTGTGCTTAAGTTAGTTATAGGCTATGCTGAGTTCCCTGCTAAAAAACATATCCTTACTGTGCTTACAGGGACCAGCACACTTCTGAGGCAAGAAACAAGTAAGTTGATAGCATCAGCCAGTGTAGCATCTCATGGCACCTCTTCCCCAAAGAAGCTGGCATAGCAACAAGTTGTGCTGTGCTCCATAATACCTGACAGTGAAAAAATGCAGCAGTTTTCCAAAGAAGGAGCCTGCTCTCGGTCAAACACCTGAAAGTCTCCTGACCTCTGCCTCCTCCTTTTTGTTCCCTCTCTCAGAAGCAGCAATCTGTCCAGCACGCCACCTCTGCTCCCTAGTGCCCTGTTTATGTGGCTGCATATGGAGGAGAGTGGGGGAGTAGCTGCTTGCACACTGTGGGAAGAGCATCCCACTGTCTGGAGATAGCTCCCACAGTTGACAAGATGAAACTAGCTGATTTATAAACTCTAGGGAGACAGTTTATCATCATTCCATGAAACGACAGTGTAGTCAGAGAGAATAGAGAACATATATCTAATGATCAAGACGATGAAAGAGTAATAGCAGGATGGTCTTTCAGCTGATGAAAAGAAAAGCCTACGTGCATATTACAACTGAAGTTGTGCCACTTAAATGCGCAAAAACTCAGTGTATCAATGTTTAAAACAACTCATTCCCAGAGGCTGACATGGGAGACTTGCCACAGCCAGATATAGCTTGCCTAGCTATCAGTACTGGCATAGCGTAACAAAACAGAAGGGAAACAGCCAGCTAAATAAATACTAGCCTTAGGAAACAGCAGTTAAGACAATTAAATAATATCAAATCTTTGGCAAACATACTTACTTTGTTATTATCTCTCCATCAAGTGTGGTCACCATTTAAAATATTTATTTGTGACACTTATTCTACAATCTCCTCTCAAGCTCCAGTCCTGAACCTCACCGTCAGCTGGCATTTTAGGAGCGCAGCAGTTCTCTTACCACTGCTGGTTCCAGCAGTAGCTCCAGTTTACTTGAGGAACTGGCTGCATCCTGGGGAGCCATTCTGCATTATGTTACTGGATGTAGGAGAACTATTTCTGAACTTCGCATATGTTTCTGGAGTGCAGGGTAAAGTTGATTTTTTTTTCTTCCTCCTCACTTTCCTCCCCACAAGCAGATCACACTGAGAAAATAAACTGCTCTAAAGCATGGAGGGAAAAAATAGTGCTCTTAGGCAGTAATAACTTATGGTTTAGTTCACAGCGTGTGGGAGAGGAAGAGGTTGCCTTTCTGGTTTCTTCATATTCAATAGCTTGTTTGTATTTGTGCTCTCTTTAACCAAAAGTAGGAAAAAAAAAAAAAGAGCATTTACAGTTTGCATTATGCTTGCACAAAATATTTCAACGCTACTCCCTTTCTTTATCATTTTTGCCAAGGTATAGATGACCTAAAAAAATATTTACCACTGTCAAGGAATCCAATTTATTGATTTTATTTTTCTTTTCTGCTCTTACCTATTCGCTTTTTTCTTCTTTGGCTTTCAAAAGCTTGAAAACTTGTCTTTAGTGGAGTTTAATTTTAAGTCTTTTAACTTTGGTTACTGGCTACAGTGTATTCCAGTTGGGTTAGCAAACATGAGCCATACGGAACTTCTATATAAGAACAGAATATTTATAAATCTACAGTACTGCAGTATATTATGAAATAACTACTGCAAATTATTACTCCAAATCCAATGATATAACAAAAAGGTGCACCTGATTGACTGATTCCCAAAATATATCTTTCTGTGAAACAGATGGACCAAGTAAGTGCTAATTATAGAATCTCAAAGAAAAAAGACTCAGATGTTAACACAAGATTAACCAGAAAGACAGATAATGTTATTAAAAAAAACAAGGGCTTGCATCTGATATGCAGAAATTCAAAACTCCCAGCTGAAGGGACAGTAATGTATAGCTTTTTCCAATTCATTACTCCATGCTATCTAGACTTAAATTTACTCCATTTGTCTGGCTCAGAAACAAAGAAAATTCAAGACAGTGGAAGTAGTTCTACTGTACTAAGGTATTTGCATTATTTAAAAGCCATTGGCTCCATTACCCTGGGAATCAGGTCCTAAAAGCAGTAAGCAGAGGTAGTTCTTATTAAAGATCCCAGCTTCTGCAGAACTGTGATTAATACTACGAGCTATCTTGAAGGTATGCATTTGCCAGAAAAAATTCCATATCCCAAAACACTATGTTTACTGTAAAGTTTGTCCTCTATTTTCCTGTTAAAATCAAGCATCATTAAGTAGCTGGCACATCAGTCAAAACCCCTTCTGTTCCAGTGGCTCCCGGAGAATGCAGTGCTAAACATCAATGCAAAGCAAACATAAAGCAAAATGAATGGCAATAATCATGTTTGCTGGTGAGGCAACTATATATCCATTTGACACCACTCACTCCAACAGAATAGGAGACAGGGGTATATAATCTAGGATTTCATCTTATTTGACAATGAAGTAAGAATTCTAGTTGTAAATATAAAAACTATGACACTTTTTATTCAAAATATAAGTATACACAAACAACTCAGTCATTACAATAAGCTTTACCTCAAAGAAAAAATAAGAGAGAAACTTACCTAAGGCAGGATAGCCTAAATAAAATCTATCTGCTCCCAACCATCCTAGAAATAAGGACAGAGCCACTGCTACTTTGTAGGAGTATCCATTTCTGCCAAAAGAAACAAGTAACGTAGACAATGACTGCAAAATATATTCACTCATATTTTTGAAAATTAAAGTAGTGACTCATTTGCCTGCTGCTTCAGTTAAAAAAAAAAATAAGATTTGTTATTGATCTTCAATTAACAGAGACAGAATTGATAATGTTAATCTTTCAAACTTGCTAGGCATCCTCCATAAAGCAACCTCAGCTGTTGCAACTCAAGTATACTCTTGTAGAATACTGGTTCTTATGACTCTTATTCTGAAACTAAATCATCACTTCTTGTCAAGAAATATCTAATTCAGTTGCTGATAGATTCCCAGTTTTACAGAACACTTCCCAATAGTTCAGCCCTATTGAGACAGCACTAGAAAGCTAGGAGATGTACACATACTGTCTGTAGGCATTAGTCTCACACCCAGCCAAATAGAGAGGAACAGGGTAGACAGGTGAGATGTCAGCAGAGACAGTAATTGCAATGAGATTTGAAGGAGAAATGAACCACGGCCACTGGTTGAAGAAGCCGCAGGAAGGATTCAACAAAAAGGGTAAGACATGCAACTATACATTTACCCCCACACTAAATGTAGTAAATGGCACACACGCTTACAAATGAAAAGAACTGTGAACTGTACGAAGATGTACAGTGGTAGACAGACACCTTGAAGTTAAGTATCCCCTGGTTAGTCATACAAAATACATAGATACAATAGACTTCCTGAGATTTATACTAACTGGCACTGTTCTTGCCAACAGTTGGAGTGATGCGGCCACCTAACCATTTGTAATTTTCAGTCACTGCTGATGTGAACTTTACGCTAATATGCAAGCTAGAAACATACAGCTATCAATACTAGAACCATCCTTTGCTGCACTGGTGAAAAGCTAGCTTCTGAAAAGAATGGAAACCCAAATGCAATTCGAACTTAAAAAAATTCAATAATTCACTGTTCTGATATGTGCACTAATATGTGCCAGCAATTACTTAATAAGCCCAAATTAAACTCTTGGTTGACAGTTGAATAAAACATGGTTTCACAAAAGACAGCAGCTGAGAAAGGTCCAACCGCCTTTATTAAGCACTTTCAATGCCAAATAAAGATCTACATTTTTGCTTATTATCTAGATTTACTGACTTTAAAACTTAATGGCAACATTAAGTGATTAAACCATGACTCTTACCTCAATATTTGTTACTTAGTGCTTATTAGCAACACAGAACATACCAGGCATTTCTGGAACCTAATGTAATGTAAATTATCATCTTTAGAACTGTCTTGTTTCCACTGTAAAGAACACTAATTGCTTTATTTAAAAGTTGAGGTAAACTGCTGGGAAATGTTTATCACACATTGTCAATAAACAATTTTCAACAAACCTTCCAAGGACACTAAAGCATAGAAACAGCTTTTGCATAAAAGGTGGGAACACAATTTAATTTGAGATGCTTCTGATCAAAAACAGTAATAAAGTAAACTTAGCACTTGCCTCTGCACTGAGACGCTTTTAAAAAGGAGAACAGTCTGCAATCACAACATCAAGCTGAAGGGTAGAAGAGATCTAGTATGAAGTGGAAGCACGTTAATATTGTAACAAGGCTGCATCCACTCTTGTACTTCGTATTACTCATTGCTTCAGATGAAAATATGTGCTGAAGACTTAACCAGCAAGTAGGAAAGTAACACTTCCTGCTAATCTAAAGGAATTTCTACAATCAGGTAAAAGATGCAATTTCTTATCAGTTGCTCTTGATTTGTTTCTTGCTTATCAGCCTCATCCAGTCTGCCTGCATACATTTCTCCCAATTGCCAGGTAAAACCCTCTTCTTCCTGCTCTCCATGCCAGTTGATACCATGCATAGTACTGCTGTATGTGACAGCAGCTTTGGTGCTCTTGCAGGGTCTCTTAGCACTGCTGAAAGACCTGTGCACACCGAACTTCATGACTTTCACAGACTGCCATTTTATGGACTCCTTGCTTGGAATGATAATACTTGAACAGTGGACATCTCAAGTCTGCAGAATCAGGGCCTGTGCATATTAAGCAAAATGCGTGAGAGTGTCAATTTGAGGAATTCCAGAATTTGGCAAAAATTTACCTCCAGAACACTAAATTAAAACCAAACCAATCCCAAATCCCAGTCCTTTGTTGTAGCAACCTTATTAGCAATTACAAGCTTTTCCTTGAACAAATACTAGGAGCAACTGAACTTGAACACATCCTCTTATGCAAACAGACTCCTGGTCTTGCTCTAAAAGAACAGGATCCCAGAACTGTAATCTGGACTGCTGCTAAATTAGGGTTTTGGCTAAGGACAGCATGCTGATTTGCCCCGTCCTAAAGCTAGGGATAAAAATTAATCTTCTGTCCCTGCGCTAGGACAATCCTGCTGTGGGAAGATGTCTTCTTAAACCAATTTTCTGGTTAAATGATGTGCAGTTATTTTTGCCAGAAGACAGCTAGTTTCCATCAAAACTCAGATAAGATATTGGAAAATCTCCAAAATGCAGCAGAAAGTGCAGGCTTATTGTTGAAGTATCAAGCTAGAGAAACCTGCTTAAAATAACAGTTCTAAGACTTAGGTAACATTCAAAATACCTTATAAAAGGCTGATACAATGAACAGTGATTAAACTTTTTAAACAAACATACATATGAAGGATGGTAATATCAATCTTGCTGCCATTTCTACCTGGCTTTGGGGCTCTATCAAGGGCATGCTTGCATAACTCTTCCTACATCCACAGTCAAATTTTACTAGAGGTTTCAGCAAGCCAACAAAGGGTCCTCTTAGCCCGCTGCCATACAAGCGGTCATGAGACTGGAAAAGTCACAGCAAATTATTTTGGTAGTTTAACCATCGACTATTTTACCACAAATAATAGCCACCATAAAGGAATAGACATCATAAGAAGAACAACATTTTTCTGCCTATACAGATTTTTTTTAAATTTAAAATGTAAAGAAAATATACATTTTAAAATACTTCTAGAAAAAAAGTTAAACTAAAAATATACATACACAAAAAAACTCCAAACACAAGAATTACTTTCTACTTTAAAGAGGAAGCAATTTTATTAAACTAGTGTAGCTTATCTTATGCTCAGTCCCCATCACAGATGGGACTGAAACACAATTGCTTCTGGACAAAAATGTGACTGAAGTCTAGTTTGCTAGCATTTAAATTGATTAGATATAATAATGTGTTTTCTTCAATTTGCTGAGTTTTGACTGTAGAGAAGACTAAATACAGAGAAAATATTTACAAAACTAAGAGGCAGAGCAGTACTTCTGAGTTAGGCAAATTATTGAGCAGTAAGTACCACATCAGAGTTATTTGCCCACTAGTGTGATAAGAAACACTCAGCAAATATTACAACTGGAGCTGTAATTGCCAAAGATTCCACAGTTGGACAAAAGAAAAAGGCTCCTGTGTGAATCCCACAAAATGTAGAAACAAATGGTACTGACAGGTGTTCATTGATCATTAGCATTGGCCAGTTGGAACATTTATGGGTGTCCAGAGCTTTCCATTGCTCACAACGCGTTTCAGAAAAACTTCAAGTTTCAGAAACAGGCTCTTAAAAGACACGCAGGACTTGATTAAATACAAAGGTTATTTAAAAATAGAGAACAATTCCTCTAAAAGAGATGTTCAGGGAACTGAAGAGAGACTTATGCTCCCCCAATATTCATGCATACTGCAACTTAGGCTGCAGCTACAGGCATGCTTTAAATTGGCATGAACCAGCACTGCTGCTGAACAGCGCAGCACTTTCCAGCCCTCCCTTATCCACTCTCTTATCCTTGAGTTGCCCTCATTCTTGTGCTGGCACAAGCACTTGAAGAGACTGTACTGTGACTCAAGCTGGGGAACTGATCCAAGCCAGTTCAAACCCAGATCAGTTGCCTGATTCAGTATACAGTGGGGTATGTCAGGGAAAGGGATGGAGAGGAGTCCCCAGAGAGCTCCTTTCAGCAGCTGTGCTGATTTTAAGCATATGTGAAGTGTAGCCTTAGAATCTGGGGCAAACCTTTGCCAGGGTAAGTACTAAGGTAAAGCAAAGACACAAATATAACTAAACAAACAAAAGAGGGTTCTACCCAGAGACAGATATACTTATAAACATGCATGTTGTATCCTCATACTACTTATAATATTTATTTGAGGATGAAGAACTGGGCAACATGTGTATGGTACTCTATCTTCTTCCTTCTGTCAATGCATCGTACCATTTTAGAAAAACTTCAATGTAAAAACAAAGACAAATTATTAAAAAAAACTAATAGTGTACTTACACATTACGACATGCAATAGGCTTGTAAAATCCAACTTCATGTCCAGTAAAGACTTTTTCTATGCCAAGGTGATCTTTACAAGTAATATTTGGTGCTGGCAGACACTGAACTGAGGACAAAAAAATTACTTGAAATTAAGCAGTAACTGACTAGGTATTGTGGCATTTTTCTGACAAGACCCAAGTGAAATAAACAAATGAATTTATACTGTGCAACAGTCTTGATACACAGCACAGTACACACAGGCATGTTACTTTAAAAAAATATATATTTTTTCAAAGCCAGACCTATGACTAACTTGTCTTTTTGCACAATACAAAACAAAATATACAAAGCTAATTGCTGCCCTAATTCTGTTGCTATTTCCATTTTTGCTCCATTAGAAGTCAAAGGAAGATCTAAACCTGACTTACAGAAAAAAATTTCATCATGCGAGCAGTCAAATATTGGAACAAGCTGCCCAGAGAGGTGGTGTAATCACCATCCTTAGAGGTTTTCAAGATCTGACGGGACAAAGCCCTGAGCAACCTTCTCTGAATTCAGTGCCAATGCTGGCTCTGAGCAGGAGGTTGGACTATTTGACTTCCTGAGGTCTCTTTCAACCCAAATTGTTCCATTATTCTAAGCTAAGACTTGACTTGTAAAAGAACCAAAGTGGAAATCACAGCAGAAAGTGACATCTGCTAAAAGTCTGCAATGTATTACCAGAATATTAGTCACTCTCCAATGTTTTAGTGAGTTGTTTTAAAGGGAAAAATTCCAATCCTTTATCCATTTTCTATCAGCTTCCAGTACTTGTGAGACGTGTTGACTAGTTCTAACAGAACTGCTAACCAGGTTCAACATTTCTTTCCTGATTTTTCCAGTAATACCCAACGGAAAGAAGACGAGGATTTGGATTTTTTTTTTTAAATATCCATCCATATTGCACAGGACCACCCCAAAAATTAAGTTCAGCTGGTCAGTATCAATAACAGCCAAAAAAAAAAAAAGCTGTATCTGGACTTAATTGCCATAAAGTCTTACATGGATGTTACTGATCAACGTACCTAATCTAACACAACTACAGAAAACAACATTCTTTCTTTTACAAAAACTAAGCAAAGAAAGCAGAGCTTTCTTTCATTTAGAAGAAACCCATAGCAGTTAACAGTGGCCTTTCCTGTGTCAATATATTTTTTCTTGTCAAAGTCATGCCTGTAAGACTTCAAACCTGCTACTCAACGAGACTTTGAATTAAACCCCTACTTGTTTGGATGACGAAACCTATAAAGATGGTTAAAGACTGTAGTGCTCCAAGCATGAGTTATAAGACTAACTTTTTATTATTTAGATAATACTGAAAGAGGAAGCGACTCAGATACCGTGGGGACAATCTAAAGACTGTTATATGTGTAAAAATTCTTTATAGATATATTAAGGAACATGTTAATTAATTTAGCAACTTCCCCCACTCCGAAGCAAATGTATAGTATATTGAATACAATCATATGGTAATTGGTTAGACCTAACTAACAATTTGAGTTATTATCAAACTACAGAATATTCTTCTGCTCACTGACTGGCTGTTTATAATCAGTGACACAATGACAAACATGACGTAAAGGACTGACTAACTTAAAGGAGGATCCATTTTGGAAAGTACTGTCTCTGAAAAGTCCAGTCTCTGAAAAGTACTTTGAAAACCTTCACTATCCCTAAGCACTCCAATGAAGAAAATCAGTGTTTATACAAAGTAAAATCTGAAAGACAACAAGCATACACATGCATTTTAAATATGACTGCACATAACTGTTGTACTATTAGCTACCAAAGAGACCATTTATTTCAATGCCTTCGAACACCAGAAAAGCAAAACGTGTAATAAACCAAGTGACCAATGTAACTGTGTTTCAGTTGTACTCCAAAGAACATTAGAATTTAACATCAAAATAAATGTAACTGCTTTCAAAGCGGAGCCTGATGGCACCAAAAACTCTTGATGATGGAAGGCACCATCTTCCCTTAAAAGAATTTTTAAATTTTTGAAGGTTTTAAGACTGCTCTGTCATGTGTCAATTCTTCTAATAAGTCTATGCAAAACTGAGTATGACAGGGATGGTTTGTTCTAATCACAGTAGTGAAGGACAGGGCCTAGAAGATATAACATACTTTGAAGAGACTTAGCAGAAACCTCACTTGCAAATGTACCAATCAGAGACAATGCATTTATTCGTTTTCAGTAAAACATCCAATGTACACAAATATTTTAGGCTTTCATACTAATGATATTACTGATCCCATGTTTTAAAAGCTTATCTAGCAGATACACGAATGCATGAATTAAATACTTCCTTGGAAAATGTAATTACTGTCAATATATGTTAGAAGTTAGAAATCCTTACCATATGCTGTGTGATTTGTACAATTCATTGGTTCTTGTGTGCTATTATCTATTTTAGGTTCATCACACATATATGTTCAGGTAATTGAGGAAAACATTTTTCACATCAAACACTACAACAGGTTTAACATTAATTTATTCCACCCTCTTTAACCTCCGAGGATTTAAGATGCACCTTGATGTCAGTTCTCCTCCCTCCCCATCCCCCAAAATAGGAGCAGCACATCACCATACAGCAAATCTGCTAATCCAATCTAATACACCAATATATTGCATAAGCTCCACATTTAATTAGTGCTGCAGTTAGCATTACCTAAGGGAACTACAATATTTATCAGTCGCAGCCTCTGCATTTGAAGGCGACGAGGCAGAACACCAACCTACACTTCCTTATTTCAGTACCAGAGTACCTTTAAACTGAGGCCTTTGATTGAGAGGATTAAATCTACAATAACATACAAAATTCAAAGAACACCAAAAAACAAACATCAGAAACACCAGGAATTTGGACAAGAGAAAATGTGAGCAGAAACTAATTTTCAGAGGTCTGAACTCCCATGGCCAAGTAAAGCAGGAGATGAAGTTAACTTTTCCAAGATTTGCTTTCCTGACGCTTTTGATCTGCAGCTACATCAATAACTGTCAGCTACCATCAACAAACATTTTCTCGGGAAGGCCAGACGTGCCTTTGGAGAATCAGCAGGCCTGCAGCTAGGACTAACACCTGAGACTGCTCACTTGGCTGGGGCAGGAAGACTCAACACTTTGCAAAGCCACTGTGTCTCACTTGAGCGTCCTGAAAATAAAAACATGAAGGTGAAAGGATGGGGAGGTCCCTCATCCCATAGGATTTTCTCGCTGAAAATCAGAGACACCCCCAAACCTGCACGCAGGCACACACGACGCCAGCCCCAAAATAAATCCATGCCACTGCACGCATGCTCCCTCCCGCTCCTTCCAGCTGCGGCCCCCGCTGGGGCTCCAGACGTGAGGGTTTCTCTGACACCTGCGGGCCTCCCCCCGGTCCTGTCAGGCACCCCCCATCCCAAACGGCCGCCGGCCCCATCGCTATAGCAACCGAGCCCCCGCCGCCCGGCCCCGGCCGCGCTCAGGATATTGCCCCAGCCGCAGCTCGTCGCACTTGAGCGGAGGCTCCGCGCTCGCCGCTGTCCCCACGGCTGCTCCCGCGAACCACAGGAGAAGCAGGAACCGGGCCTCCGCCGCACCTCTCCACCGCCTCGGCCCCGCGGGCAGCCGCCCCGGCCGGGCGGCCATGATGGAAACAGCGGCTGCCGTCAGCTGACCCGGCGGCGCCGCGGGGAGACGACGCCCTGCCTTCGGGGGAGACGGGTCTGCGGGTGGTTCCCGGGATGCTGAAGGTGCCGCTTTGAGATTTTCGTTCTTTTGAGGGGTTGACCTCAGCAAATATGGCTCCTGAGACGGTTCGGGTCACCGGTGAGGGCAGAGCGTGCCCCTACTCAAGATGGCGCTTGCACAGCCCCGGCGGGCTCGTACCCTGAATAAAGATGGCTGCCTGGCGTTACGGCGCCCACCTGCCCTTACCCAAGATGTCGGCCCTGTAGAGCGCCGCCTCGGCGGGGCGGTGGGGGCCGCGTGAGGGGGAGGCGTTAAGGAGCCCTCGCGGCAGCGGGAAGCCGGGGCGACTTTCGGGTGGGAGCCCTGTGCCGGGAGGCGTCAGCTGTACCGGGAAGCGTCCGGCGCCTGGAACTGCGTGGTGGCCGGGGCGGGCAGAGCTCGGCAGGGCGACACCGGTGTGGGCAGGCGTCTGGAGGGCAAGTATGGGGCAGAGCGGTGAACACCGCCGTGCTCTTCCAAGTGCCGGTGTAACTGCCAGGCAGGCCCGGCCTTCCCTCCCTCCACGAGTGCTGGTGCCCGTGAGGATCCCCTGCGTTGTCCTGACTGCTCTGGGCGCCTTCGAAAGAGTTTAAGAAAGAATTCGGCACCTGTGAGGTAAAGCAGGGGGCCTGTGCCCGCTCTGCTCTGCCGGGGCAGTCCCGGCCCGGCCACGAGAGCCCACGGGCCGTCCTGCAGAGCTGAGGGTGGAACCTGTGGGCAGACCTGGGCCGGGGCCGGGGCCCTCCGAGCCAGGGGGGCCGTGCAGCTCTCCGATGGACTCTTCTGGTTTCTGTCTCTGCAGGGCTGGCGCGCAGCAGTTATGCTAAAGAAATAGTTTGAAGCTGTTACTGTATTTTCACATAAAATCGTGATTTTATACTGTTAAAAGTGTTTTGTTGTTGTTTTTTTTTAATGAGCAGTAAATACCCGGAGCAGACAAGCTTTGTCTTCATCAGTGTTTGCTCTTTTTAAGGTATGTTGTGGTGAATACCAACCTTTACTTTTTCTCACTTTCGTTAATGTTATGTCATATTTTTCTAGTGTTTGTTTTTGAAGGCATCGGTTTTCAGCTGTGAACTGCTGGGGATCCTGGACTGTTTGTATGAAATGAAGAGACCGTTCAGTGGTAAACATACCCAAGAATGGCAGCACTACTGTCCTAAGTTTACATCTGCTCTAGAAGCGTTTCCTGAAAAACAAATGGGGACATAGAAATGGAAAAAGGTTGAAAGCAACTCCCAGATGGTATTTAAGAGAATGTCATTATTACCCAGCCCTTCTGAAAGTCTTTTGGTTTCACTGGTGATTATTTTTGTGAATGAAAGGTGACTTCTGTATGAGTCTGTTGGTACCAGTGAAAGGTATGTTATGGCCGCAGGTACTCAAAGAATCAGTAAAAATAGGGATTTAAAATATATCGATGTCTGACAGAGTACTCAGACAGTGATGTGAAATACTGCTGTCTTAACAGCTTTTGAGAGATTTTTGTAAACTAAATTGTCAGAGTTCAGCAGATAAAGTATGCAAATGAAAATTGATACTTCTTTCAGCAATTGGAAAAGAAAGGCCAGGGACAGAGTGCACTCTGTAATGAACCCAGCCCTCCGAGATTGAGACTGAGGTGCACTGATGAGAAAAGTGCTTAGCTCTTCTGTCTACGTTGTATCTCTCAGATGGATAAATACCCGACTTGCCGTTCATCACTGTCAAGAACATTGTCACTTCTCACAAGCACTACCTTAATTAAAATTGAGAGTAAGGATTGGGAAGTTAGGCACTTGGAATCATTTGGAAAAGGAGGATGAAATGGTATGTTCTTAGCATGTTTTATATTTTAGTGCAACTGCTATTGCTTTTTTTAAAAAAAAAGGGGGGGGGTGCATTAGGAAGAAGGGAAGTCAGTTCCTAGTTAGGAGGTGAAATTCATTTCCAAACCTTTTGTAGTGCTTATCCTACGCAACAAGCAGGGTTGTGTGAGATCTGCAAATGAGCTAGTGAAACTGGGTAGCAGAATAAAAAGTATTTCTGGAGGGTTTCATTTGATGTTTTCAGTGTGTATATGTGTGTGTATATAAAATATATATATAT
>VXAL01000373.1:30383-62462 GCA_013399475.1 Chauna torquata | reverse complement strand
GGGGGGGGGGTTGGAAGGGGCGTCTCTCCGAGCAGGCAAAGCCAGTTTTTAAAGCAGTGTTGGCTCGAGCTCCCACCCCGTAGCCCCTTTAGGTGCAGCGCACGAGTGACTTCGTCGCGCAGCCGGGGTAACCGCCGGGAGAGCCGCGCACCTTCCGCGGGCGCCCTCCTTAGCGCTGTGCTGCCGTGTAAGCAGTCTCCATCGCTTGCAGAGGGTGTGCTGTGACGAGGAGAGGAGGTGCTGGTGAAGCATATCGCCGCTTGTGACACCTTTGGTCAGCGCCTTTCAGTTCAGAGGTTCTTAACAAAACAACTTTTTTTAAAAAAATTGTTATTTAGGGATAGATTAGTGGGAAAGCCGTTCTTTCACATTCCTTGCAAATTGTTGAAGCTTAGAAACTGAGTGTGGTTCCAGGTTTAACAACTCTCCTCCACCTTGAAGTGATTTGCTAGTCGAGTACGCTGTCATCATCGTAACTTTAGGACTTATGGGCTAATTTGAGTAGAACAGGACACCATTTAGATCTCAGAAACAAATTTTCCTCAAATTTTATGAGAGTAGGTTTCTAAGTAGAGACCACATTACAGCTCCACTGAGAGTGGCTTCAGTGTGAGCTCGCCCTTCTATCAGACATCAGAGAGTCCACACCAGCGCATCCCTCCAGGCTCAAGCCTGCAGGAATTCAGGTTCTGCTTGTTGGAAGTTGGCATGCCTTGAGAATGAGTAAGGCTGTTCTTGATGGGCGCAGAGACTGATAATCATAGATACAGGGGTTTCTTTTGCTTTCCTCATCTTGCAGACACTAATGGTATGTAACAACACTCAGTTTGCCCATAGAGTAGTTTTGCTGATATTTAACAATGTTTCGCTTCGATATGTTTTTCCCTGGAGATGTATAGTGTGTTTTTATTTAGGTACTCACAGCACTGTTCAATTGTTTCCTTCGTACAGGTGCCTGGAGCAGTCAACGTGCGCTCTATAGCACTTTTATAAAAACTGTAACATGACACAGAACAGCAGTTTTTGGTGGTTTCATCTGAAAGGTGTATACATGCTAAGCATGGTTGGACTGAATTTTTCTGTGCGTTACTAGCGTGGAAAACCAAGTAGAACAGCAAAATATGCGCTAAATAGTGTTGTTTATTGACACTAAATAGCTGCTCGATGGCTTGTCAATTATATGATTTTTAATACCACATGTTACAAGTGATGCGGCATTAGGACCGTTTTAGGATTAAGATCGCACTAACAAATGTTGTTTTCTCTTGCTTTTGCCTTTATTAAAATTTAAACTGTTTGGACTGAAGTTTTCCAAGTCAGAGATCTCTCCTGGATTGATGACGAGAAGATGTGCTTTGTCAGTCACTCCCGGTAACAGGGCTAGGAAAAATTATGACTGCACTAGTGCAGAAAGGTGACTTTGGATTGGGATGTACCCTTGGTTGTTCCCACGGCAGCCTGCTCAGATAGCCCATTTAGAAGCCTTTGAAAAATAGCAGCAGTTAGCAGTTGCGCATTGAGGACTTGCGGCATTTAACGTCCCGAATGGTCACACTGGCGCTGAGCGGGGAGAGCCACGGTCGAGGCAGGGCTTGCCCTACAAGCGTGGCTCTTGGAAGAATGCAGGTTGTTGGAGGCAGAGTTGAGGGACATAGGGCGGAAGCAGTTGTAGTTGTTACGTGAGAAGGGGAAAATGCGCAGAAGAATCTCTGCTGGCTAAACCATGCCCTCCTTCAGATCCCAGCAGAAACCTCCTTATTTTTGTCTTTCAGCAGCCCTTCACAGAGGGCAAGTGCTTGTCAAGGCCCCTGCCAGAGGTGTTGTGTTCCTCTCTGGGTCTGGGATATGCTGGGGATGAGCACCCTGTGTCTCATGCAAGTGGCAGGCGTCTAGGGGGGTGATGGCAACGGAAGACTTAAACCTTTCAGCTCTTCTGATGACCTCTGCTGGCACCAGCATGGGGGAATTCCTGTTTCCTTAGTCTGCTTTTGAAGAAGATCCAAGTCTTAGGATTTCATACAAAACCTTGTGAAACTTTCCTGCTCCCTATGATGCGTTGAGTTCAGCTCTCAAAAGTGAAGACAGTAAAAACCCAGATGCATGCTGTGCTGAAGTCTAGTGTTTTTTTTTTTTATTCTTCTGGTGTTGGAAAACACTCAGCTTTCCGAAATTCATGATTTTCACAATGATTTTACGATTATATTGGGAGTTGTGACATGGATTTTGAACTTTGAGGTTTGCAGTTTTGTCTATCAATGAGATAAATAAATGGCTGTAGAAATCTGAGAATGGAGCTAAGGAAGCTGAATGCAGAATGAGTGAACTGTTTTAAACAAGACAAACCATAGTGCTTTGGATCACTCTGCTAAATTAGGAGGTCCCTTCCCAGATGATAATTTTGAGACGATCTATAGACACCCTGCTCAAACTTAAGCATCAGTGTTTGAAAATTGATTAACAATAACCTATTTGGGTCCCCGAACATAACCAGATTGCTAGTATATGGAGCTGTGTGTTTCCCTGGAGCCCAAAAGCCAGTCTTAGAGGCTTGTCCTCAATTATACATTACTNAAAAAAAAAAAAATCATTGAAAAACATTGCAAACTGGCTGGAGGCCAGATTTGATCACGGGGAATCCCAAAGTGCTGTGTAAACTTGAACTTTCATATGAACTGTACCTAAGGTCCACTTCAGCGTCTGTGATCTGCAATGGTTCCCAACAGCCACTGGAACAGCTCGAGCAGGAAGCTGATGCTTTCTTTAATTTTTTTTTTTCACCTCTTTCTCCAGGGGACTTCTGCATGTAAGATGGAGTCTAGATGTCCTACCTATGTTTTTCTGCTCTAATTTTTCTTTCTTGGATCTGTACCCATTGTCATAATTGCTATTGTTACACCCGCTGTAATGGAAAAAATATTAATCTTGGAGACTGTCAGCGCGGCTCTTTGAGGCTGCTTTTGAATGACGCAGTCAATTTCTCATGGTGCGGTTTGCCAGTGCAGCTGAGCTGCTGCAGCCGCTAGCTGCTGCTGCAAGGTGTGGTCCTGCATCCCCAGCACTTCCCGGCCCCATCCCGCATGCTGGTATTTGAGTGCTAACTGGGCAGAAAGCTCACCCCGCCAAAATGCGAGGGGGTTTTTATGTGTTTAGCTCCTGTTCCAGTTCACAGTGGAATCGGATGAATGAGTACAAGCCAAGATGGGAAAGGAAGAAGAACAAAATGTGTGAAAGACGGCTGGAGAGCTGGACCAGCTTCTTGGCTCCAGCTATTAGCAGGGCAGAGCATTGTCAAGGTGTCATTATTTCCTGCCATACTGGATTTCTTTTCTGGTTTTAATCTTTCCTTCACCCTGCTGCTGGTTTTAAGGTGTTTCAAGTCACTTTTCCTCATTAGGAGTTAATTTGCATCTCATTCTGTTGTTGGTTTGCTTTGTTGTTTTAACTGCTGACGTGAAGTGGGAAAACAGAGGGAAGTTAAATTGGGAAGAAAGAAGAATTTCCATATTCCTCTTTTGTTAAGACTCATGCAATATTTTTAGTCATGGAGGTGAAGTTTTGTCTTTTTGGTTTAGATGAAGATTCAGGAATGTATAAGGAAACGATATTTTCATCTGTTCTTCAGAATCAGATCGCAGCACAGAATCAAAGGCTGCTTGCCCTTAGAAGTGTTTTATTTAAAATGGAAAAGAAAATAAAGCTGCAGCACTTACAAGTTCAGATGCATTCCTGAAAATCTTGCAGGGGTTGTATGCTGCCTCAACCCTTGCTATGAGTTTTATTTAAAATGACCTCCTAAACGTGTTAATAGTCTTGCAAAGCAACTCATTTTGTTTGGCCCTGGGTGGAAACCATGCAAACCCACCAAGTTCTGCAGGAGTTCCTATAGGAGCCAAAACTGCTTAGGTACAGTGAAGTGTGCATAAATCAGGCATTGGGGTTTGTGACATAATTCTGCTTTTTTTTTTTTTTTTGCATTAGGTAAATCAGCTTAACCTGACTCTTTAGGAAAAGAGAAGCTATAATCCTGCCATGTTTTCACCTGCTTAATTAATATTCTCTTAAACATTGCAGTGTCCTCCCGGAACTCAAGACATTTTCAGTCGGAGTGCAGACAGTGTCAGAGGCAGAGCTGAAAGGATCAGAGGTTCTGCTGGGAGAGGGCCCCTGGGATATGCATACCCTGATGTTATATTCAGATGCATGTGACCATTCCTGCTCTTGAATTACAAGATTAACAAAGTAAATACAGAGCTTTTTTTTTTTTAAATGGCTATTTTTATTCCAAAGTAATTCCAAATTTATATTATTCTGAAGTTACACAGTTATACACAGGGCAGAGTTGAAATTATGTAAATTGTACTATTAAATGGTTGACTTCTTTCAGAGGAGCTTGTACTAAGTGAAGAAGTCTTGTTTCTCGTGTATGTTTTGGCCTAACCGCCTTGGTAGATTTCAGAATGACAGGCTCCACGTCAGTGTAATAACACACAAGTGAAAGTCCAAATTTATCATTGCTGTTAACTGCAAGTCTGTTATTTTTATACTGCAGTCTCTAGGCCTGAGCCTTGGTTGGAGACCTGTTCTCTTTGGTACTGTAGAGAGGGTGATGAAGGATATCATGTTCCTTCAAAGCTTTTCGTGTACATAGGAAAGAGAAAGGCAAGCACATATAGGAGAAGGGAATGGGTTTCTCTCACCTGTTTGGCACCAGAGCTGTGATTAAGAAGTTGTTGGACTAGGAATTGATTTGGCCAGTTTGGGGCCTTAATGCTATGCAGTCTTGTGGGTGGAGGGAACTTCGCTGTTTTATAGGAAGGTGCAAGGTTTCGCTTATATTGCCGTATGGCAGGGCTGAGCTATCGTGATAGGAATAATGTCTACAAATAATTAAAGTAATTGGGAGGAAAGTACCTATTATTTAATAGGAGGTTTTTAACTGTATGTGTATTTGAAAAGATCACAATTTTAATGTCCACATTCAAAATAGTTTGGTTGAACATTACTGCCTCTCAGTTGCCTTGGCCAATATTTGTTTTTATAGCCTGCATTATTGTATTTATTATTATATTTGAAAGAGTTGTTCATCCTGTGTGTGAAGGAAAAAACACACAGAACAAGGAAAATTTTTTGGATTTGCTGGGACTGCTGTTCAACTGGCTATATTGAGAAGGGAATAGTAGTGTTTTTAATTAAATTTGTTACAGTTAACTTACTATTTTAGTAGTGCCTTTATTGATGGTGTACCTTTTAGCATTCTGCTTAAAGATATAATTTATTCCTTTGATTATTTTTTAAGCTCGTCTAGGTTATTCTGAGTTCCCAAAATACCCTCCAACATGCCTGAAAATCCTGCTGCAGGTATGTAGTCTGAAAGTGATTACTTCTGTTAAGCAATGAGAAATGAAGCTCCATTCCTAACCTGTACTACTTTGTGGTGCAGATAAACAGCAGGTGCTGCAGATTCTTGATCGTCTGCAAGCAAAACTGCGTGAGAAAAGAGATGCCCAACATAATGAAAACCTGACTGTTTTGCGTAACACGCTCAGGAGCCCTTTGTTTAACCAGATACTGACCCTCCAGCAATCCATCAAGCAACTGAAGGAGCAAGTGAGTGTAAAATTACAATTGTTGATGTGGTGATAACAATACTGAACTTGGAACTTAGAACAGGGTATGTAGGCATGTGTTAATGAGGACACTCATTAATAAGCTGTAACTTGGTATGAGCAAATGCTGGCCTTTTTCTTGTCAAGCTGGTATCTACACAGTCATTACTGAAATGAGAAGTGGTCTTGCAACAAACTAGTCATGGGGCAGCATGTGTTGAAAAGGATGCAGAAGAGTCAGACTTTGAGAACCACATCAGTCTGAGAAAAGCATCTGCAAAAGACATCAGCTGTAGTACTGTGAGTTCTGAACACAGTTGGAACTGGGATTCTTTGTTTTTCTCAGAAGCTAAATACTGTTTATCAGCTACCAGGCAGCATCTTGTCTCCTTAAAAGACAGCATCACTTAGTTGCTGCTGACTTGTACAAGAATGGTTAACCTGCTTTGGGAAAGAAAATCTAGGAAATCACCCTGAAGATTTGCCAAGCTCTGATGCAAATATACAAAAGCTAGCTCTGAAGTGAGTTAGCTCTGGCAGTGTGTGGATTGGTTTATAATGCCAGTTGACACTTAGATCTTGGACATGGGTGTCAATGACACCTCTACATGGAAGGGTTCTCATCATGCAATTTGCTAAGTCAGGCATGGAAATTTAAAATCTGGGACTAACTTGGCACACCCTAAGCAGCAACAATCCCTGTCTTTGCTGTTACTGCACCTGCCCAGCTGCAGATAGGGTGGGGTGGGTCTTAGGGGGACAAGGCCACCTTGCTGTCATCACCAAATGTATTGCCTGTGTTGCTACCTGTGTGGCATGGTAGTGGCTGTGCCATTCATCCTGTCTTCTTTCCTTGCTCACATTTTTGCTGTATCTGCTCCTGCTCCTTTCTTCCAAAGCTTGGGTGCATGTCTGCAAGCAATTAAAAATGAATGAAAATCCGAATAAGTCTAAGATTGTGCATTGTGACTGTGGCTTAATGGATTTCATATCCGGAATGCTCAGGCTTATCATATCTAGAAAGTTTTGCTTTTCATGGAATTCTTCTTAAGCTTGTCCACTTTGAGCAGTTTCATTCAGGAGGGGATTTTTCCATTTACTGTGTCACATTGGGAGTGTTTCTGCATTTCTTTGTTGTCTGTCAGGACTAGAAATTAAACTGCAAGTTCTAACAATGGTAGCGTGTTCAATTGTAGTTAGCTTGTGCCCTAGGTGCTCTCTGGGGAGGACATAGTATAGACTAGACATTCGGCTCCTGAGTGGCTAAGTGACTCTTAAAACTTTGGATTCTTGTACGAAAATTGTCTAGGTTTGCCTGACAGTTGCACCAGTATTTGAGTGCCTCTTTAATATTCGGTGCTTTTGCATGTGTTGTTTCTGGAATATCAGGATGAGAAAAGGAGAATGGGCAGAAATGGCAAAAGTGAGTGAAGCAGAAATACAGCTGAATCATTCAGGAAACTTTTCCTTCTGAAAAGCCATTTAAACTTGGTGTGGTAGCTTGGTTATAGCTTATACATTAACATTGCCTTATATTATACAGGTGAGTACATTTGTGGCAATATGCATATATAAACATACGTATGCTTTCTTCTTTGGCAGTCTTCACACAAGATTATATATGTGGAAATCTGTGTTTGTTTTTAATAGTTTTACTACATCTTTGTTCATTTTCAACAGCTCAATTATATGCCTCCTGACCGGTCAGTAGATTTTGATTTTACTAAGAGAGGGCTACTAGTGTTTGCTGACAAATCAGTTGCTGCTGGGAGCGTGTGTACGTCTTGCAGTTCACCTGAACCCAGAGCATCTACCTTCATTCCAAACCTGGGAGTTAATGAATTTAATGCAATCATCCAACAGATGGCAAAGGTAAGGCTCTCAGTTTCAGTGAACCAAACTTTGATGTCAAATCTTTTTTTTTTTTTTAACTTTTTAAAACATACACTTTTGTTGTGTATCATGGAGTGTGATGCCACCTAAGTCACTAAGAGAGTAGAAGTACTTAGGATCAGTTTTCCCTGTTGAAGACAATGTCAACAATGGAAAGTATTTTCTTTGCCTTTTTTTTTTCTACCAAGCACACCAATGTGGAAATGACATTTCAGTTGCCAGAAAACTTTTTTTGGTATTTGATGATGCTTAAATGAAAACGGACGTTTTCTGCAGAAACTTGTTTTGATGGAAAGACTTTTTTATCAAGTAAATTTTGAATTGGAAATGTACCAGCTTTGTTGATATATGAACAGTGCAAATGATTAGAAGAGCTGGCATGTAATATTTTATTTAACTCTTCTTTTAATATGTCTTAACTTTGCCAGACATATGCTGATTTCATTAACGTGAAGTAGCATGTACCAGATGCTTGTGGAAGTTGTACAGGTGCAGGCATCCACCCATGTGCAATTGGCATTTATACCATGAATGCATTGTTCTGTGTTACTTTGAACCATTAATTTAATTGGTTAGTCGTGCCTTTCTATATTAAGTAATTGCTGCTAATTGACTACCTTAATGTAGCTGTAATATTTTGAGCATAACTTTTCTCGTTAACTCATCTGATAAAAGATTTAACAGTAAAGACTGCACATAATTTTGGATAAAACAGCTGTGATAGAAGTGCTTTCTCTAAGTAATACTTTGCAGTAAACAAACCCAGAAGCTCAGTATTAGAACTGAGCAGCAAGCAGTTGCAAAATCAAACTTTTTTTTGGCATTAAGTGTGAAGTTGCAGGAACGGGAAGGAAATTAATTTCTTTATTTAAAAGCTGCAGTCTTTTGAACATGCACCTAAAAATAAGCATTAAAAGCAAAGGGAGCCAAAAGACAAGTAATTTCGTTTAGCTATGCAGCATTTCCAGAAACCCAAATATATTGCTCTAGACAGCACTTTGTTCATAGTTTTCATCCAGTTTGGAATTCATCTCATAATGTGAATGAAGTGTGAAAGCAGCTCTTAAATTCCCTGAGGTTTGAGAACCTCGGAGTGCTTGCATATCCAATACTCTGTTATATTAAAAATAATAAATGGAGGAGCATTTATAGAAATAACATATTCAGTATTTTGCCTTTGTTTAGTCTTAGGAGGAGAACAATTCTCCTGGTGTTCATAAATTTTGAAGTAGCTCATTCTATTGCATTAAAAATTAGTAAATCATTTTCTGTTTTACTAGGGGAGACAAATAGAATCAATAAAGATTGAAAAGCCTTCTGTTGGAGGTCTTGGATTTAGTGTGGTTGCCCTTAAAAATCACAGCTTGGGAGAAGTTGGTATCTTTGTCAAGGAAGTCCAGCCAGGAAGCATAGCTGACAGGTGAGATCTTTATAATTGTATCGGAAAATTGCAGCAATTCTGTGAAGGGAAAAATCATGATTTTTGCGTTGAAAACTCTATCAGGCTAACACGTTTGTCTGGGTTATCTGGTGGGATTTTTTGGTGGTGGTATCTCGAGTTCTGGCTTTTCAACTAAACAGACTCATGTTTTGAGGATCAGATTTTCAGATGGGTCTCAAATATCCAAGCTGTTCACAAATGGAATTTCCAGAAATCATGACTCACTTAAGAGAATCTTGAGTACTGATTGAAGAACAAAGACAACTCGGAAAAGAATACAAGGAAAACAAAAATTAGCCTCTGTTTGAATATTTATCCATTGTATCCCTGAAAGAATTTTTTTCCCCTCATTTCTTTATTTATGTGCCTATGACAATGCTCTTTTTATAGTTGGGTTTACTGTTTGTTTCCTGTGTAAATTTAGATCCAGTCCTCCCAACAGATCCCTGCACAGATGTCATCATAGAATCAAGGCTTCAGGCAGTTTTTTCCCCTTATTGTCTGTGGATTTTCACCCAACAACAAAAGACAGAGCAATCATTTAAAAATAAAATGTGATTGTAAAACCACAAGAGTTGGCATGAGACAAATGCAGTGCTTGGAATTATGTTTAAAGAAAATGTGTCTAGATTTCAAGTCATTGGTGTCACTTTTTAAATAACACATGTCAGGAAGTGCCAACACAGGATGACAAAAAAAGTGGGGAGAGGTTGGAATGATAATGGCTATGGGCCCACAGAGAACGCACCAGAGAACACTTAAAGAGAAGCATATTAGGCTCTTTCAAAGTGGAGACAGATGGACTGATCCGGATGTCAAAGGAGGGTGAATATCTCGCTTTAGGATTTGATGATCTGCTGCTCACTTTCTTTGATGAGAGAATCTAAAATATGGCTAATGCCGGAAGAAAGAGATTTCAGGAAAACATCTTAAATCTCGCATGATAAAAATAAAATTTAAAATGCTTTAGTTAGGGTGTACAGCTATATTGTTTGGGGGTTTTTATAAATTTCCCCAGCATGTTTTGCATTTTGCTTCTGAGACAAGATCTCCTGGAGACTTTTTTTGGATTCCTACAGAGCTTTGAAGGCAGTGTCTGTCTATGTAACAGTTTGGTCTCGTGCTCAGAATGAATATTTAACAAAGCAAATGAGTGATAGTTTCTCTCTTGTCACAAATCTAAATTCATCACTGTGATGAATTAACTATGAGATTTGTTATCTTGTTATAATATAAATCGAACTGTTTATTGCCTGAAGAAAGTTTGATGTCTGAGGCTTGATAATATAGATTTTGAGTAAAGTATAAATGTGCAGCTTGACCATCTTTAGATCAGATGATGATACAAAACAGTATTGCAGCCTGAGTTGTGGGTACTTAGAGATAATGTCATGTAATGCTAAAAGTAATGAAGAATAGTTCCTAGTTCATTGTATAACTACAAAAATAATTTTTTCCTGCCCTATAATTCAACATCATCAAGAAAGAATAAGGGAACTTCATTGAATTTTGAGTAGTCGAAGGAAAAAATTGAATAAACATACATACTGTGATAAAGTCAGAACAAACTTTGGTTGGGCAGTTCAGTACAATGTGGGTTGCATGTAATCTGTAAGTTGAAGACAGTCCAATAAGCAGATTTTTTTATATAAATCATTTAACCTTGTGTAACTGTATTTTCCATGTTCATATGTAAATTACACAAGCATGTTATGAAGTTACTATGCTGCATTTTAAAATTTCTTTTAATGTTTTGTTAAGGGATCAAAGACTAAGGGAAAATGACCACATACTGGCCATTAATTGCACCCCATTGGATCAGAACATTTCCCATCAGCACGCTATTGCACTGCTCCAGCAATCCACAGGATCTTTACATCTGGTTGTTGCTAGGGAGCCAGTTCAAGGAAACAGCAGAACTTCGCCTGTCTTATTAAGTGATATAAATCCACCTGAGACTGTGAGTTGTTGTTATACTGTCAAAATCAGATTTTGAACTATGCTGGATACTTTTTTTGTACTTGTAAGTGTTTGTATTAGCTAGCTTTACATATAGGGATTTTTTTTAATCAGGTTTTATCTGCAGTGACATTTGATTTAGACTGATCATGCAATAAGTATAATGCTTCCATTGCAAGGCTGCATGAAGCTGTTATAAAATAGATCCTGGGTTTTTATGGGCTAGCAGAAGCTCTAGTAAATCAACATATTCCTAGCAGCAGGGTCTGTTCAGCATAGGCTGGGTAAAATGTTTTATGAGTATATACAGCTGAAAACTACTTGCGCTCAGCAATTAAAGATGCTCTGATTACATCTTAAATGACTGTAAACATAACCTGTCATGAGCACTGCTTGAAATATCCCAACCAGTTTAAACTTAAACTGTTCAAAACAAAAAGCCTTGCCTTNCAATTGGTTTTTTTTTTTTAATCTGCAGATTTCATTCTTTGTGAACCCTTTTGTTTTCTTTAAAAGGGAGAGATTGTCACTTGGTGATGTAATAAGCTGGGGCTGAACTTGCATCTGTGTTCAAACCATATGGTCCAGGTGGCTTCACTGAATTTGGTTGAACTGCACACCTAAATCCAGGGTTTGCAATATTGGAATCTTAATTTATTATGCTGCTAGGTTTTGATGAAAATCTGGTTAAGAGCAGTGCTTTTCCTTATTCTCAGTAATTATTTCCCTTATGATTATTACAGAGCTAGTGAAATCTGAAGGTTTTAGTGGATAATCAATATCGTTTATTGCACTGAAAATTTTAAAGAATTAAACTTTAACTGCTTTTTCATTGAAAGATCTGCACTGAACAGACTAACAAAATAAAATACAAATATATATCTCTACAGGGGGTCTTTAAACTTCTTTTATGATATTTAACTGGCTTTGGCAAAGATTTTCAGTATGCTAATAAATCCTTTATTCACAGAAGACTTAAATCTGCCTACTTTGCTCCATTTTGGTTTCTATGAGATATTAATCTGACAGAAACATTGGCTGGGTTTGGATTACTTAACAGCTTTGTTATTTTCAGATTGTCTTGTAGAACATAAGGTCATGGTACAGTGTAGCTTAGAAACATGCTTCCAATTCAGTATGGCAAAACTTTATACTGTGCTATTAATTCAGCGTGTACTGGTGTTGTTTAGAGTGTGTAAGTGACATAACAGATATAAGAATTTGGGCAACACTAAGTGAAAACTAGGCCAGTGCAAGCTTCTTGACTGTTTTTCTCTGTTTGCAGTATTCTTGATTTCTGAGAAACTGGAAGGATAGTTTTCGTTTTGGCAAGAAAATCTTAAAATTGCTTTTTCTTAGTCAAGCTTTTTCCTAGTATCCTGTTATGAAAGGAAAGGACAAAATGTATGTGTAAAAACAGATGAGAAATCCCACTGAGTATTTATAAGGAAATGAAGCTGACAGAACAAAATCTAATAGATCTCTAATATGTGGCATAGAGAAAGAAAAATTGTTCTGAGTAATTTTTGTCATTCCTGGTACAGGTGAAAGTGAGAAACATTAAAGATGGACTGAATTTAAAACCTCTTGTTTTTATTAATTGCAGATTCATTGGGGCCATGTTGAAGACATTGAGCTGATTAACGATGGATCAGGATTAGGCTTTGGAATTGTAGGAGGAAAGTCAAATGGTGTAGTTGTAAGAACGATTGTTCCTGGGGGATTAGCAGATCGGGTAATTTGTTATATTATGTCACTTCTTGTTTGATTGTAAAATATAATTAACTGCTTTTGACAGTCTTAAAATAAACTAATATACTTAAACAAAAGGAAGCTGATAGCATCAAAGTCTGAATGCCAACATATACTTCATAAATAAATATGTTGAAGGTATGACTGAGGAAAAAGTCAGCACCTGATATGAATTAAGTTGTTTCTCAGACATGCTTTGGTTTTTATAGCATTGTTGAACATGCAGAAATTTTGAAAAGTCATAGAATCTAGTATTTTCAGCACTTCTGATACTTTCAGCAAGAGTTTTTGAAGTTAGTGATATCTTTTAAAGTTGTGCAGGTTCGGTTTGCAACTTGATTGTCAGTCTTTAATGATTCAGCACTGAGTGTTGCTACATTTCAGGAGTAGAACACATGCAATAGCATGCAGGATTTGGATTTTTAATGTGAATTTGGTCATGACAAGTTACTGCATCTGAGGTCTGGAACCCATGCAGACAAGATCCGGTAACATGCAAAAGAGACAGGCTAAGGTACTTCCTCTAGTATAGGATGGAAACAAAAACTGGAGATTCGGGGAACTTCAATGGAAAATGTTGGCTCTTGCTTGACTGCTTCCCTCTGAACCTGTCACGTATAAATGAGTATTTTTTAATTATTCTGTAACACCTGTTTTGCTGTAAGGAATAAAGTGTCTTGGCCACAAGTGAAGCATGTAAGTTAAGAACTCACCGCATCATTCTCAGCTGAATGAAATGTCATTAAGAACATGTGAAATAATGAGCACATATATGTTAAAATTGGATGAATTTGTAAATGAGTTTGAGTTAGTCCTGGGAATAACTCCACTATGATTGCTGTATAAATCAGTGCACCTCAGGTGGTAGGGCTGTGCTGATCAATACCAGCTGAGGACTTGGTCCTATGAATGCTGCCTTATACTAGAAATGATGATGTAGGCCATGAATCATAATTATCACGTAAAAAAATGGTTTGTGTGTGTGGAGTCTTGTGACCTGCAGTGGAGTTACTCGCTTGAGTTGGAGCTAGTCATACGAGAAAATTATTACCAGGTTAATATAGAGGTATTATGAGAAACTCTAGTCCTAAATCAAAGCACTGTTTTTATTCTAACCCCTATTCTATGTGGATTATTCTATGAAACTGCAGTACATAACAGCCTATGAGATTATAAAATGTTGTTGTCCTTTGTTTTCTCCTAAATGAGAAAAGTAACCACTTTTTTAGGAATGATGCTATTCAACCTGTGTATATTAGTTTTGGAAAGGCCGATTTACCACTGTTTACTGCTGTGGAAAAAACAGTGCTTAATTGTGTGAACACTTCCTTGAATTATTTAATATGTTGTGGTGGTGGTCAATTTTATGGTATCCTCCTGCATTGGCTGTCATGAAAATGCCAGCCAGTTTCAGTTTTGTAATGGAAAAGATTTTATTTACAGCCTGGAAAAATTTCTTGTGATGTTATTTGTTTGAAGGATGGGAGGCTCCGAACAGGAGATCACATCTTACAAATTGGAGGGACCAACGTGCAGGGAATGACCAGTGAACAAGTTGCCCAAGTGCTGAGAAACTGTGGGAATTCTGTTAGGATGATAGTTGCGAGAGACCCAAAGTGTGAAATTACAGAAAGTCCACCAGCTCCTGTAAGCTGGCCAGTCAGTACATTACCTGCCTTTCAAAATGGAAATGTAAGTATCTGATGTTTACTTACGATGTTTTTGAGTATGTTTGTAGCTTGTGATCAGAAAGGAGGAGAACAGAGCATTCTTGACACTTTCAGGTGTCAAGACACTCATGCTTTTCCTCTTTTGAGTTTCCAGATATTTTATGTGCGTACTTCAGTGATCATTATGTTAGCCCTGCCTTCTCTAATTTTCCCCTTTTTCCTATATGTTATTAATACCTATAATCTCGGGATCAAAATGACCAGCTTTATGGAATTTATTTCAATGTGGCTGGTTTAATTACCAAGACCATGAACATTATCGATAAATGGCACTTCTAGTTCTTCTTCTTAGCTCATTACGTTTTTGCTAATCAATCATTTGTAAGTGGATTTAAAACCTGAATATGAATTTCCCTAGTCTGAAATACAGAGTACCATGGCCAAACCAGAATTATTCAGCACTATCGTCTTTTTATGAAACATAAGTGTAATGTTTTCATAGTCTACACTACTGTCTGTGATAGGAAATATATCTAAAAATTTTGAAACTTGTTTTAGCAAATCTTAACATGGTCATATCAAAGTCTCTTGTTTTTGAAGTCATTCTTTTCAGTTTTGAGTAATTAAAATCAACAAATGCTACACTAAGTGTACAGTAGGTCTTGAAACATAAACAAAGCTGTGCTTGTGCGCCATCTGCTACTACTGCGCTGCTTAGATTTAGGTGTAGAATCTGAGTAGCCTTTTCTCTCTTGTCTAGTTTCTTGGATATGAGTGAAGAGAGCTTTTTTTTTTTTTAAAACATCATCTTTAAAGGTCAGACTAGCAGTCATATTGTTACAAATTCACCTTCTCACTCAGTGGGCAGTCACTGCAAAGACAGCCATCAGCTTTGGGAAGAAGTGCATGTCTTGCATCTCTCCGGTAGACTTTTGTGGCTGAAGCTGTCAGTAAAGTATTTGGGTCCTTCTGAAACTCCTCAGAAGTGTAGTAGGAAACGTGAGTGGCAGAGAGATGAAAGAGAGGTAATTACATACTTTAAGGTCAGAGTCTTAAAAGCGGGCCTGTCTTGTCCAATACTCTGTAAAAAGGCATTCATAGAGAATCAGAATAGTTACAAAGCACTTCTTTTCTGGCTGTAACGTATTTTCCAAGGCATGTATTAGGAAAAAAACATTGTCCTAGTTTTGTTTCCTGCACAAAATACTATTTTTTCTGTCTGTCTTGCCGCACAGAAGGGCCTGTTTGCCACTTATTGACTGTTATCATTCTAAATGATGCAGCCTTTCTAAAATGTTCTTCCGAGTGTCTCTTCAGTGTCCTTATTACTGTTACGTAGTTCGGAGGAAAAAAAAAGAATTGCTACAATTTCATCTATTTCTTTCTGAATGTCATCTATTGTTTTCTGAACTAAATAGAGCCTTCGTGTTTAGATTTGAAGAAACTCTTTTTTCTGGTGTGATGATAGATTTGCTGAAGTCAAGAACGTATTTATTAATTTACTGATCATTTTCATGGTACACCTTTCAGTTTGCGTTAATTCACAATAGAACTTCCGCCTATAATCTAATTTCTCTCTTGTTTCTGAGTACATTCACTATCTGTGAGCTTTGGAATAGAAAAGATTTTCCTTTGCTGTTTTATAAACCAGTAGAAAGGCATTTTTTTAATACATGGGTTTTTTATTTTTTTAGTTCTGTATTAAAATTTGATTTCCTTTTAAGTTTCCTGCAGTAGAGAGTAACTGAAACTACTGTCAGTGCATGGGTACAAGAAAACTGTTATTATCTGTACTCTCAAAGATACTGAAAGCAATATTAGCAGCCTACTTGAGCTGATTGTATTTGTGACTCTGTGCTCTGATCTTCCAGATTCCACTTCGATGTTTTGCGTTCTGCCAGTAACACTACTTAGGGAAAACTTCCGTAGTGCCAGAACAATGACCATGAAGGACTTCTTATTGCCAAAATAGCAGGACTGTCAAGATCGTAGTTCCATTTCAGATGTTGCTATAGGCTCATTTGCTGTTCTGATTCCCTCTCCTAAAGATAAGGGACAGAGCACCAAAGCTTATCTTCATCCCCATCAGTGTCTTATGGAGCAAGAGAGTTGGAAAGCAGTTAATGAGTTGGCTAGTGAAGGTGTGTGTGATAAGAATGGGGATAGCAGTTTATTAAGTTCAGTGGAAAGTGAAATCATCACAGCCATAACTTTGGCCTGCTTTTAATATAGGTCCTTCCAAAGCTGATATTTGGCAAGCATTTGATTACATTTCTGTTGTTCATTCTTTTAAGAAATTGTTTATATTTTTCAGGTCCATTTTTTGTTGCTAGCAATGATACTATCCCTCTTGACTTCATCACTTTAATAGACCTCACTCTGATCATCTCCTTATTTTTGATCCCATTGGGTTGTATCTAATTATTGAAAACAAACAATTTTATGTATTTTAATTTGTCCCTTGCAATCCCAAATCTGTGTGCTTGACTATTTTTCTCTTTGGTATCACCAGTGTCTTTGGGGTGGCCTCATCCTGTTTGAATTCTGTCTTGCAGTTTTGATTTTTGCTTGTTAGTGAAGAGTATTTGCACAGTTGGACTTAGAGGCCAGGTTTGGGGGAGGCCTTTTTCCATACACTTCTCCAATGTAAGGTCGGATCACATTCTAATCATAGCTAGTGCCTTTTATGGTTTTTTGTTTGTTTGTTTTGGTAACTGCAGTAAGAGGGTCCAGAGAACAGATCATGTTATGTGCTTCTCTTTTCAAGTATTGTTTGTTATGAGAAGTCTTCTCAACAGTAAAGGATTTACAAATTAATACTCTCCTCAGTTAAGTCTTAAAAAAAAATTTTCAGTGAATGCAAACAATGAGCGTTTTGCTTCCCATTGCCGTTAGCTAGTTGGAGGCTTCCAGTGCTCTTTGCAGTTTGGTGGCATTCACATCTGAGCAAGATCATATCAAACTTGTTACGCTGATGTGTGCAAGACTGACTTTTGGTATGGTTTTGTGGTTTAGCTTTTAAGCATAAAAACAATGAGTGAGCTCAGGCACCTATGTGGTCTCACATATTTGCATTTAAGTAGGCAAATGCTTTTGTAGTAGAAATGTGCCTACTATGTGTAAGTGTGATTTCCTTCATTTCAGGGCATCAAAGCCATCTCTGCTTTGAGATCCCTTTCCTGCTCTCCCCTCACTTCCTTAGTAGGCAATGGTAAGGAGAGAGAAGCATCACTTTTTCTGACAGGAATGTGTGATGTGATAAGCCTGTGTATTTATACCAGTTTTCTGTTATGAAGACATTTTTTTCTGGTAAGAAATTCTGGGGGCATGCAGGATTTCTGTTGTCTTTTGGACTTGACTGGGAAGTTTGTTGTTGCCAAATGGCAGTGGAATCCAAGGGGAAATGGCCCTTGGGCTGTCTAATGAAAACTTTTGTTTTCAGTAAAATATAAATATTATACCTCTGAGAGGTATGTGGAGAAAATTGCTTTCAAAATCCTTTGCTACTGTTAATGACTTTGGGTGACACCTTATTTTCAGAAAATCTTGGGTGTATCTCCTTTGCAAATGTGATCCCTCCTAAAATAGGAAAATCAAAATCACAGATCTCTTATGAAGATCTTAACTTGCAATATTCTAACGGTACTGAGAAATTGAGATTTTTTTTTACTGTCTTGTGTTTTATTTATAGGATAATACCAACCTTTTTGAGACCTATGATGTTGAACTTATAAAAAAGAACGGGCAAAGCCTGGGGATAACAATTGTTGGATATGCTGGCACATGCGATGTGGGTGAGTTCTATGGGATTTAGTCAAGTCCAGGACAGGGGCTTTTCAAATACTCTTGGTTCACTACAGAGAAAATGGAGAGCACTTCTTTGAAACAGTATAACCTACAAAATCTATGAAGAAGGTGTTTGAAGAACTTGCTGCAAGTGAACTTGAGCCACAAAAATTTTTGAAGAGTTGTAATTACCTTATAAAGTTTTTCTCACTTGACTACTGGACTGTGAATTTTACATACTTGTGCTGTTACTGTGCAAGACATGAAACTGTAACAGGCAGTTCCTGCACGTACAGACCCTAACATAGTCGGGTTCCTGTCTACACTGTTCCTTATTTTACCCTGTGGTACATAACACATTTCAGATAGAGCGTTTTAAGAAGAGTTTCAGAAATGGAGTATCATGCGTCCTCAGTTCGTGTCCATTTTCGAATGGCATCTTTAGTATGTAGAAAATAGCTCAACATGCACTTTCATTTATTTAATGAATTATAAGTGTTAGAATGGAAATGATTGATCAGATTAAATAGTCCATCTCTCTGTCAGGCAGGAGATGTAGAGCATCTCAGATGTGTGTGCCACCTTCACAAGGTGATTTACATCTCTTTGGTGGATGACCATTTCAGTGGCTAAATTCAGGGAACAGATGAAAATATCTGTGCTAAGATATTTTGTAAATCCGCTTTAAATTAGAGCTCTTTACTGGTCTTTCAACAGTTCCTAGATAGTGTCTTCAGAAATTACTCAACTGAGTACCTGGTTTAACATGAAGGGGTATCGCTTTTTCTCCCTTCCCCTTCATCATGGGATTCAGGAAAGTATTCTGGGAACGTGATGCAACTGGGATTGCTTTACTGCCCTCTTAATTCCCAGGACATCCTGTTGGCTTGCCACTCAGGAATCACAGGCCAGTGTGGTAAGCACTGGTAACTGCCTCACATATGTACCTCCTTGACCCGAAGAGAAAAGGTGGGTTTGAAGCACCAGCAGAGGAGCTTTGCTCAGCATGGACAAACCGTGTTGGGCAGGTGTTTGAGGAAGATTAGTGTTCATAAAAGAGTGGAGGAAGTGTCAAGATTCACTAGGATTAAAGATCAGCGTTACTTATTTNAGCGTTACTTATTTTGGGGGGGGGAGGGGGGAAGGGGAAGGGTTACTGTTTCAACTGATGATTGTTTTTACTGTTTTTTTTAATTTCCTACTTCTAATTAGAAGTTAGAATTAATAATCAAACTTCAAACAGGACAAAGGACAGCTTTTCTGATAGCCATGTTTCTTTTTTTTTTAAATCCTTTTTCATTAAGGTTTAAAGGACTAAATTCTTTAGCTAGAAGAGGATGATTGAAGTCTTGATCAAAGTACTTAAGCACATACTTTACTTTTAGCTTAGGTAGTCCTGTTGAAATCAAATGCAGCATGGATTTAAGTGATTGTGGTTTAAAGCCTGTGTAAGCACAAGGATGAATCCATGGAGGAGGTGGCCTTCTGTGAGCCACTTTAAAGAAAAATTATTGAGGTCAGTTTATAGGTGCTTTTTTACCAGTGCTGTTTTTTTTTCCATCAGAGATCCTCGGTTATTCTGTGTCAAGCTATGTAAAGTGGTAACGTGCAAATGTCAGTTGTTTTTAGAATTGTAACTATATGGACAGAAGTGTGTGGAAAATGCTGTAATTAAAAAAGTTAAGAAAAGAAACAAGTTAGCTTAGTGACTTGTCTCTCTTCCTCCCTTCCCACCGCCAACAGAACCTTCAGGGATTTTTGTGAAAAACGTAATACCTGGTAGTGCTGCTGACCACAATGGCCAAATTCATGTTCATGACAAAATTGTTGCTGTAAGTAATTGGTGCTGTAAATATTCTGCTTATGTATTGTAGAAAGGATTACATTACACGTTCAGCATTTAAAGAGCAACTTAGTAAATACTTCCTAAAATTAATTAAACCTTTGCTTTGCAGAGGAAAGAATTTGGTGATTCATATTTTTTTTAGCTACAGCAGATGAAAAATCTTTAAATGTTTGATTTGAATTGTAACAGAAATGAGTTTTTTTGGGGGGGCTTAAAATACTTTTTGTTGTTGTTGTTGTTCAAAGAAGTGTTAAACAGTAGTTAACTATGAAAGAGGCAAGCATTTGGATTAAAATGTTTGGAGAATCTTGGCTTTTGGCCTAAAGTAAAGATGAGAAACATTAGCTTCTATTGAATTCAATGGGATTTGAGGGTGGTTAAGATTTTGCGAGAAGTGGCATGCTGTTTATGGTCCTTAATTAATATGTAGCATAGTGTGGATACAATCGAAATATTAATAGTCACAATTTAGGTTTAAAATCCCAAGCTTTATGCGTAGAAAAACTAAAAACCGTTGAATAGGAATGAATTGAATAATGGCCAATTTTGCATTCACACTACAAGCAGGAATGAATCACACAATCTTTTTGTTTTAAGAAATAATATATATAGAGAGATGATTTTAAATTACTTTTTAAGTTGTGTGCTGTGCCAGACCTTCCAAAGTCAGCTTCTCATTTATGACAGCAAAATTTGATACAACCTTCTGCTTTTATCTGCAGCTTTGCAGGAGAAACCCTTATTGATATCTGATCTAACAGTGTGTGTAAACAGCGTATTTTGGGTAATTCATTTAAGAATTAGACTGTTCAAAGTGGACTATATGAACAGTTACGTGTATAAGCTTGTGTGCCGTTTTAGTTTTCTCATGGATTTCTAACTGATTTATTAACTGAACAGATATGTAGGTTCACTACTGTTTGCTGGAAAGCATCCGTAATACTTTTCAAATAGTTTTTAGCAAATAAAAACAAATTGCAGGGGGAAATCAGTGTGTACTTAGACAGTAAATTCCTGTTTTATTGTTCGCCCATGAGCACAGAAGAAATTACTGTTGTTTCCTTTTAAGATGCATTTTGAAAATTTCATCTGGCTAGTGAATTGTAACCTATTTAATTACATTGTTCTGCAAATACTACTGTCTTGGGTGAATAACCTTATAACTTCTGCACAAAATAACATGGACACTGCTTACAGTATGGTTCAGCATAAGAATGTAATACAATTACTATTATATGATATGATTTAGGTTGATGGAATTAATATACAGGATTATACCAACCAAGAAGTGGTAGAGGCATTGCGTAACACAGGACAGATTGTACGCCTTACCTTACTTAGAAGGAAACCTTCTTCTACTCTTTCTTCAGAAAGATGTTCAGATAAAGGTAATCCTCCCCCCCTCACCCTTTTTCAGTAATTGATTTTATTTTCTGCCAGTTTACAATGGCCTGATTTAACAATTAGGACCAGATCCCACGTGATCCTAGATTTTTTAAGGGCACACTGTAGAAAATGAGACTTCAGGAGGAAGAAAAAAGAAATAAGGGTTTCAGGAAAATTGTGTGCCAAACTTCTATGTAGCCAAAAACAAACAAAAAAACAAAAAAGCAGTTAGTGAGCTGTTGTTACTACTTCATGTATTTTCCAACATCTGTCCGATTTATTTTTTCCCATCTATTTTCACAGTGCAGCCAACTGTTCCAGCCTTAGCGTCCCCTGGAGCTGCGGGGACTGAAACTGGTGTGGACAGTAAGAATGAAGAAAACCAAAAACAGAAGAATAATTTTCAGAATGAAATGAAGCAGAGTCTACGTGAATCAGGTGGGTAGAATATCTTGCAGTATCTCTTCTGAGTCTTTGGAATTGCCTTTAACCCAGTGAATGTATATGCATATCTATTTGCGAGGTTATATACCATGGTGTTGCTGCCTTTTCAGTACTCTGGAATGAATCTCATCAGCTCTGTAGAGCTGAATTTCTCCAGCTCACCAACTCTTCTTTCCATCCTGGGTCCCTCTCTGATTACTTGAGGTGTCCTGCCTACAGTCCTCTGACAGAACTTGTTTATCCTCCTCAGCTGTCAGGGCCCTGAACCAAATTGCTAGGTGAACAGCACAGAGATGGAGTGTTCCTTCTCCTGCCAGAAGTCAGAGGCAGCATCCACCCTCTCGGGAGTTCACATTTATTTTGTGATCCAGTGTTGCCTCAGTCATATCTTCTGTCTTGCCCTCACAGTTCTTAGGCTTCCACCTCTGCAGAGTCTTTTCAAAATATTCTGTTGGTTTCCTGTACATCATCCCTGATACCCATTTGCTCCCTCTTCTGGCACTGCAGCAACTTGATCACAACCCCGCATCCTGAGCTCCTCGACCTGCCCTCCTGCAGCCTGTGGCCTGGGCTGCAACATCTTCTTGCAGGAGTTTTGACTGAGTAGTGCTTGCTGAAGGACCAGAGGTGGCTGCAGTGGCAGGGATGGGGAAGCATGTCTTGTGACATATCTCCATTTGTAGGTCATTTTGCATGAGCAGCGTCTGTTTCATCTGTGTACCAACTGCTATGTAACTGCCTCACTCCTGTTTGCTTGTGCTGTTTATAGTGCTACTGGTCACTGAGATTTCCTGAAGTGCTGGAGAAGCAGGAAGCTTAGCACAAGCTACGTCCACCCCCTGTGAGATTTCCCACTTGGCAATGAGCCTCTCATTGCTGTCCGCTAGTTCCCAGACCCAACTCATGTATCTCATAGTACTAATATTGTTGCTTACTGCTTCCTCCCATGCTACTGTTGGAAACTAGAGTTCAGTCCCTGGACATGCAATTTCTGGCTTGCTCGTCCTGAGCTTACTAGCTGAACTGGGAAGTTTTTGACTGCACATCTGTGCAGGTAGATGAGAATCTCTGGTCTGGCAGAGATGTAACAAAACCTGATAGCTGAAATTGGAAGCTGGATAGGAGTTGAAATTAGGCATGTGTTTTTAACAGTAAAGGCAGTTGGGCATAGGGACAGATCACAAAGGCATGGATTGCTTTGGTTTTTAGCTGACTTGGGAATCAAGGCTGGAGGTCTTTCCAGAAGGCATACTTCAATTCCTCTACAGATTTCTGGCCTCGTCTACAGGAACTTCTGGGTGAATTTCTACAGCTTGTGTTGAAGTCAGCATAAATTATCCTTATGCCTTGTAGTTTCTTAGATATGTAGATGCAATAGAGGAGTCTAAATTATGGCTGTCAATGAATAACAATTTTGCTATGACTGTGGAAGATCTGTCAGTATTAAAGACAACCTGGAAATGAGAGAAATGTTAGCAGTTCCTATGCTCCATTCTGTTTTACTTTTCTGTCCAAGCCTTATAACCAGACATCCTTTGTTGTGACTTTTGCATGTTCCCAGAAACAGGAAGCCAAAACAGAGGTGATTGAGTAGCTAAGATTTAAGGTTATCAAAGCATTGTTTTAGCTGTATGAGTTGAAAAGCATATATTGATTTGTATTTACACTGGAGGAAAAACTTCAGGGCTTAGAAGTAGGATATATTTAGGGACAGAAGAGCCAGAAGGACTTATGCTCACTATGCCAGAGACTACAAGAGTAACACAGCTGTTCTGTGTCACTTACCCAGTCCTTTTTTTGCTCCAAATACTGTGGAACTTTCTGTGCATAAAATATTTTCTTTTTCTACTGAAGAGAACAGTATCTCTGTAGTCATTCCTGATTACTTCTGATTGGGTTACCTTGTGTCACAGGCGGCAGATGTCTGCCCTGATGCAAAGAGAACTTTGTGAGGAATTTGTTACCTAATACCTAGTGCTGTGCAAATATGGTATATCAATGCCAGGATCAGTTTATGCAGGGAACTAAAATTGCTTTTACCTGGCTTGAAGCTAACGAACTCTCCTAGTCTCAAGTGTGTTATCTAGACATGCCTTAGTGATATCTGTTCTGCTAACAGTCAGCTTGGGTCTAACTGTACTTTTGAGCCATTTCCATAGCATACCCAAACTTCTTTGATATAGATCCATTGCCTCTCCATAAATGCTCCAAAGCCCCTAGTTTCTAAAGGTATTTGTAACCAAATTTTGTGCATGTGAGTGTCTCACCCTCATTTCTAACATTGTGCCAATCTCATAATCCCTTTTCTTGGAGCATTGTGGAGTACGGTGCAGATGCACCCAGGTCTGGCAAGGACTTCATTGCCTGGAATTCATAGCTCCTGGCTGGACCCGTGCTGATTGCTTGCAGAGGCAGGGTGACATATCTGCAGTGCATTCCCCAGTGCATCGTGTAGCAAGTATACTATGTATTTTTCTATTCTCCTGTGTGTCCAAGCTCCCCTTACTCTACATAGTACAGGTTAGTGTGTTTGGGGTACCAACATTTAAACACCGCAGATATTCTTTCTTTGTGGTTGGATATTGCCCTTGATACCATCTGGTAGTGCTGGTCCTGCTTGGACTTACAGGATAATGAAATGAGCATGGTTTTAAAGCTGAGTAAGGAATCAGTGGCCTTTAATGAAATGGTGTGCAAGTATCATTGCTTGATTAAACTGATTTTTTGTAGGGAAAAACACTTTAAATTGAAAGGTTCTGCAAAACCTGCAGATGTAAGATACGTATGTGTACCTTTGTTAAAAGGTTGAAATACTTAGTTGCAAATTTTATTCATATTGAAATACAATGTATAAGATTTCACCTTAGAGTAGAATTTAGTGGCCAAGTTTAAATTCCAAAGATAGGTGCTTATTTTGGACATAGTGATGGGCACTTCATTATAGTGGTGCTAAAGTAAGTATTGCTAATTTAAGACTCTGACTAAACGCTGGAAATGCTTTTAAAAGTTTAATGTAAAAGGTATGTTTTATAAAATGTATTACTTCCTTGTAAGCACAGTTGTGTGAAATTCTTATTAAACTGTGTTTCCTGGAGAGGTATTAAATAGTAATTCTGGCCAGGCAAAACTGTGCTTAAACAGTGCTGTTACAAAGGCAACATGGTTTAGGATGCAATGTGCGTGAGGCCTGAAACTTTCTGCTAGCAGACTAGAGGCAATTAACTGAACAGCTGCATCGGCAAGACTGCAGACTGGGCAGAACTGCTTTCTTTTGCCTTGCAGCAGTACTCAAAACCCAAAGATATGATGATGCTTGCCAGGAACTTAAAGGTGGCTGGAGAAGAGTTCCAATGGTAGAGAAGATAAAGGCAGTGCATTAGTGAAGTGTGCTAGAGCACAGGACACACCCTTATATATTGAGTTCGTGAAATCTGGAAGAGACTGGAAGAAGAAAAGATTCTAGTTTTGAAGATGCCAGCAATCTTGACCAGGAAAGATAATTCTTACAATACACTTGTGATTTATTCTTGATACTGCCTAACAAGAAAGGAAAAACGGTATGGAAGTACAGGCAGAGAGATAGGAGTGTAATTATGTTGAAAGTTGTTGCTAATGAAAGCTGTCCCTGGGAAGCGTTTTCATTTCTCAAGCCTTATACATTCCAGAAGATGTAGTACATATCTCAGGTCATGAGAAATCCAGCTGGATAAGAGACTAAAAAAAGAAACTTCCTATTAGCTGCCGTGTGGAAAAAGCTGTTTGGGGGGAAAAAGGAGCATTTAAAGTGAATTGGGTGATACCATTGAAATTAAATATATCTAATCCAAATCCCTTCATCCAACATTTTCACAGTTCTGAGGAAGTTACAGGCAAAGACTTCAGAGTGTGTTTGAAAGAAGAAAGGGGGAAACTTTAAATGGAGACATGCATCAGCACCTGTTCTGAACAACCCATAGATTTTGGTAATGTGTTTAGGAAGTGACAAAGAAATCCATACTCAGCCAACTGAACACAGCTTACAGTCGCTGAACTGAACTTTGAGCCTGACCCTAAGATTCATTGCTCCTGGTGAACCTTAAAATCCATATCTGACTGCACAGAGGATTGCAGGTGCTTAGGTCCTGTGTGTTCACTCTATAGCTTTGTAGTAGCAGAAAAAGAAACTAAAGAATTCTTGTCCCTATGTATTTTTGCACATAGAACGAGTAGAAAGATACACTGGTGTTCTGTCTTTGCTGCAGTTGGGAATGAATGATAGTGATCAGCCTGTCCTTGATAACACAGCTCATGAGGAAATTCCTCCTTAGAAACTTCAATTAAATTCAAATGGAGGAAAAGGCCTCAAGTCGTAGCCCAGAATTTCAGGACAATTTGTGTTCTCCTTTGAAATAAATTATCTTCTTTAAAAAGAGAACTGTGGTCTGCATTTAAAAACCCAAGTTTTTGTTATTGGTGGGGTTTTGTTTTTGGTGACAGAAACAGTTATCTGAATTGCTGGAATCCTTGAATATCTCAATCTCCTTGAGCCTTGTGGTTAAAGGCGCACTGGATATTTCCAAGTGAAATCTCAGTTGTTAGGCTCTTAGCGGTGTGGTTTCTCAGTGCAGCTCAGACAGAATTTGCCTATCTGGCATGACAGAAAGCGATGGAAGAGATACAGTTATGTTGTGTAAGTTAAGTTAAATCTTTATTTTTAATGAGTGGAAAAATTCAAAGTTACAAAAAGATGTAATGAGGATTCTATTGCAAAGCTCACGTTTCATCTTTGCAATCTTTGAAAGTGTTGAAAGCAAAGGCAGTTAGGCATCCCGTTTGTCTTGGCTTTTCCTAGTAGGTAGGCTCTGAGCTTCTTGGTGTCTTCAGAATTACACACACACACACACACACACCCCCCAAGGTATTTTGCTTGCTAGTATGTGTGCAAAATGTGAGGTTGTGATTTACATTCTAAACTTCAGAGTGACACATCGGTAATACTAAGTGGTCTGCGCCTCGTCTAGACATCTGACAAACTATTACAGTCATTCAAGGGGGAAAAAAAAACAGTTTTCAGTAATTCAGACCCCGGTTGCTGCTGCTGTTGCTGCTAGATGGAATTTGCTTTAGAGTTTGATTCTTACCAGTTAAACATTGCTTAGACTTGGAACTTTATATGTGTGCTGAGCTTCTGGATGAGGTCAAATGCAGGGCAGCCAGTCATTTTATGCTGTCTAGCTCTGTCAAGTTGTCTTACATGAATGTAATACTGCCTTGGTTGCATAAGTAAGAAAGCTGAAAAGATATAAATGTCAAGATAGCCAGGTTCCCACGGAAGACTGGTTTAGAACTGGAGCTTATATTAAAGCTCATGTTACATACTGGCCTAATTAAACTTGAAAAGCCTTTATACCTGCTAAATGTATAAATAAAGTGTATGACTGCATTGTGCTTATGCAGCTCCTTGAAAACAGCAATATCTTGTCAGGTGTTTTACTTCTTAAGGGGGTTCATTTTGGTGGGAGTTAATGCTCACTTGGAGTGGCAAGCGTTTTTATAGCAACAAATTATGCAGTTGGAGGAAACTTATTTTGCAGCCTGAAAGAATGATTTATTTACAGTACTATATGGTACAGAACTCACATCTCATCAATGCAAGCATCACCTCTTCTGCCACTCAGTTGAATAAATCACACTTTAGCACTAGCTGACATTTTGCATTGTTTTCCTAAGAAAGTCATTTTTGATTTGCAGTGTTTGATAGACTCAGCTTAATGTAATTTCCTTTTCATGATTATTCCCTGTAATCTTTTATTTACACTGAATTTTTATTGAGGTATTTAGAAGCAAATGTACTTCTGAATGTAAAATGTGCTTGTAAATTTAATACTCGCTTTCATATTTAGGAAGAGTCTCATTCCCTCCAGCGTATGAGCTGAAATCCAAGTGGGAAAACCTGCTGGGACCTGAATATGAAGTTATGGTATGTTATCTTTCAATAAACTATGCTCATGTATGGTTTTTTTGCTGTGTTTTGTGTTTTTTGTTTTTTTAAATTGTATGTCTGTGAGCTTATCATTACAGGCTGTTTAAAGACTAGTTCAGTGTTTGGAACAGATCAGTAACATAAAATTTTGTTTCCGTTACATCAAGACTAATATATAGAAGTGGTATAATTAATATATTTTTAAATTTTGTTTATATAGATACTATTGTTGCATTGTTATATAGATACTAGGCAGAAACAGGGATTTAAGAAAATCACTTGTCCTTTTAAATCTACATCATAGCAACTACTTAAAATATGTGGTATTTTTATGATTTCATTTATAATCTGTTTGTTTTATTGTGCACTGGGGAAAAAAAGGCTCAGCATAGAGCTCCCATGTTTCACGAAGAATCTTACGATTTTATTAGAAGAATGAAAGAATAATTTTCAAACATACTGGGAAAATAGGAAGTAATTCAAGGTAGTGTAACCTTATGGTGCCGGTGCCTATTAGACATTTCTTCACCTTGTATTAAATTATTGCCAAGTAAAAGATTATTTTGATGAATTCTCAAAAGGAGTTGACTGAAATTGTAATTCACTACTGCTTTTCAATTCTATGTTAACTGGTGAGTACAGATAAAAGACTCAGCCAATGTTCTTTCTGAAGCCTTAAAAAATTCTCACTGCCATCAACAAAATGCCCTGTTTGCCTTTGCAATGCTTGTCCAGTTGATTTAGAGACACTTATTTTTACTACTTGGAGTAGCCATCATTCCAATTGCTTGCTGGAAGATTTAAAGTAGCTTTAAGAATTGTCTTGAGAAACTTGCTTCTCTTCTTTCCATTAGCACTCCTTTAAGATGTGAAGTTCGTATAAGATTATGTACATGATGTAATAAATCTGTTTGGCTGCCCACTTCAGTTGCTTGATATTCCCACCCTTACCTTTCAAGAGTCTGATATTTCTTCCCTTAGCGCTATCATGCTTCCCACAGAGGATGAAAACCTGCTTAGTTTGTGAAACTGTCTGTTTCTTATTCTTCTTGAGCTGCTGCCAGTAAAATGGCAGGAGTGAAAATCACAGAATCATAGAATCTCTTATGTTGGAAAAGACCCTTAAGATCAAGCCCAGCCATCAACCAAACACTGCCACATCCACCACTACTCCATGTCCCTGAGTGCCACATCTGCACATCTCTTAAATCCTTCCAGGGATGTTGACTCCACCGCTTCCCTGGGCAGCTTGTTCCAATGCCTAACAGAGAGGGGTCTGTGAAGAAATTTTTCCTAATATCCAATCCAAACCTCCCATGGCATAACTTGAGGCCATTTAATGTTAATAGTTATTAAAATGTTAATAGTTGGTCCTGTTAAATAATAGAAGGAAACTGTTATGGCACCTTGTTTGGAAAGTCATTTTTTGGTTCTTGCAGTTTTTGTCATCTGAACCTCCCTCTGGTCTTGCTTGGCTGTGTTCAGCAACAGCATTTAGCTTGATTTCAGCCTGATTGCTCAGTCTCTGTTTCACAGTTTTGCCCCTACGCTTGGCTCCCCTGAAACTCGCCCTGAAGGTGACTGCAAGTTGGAGTCTTTCTCCTAAGTATTTCTATTCGGAGGAAATAGTTGTTTGAAGAGAGGATGTAGTGTCACTTGTGGCTTCTGTGTTTCTGATCCTTTGTGGTACCAACTTAGGGAATGAAACAGAGATCCTGCTGAAATGGAAAGAGACCCTAGGAGCCTGTATAGGGATTTATGACTGTGTGGTGTTTGTTGCCAAGTACCAAACCATGAAGAGTCAAGCTGAGGAGTTATCAGTCATAGATTCATTTAGTTACAATTGAATGGACATGGAATGGATTCTGTCTGTTGGGAAAAAAAAACCTAGGTACTGGAAAGCAAGATGCTGGAAGCTTTATTTAAAATTAAGCTGAAAGAAAAAGCCAAGACTTAACATTGTTTTGTAGATACTTTGTTAAACTAGAAATTTTCAAAGGAGCCTGAAGGAAAAGTTACCTGATTTTGCAAGGCTGTTTGTGTTTCGAAGTCTAACAAGTATAGCAATCCACCCAAACATACTCAATTTCAGTGTCCCAAACTCCAGCCTTGGGCCATAGATCATTATAGATTTCATCTTGTTAAAATTTGAATAAATAATCTTCTAAGATTACAGATAAATACTGTTAAGGAAGAACATTACAAGAAAATTGGTGGTAAACATTGTAGTTTATTTTATTCAAATAGAAAACTAAAGATATACTGAAGGGATTTCTTGTCCCTGTTCTAAATGATCCATTTTGCATTCAGATTTGGTAATTAAACTCATGTATTTCAAGCCATGTTAGAAACATGCTGCAAAAGATGGTGGTTTAGTCTAGATTTTAGATGGCTGTACTGTAAGTAATAACTTAAGCTATCATACTTTTCAAGTTCTGATTGGCAAATCAGTGTGGGTATTTGTGTCAAATGTAATGCCATTTTGTGCTTATACGGGATTACTGGACTTGACTAAAATCGTCACTCAGGCTTCAGGAATGGGGTAATATTGGAGTCTGCTAATAGTGCATAATCACAACATTCCTAAATGTAAATGTTGTGCATCTGAAAGATTTTCTAACACCTGTTCAAAATTATTTTGCACCAGTATGACTTTGTTTAAATACTGCTTTGCTTTGCTGCTTTTTTTTTTTGAACAGAATTGATTGTTCTGTTAAAGTCTGTATTATCCTGCCATTGAAATTCTTATGCTGTACAATTTTTAGGTTGTGAATGTGGATATGCCCATTACAGATGATTTCGAGCTCCAAAAGTACTCAAAGGTATGACCTGCATGATGATTTCCCTCATGGTATATGTTGGTAGAGTAATCCCAGGAGGGCATGACTCAGAATTCTGGATTTGTGTATTTCAGAAATTTGGAGAGATTCCAGATTTCTGTGTCTCTTGCTTTTCCAAAAGAGGCTGCCCACGTTCTACTTGTTTTCTGGACTGGTCCAATACTTTTCTGTAGCATGGGCAAACGCGCTTTTAAAAACAAACAAAAAACACAATTAAGATGAAGCTTAGGGAAAGGAATAAAAGAGACATACGCATGTAAGCCTCATATTGTTGGGTACTTAATTGCATTGAAATTCAGTTGTAGAATAGTTGTTGAAAGTCACTACAGAACGGAGCAGAGGTTGAAACTCTACTGAACGTTGTAGTCCTGCAGAGGTGTTTGACGTAGTGATGCAGTCTCAAGGTGGGTGTCTATTTAGTTGGAATGGTCAGAGCTGAAATTAATTTCCGTCTTCTGAAGCTTTTGATAAACTTTCATGATATGCATGTTAGTATTGTGCAAAATGAATTTTTGGAAGTAATGCATTTATATGCTCGTTGGGATGTCTCAGTGGAGAAAGGCTATAAACTCATAATCAAGCATGGTTGTGTGGAAATGCCAAGGATCAATGGATTACTCCTTTGACTGGAATACCGAGAGTAAACTAGGGAACCAGAAGGAGAGTCAATGTTTCAACTAAGTAATAAAAAGTAATAAAAAGATTGCCAAACTGAAGGAGCAGATGCTGCTGATCATCTTTACCTCCTGTCTCCAGACTGCTGTGATTCCTGCTGTCTTGTCTGGATAGTGCATCAGTTTTTTGCTAGTCTTCCTAATATTAGCACGAAGACACTCATGACTGGAGGCTTCCTGGAGGAAAAAAATAGAATTAAGGGGGTCCGCTGAGAAGAGGCTAACACAAAATCAGTGACTTTACCTTGCAGAAATAAGGATGCCAGTATTATTAGATATTTGCAGAGTGCACTTGGTGGATATTTTTTCTGCCTCAAAAGTAGTGTAGGCAAAAAATAGCTGATCATGTGATGGGTTTTTATTGACCTAGTATGAAACGGTGGTGATGGAATTTCTGTCGGCTTTGTTGAAAACTCACCTTTCAGGTAGGATAGACTTTAGGTGGTACTTTTCTTCCCTGCATTTTTTCAATATGGTAGCATTACTTAAGAGTACAGTGCAAACTGCTTTTTCCTCCCCCAAAGGACTGATTGGTTGTTATTATCTGTGGAAATGGTTCATGTAGAGAAATTATGGACACTTGTGCTGTAACACAGATGATGTCAGCTGAAGACTTAATCATCTCACTGTGTGTTTAATTTGGTGAGCTGTTGAATCCTAAATGTTTTTATGTTATGGTGGATACAGATACATATTGTCTCATTTTTTGACAGCTATTACCCATCCACACTTTGAGATTAGGAGTTGAGCTTGACACTTTTGATGGGCATCATTACATATCATCAATTGCTTCAGATGGTCCTGCTGCAACACTTGGTAT
>VXAL01000373.1:10409-26090 GCA_013399475.1 Chauna torquata | reverse complement strand
CAAACAAAAAAAGCAAAGAAGCACATGAGAATGAAATAATGCCAGGAAAGATTTGGAGCAGGAAAAATGGTGAGCAGAAAATGAGTTGTAGGAAGCTGAAGAGAGAAGAGACATGGTGTAGCAGTAGTCATAAGATCTTGTGGATGAAGTTTAACGTTTATAGTAATACATGTATATGTAAGAAGCATACGTTAATAAAACTATGCAAGCTTTGCTGGAATCACTGAGTAAAACTAGATTTTCACATACAGTTGGGGAAAGAAGTAAAAAGAAAAAAGTAATAAAAGAATCTGGTTGATATCCTTTTAAANTACAATGGTTTGCTGTCGGCGACTTTTTGATGATGGCAGTGAGTCTCTTGTCGATGAACCCACTGTGGGAGTTTCACCTCCAGAACAGAAGGTAGCCTTCTCATGTCACTCAGTTGGGTGTAAGGANCAGTTTGGGGGAAGAGCAATAAATTAAAAAAAAAAAAAAAAAAAAAAAAGTGCATATGTTTCTGAGAAAGTAATTTAGATTTTTAAAGAGTGTTTCTGTTTTCCTTTTGTTGTTTGATCCAGACTTTTCAGTCTTAAACATTTCCTAAAATGTATTTATAGCCATACAAGTCAGTTTTGTATTCAATTGTGGTCTAAAGTGAACGGCAAAGGCAGCTTTATGCTTGTAAGGGACTGCTGGTATTTCAGTGAAAGATAGTTCATATTTGCAACAGTATTACTTCTACTGCAATTTATACAGGTTGATCATGAGAAACTTCATTGTACTCTAAATACAAGGTAGGTAAATCACTAAGCTAGCATGCTGACTGTGTATATCCCATTCATCATTCTTATGCTTAGTAGGTGAGTGAGAGCTTTGAATTATACTAAATCACATCCTTGCCACCATTAGCTGATTACTTCCATGTTCTGAGTAGTTTTTTTATAGAACTGGAAAAATATTAAACTTAATGCTTCTTTCCATTGCAGAAGCTTTAAAGTCTCAAACTAAAGTTTGATGCCTGTAATGGTTGTTCCTATTTATAAAAAGTATTTACACCTTGATTTCTCATCTTTTCTGATCTAATTTCCTGTAAGGTAGGATTTCAAGGAGGAGAGTTAAAGATGAAATACGGATGTTTCATGGAAGAGTAGGGTGCACAGTATCATGCTTTTTTGTAAAAGGCCCTTTCCATTGCAAGTAAAACTTGTTCCAGTGTGGTTTTTGATGCTGCATTTTAGTGAATATTTTCTACGTCCATACTGTCAGTTGCACGTCTTTGCCATAAGGTGATATTGGATGAACAGAGGTTGCCTTTTCCTTAGTCTCACAGTATTTCTGCTGTCTTTTGACAAAATAACAAGAAATAGTGTGGAAGAAAAATTCTTTCCGTTTGCCTCATGGCAGTGCTCTGTGCACTAGACATATTTGTCCAAAGAAAGTTAAATCAGTGTGAAGTTATGGTTTAACATTTTTATTGTGACATTATACATTGAGTTTGTAAAGATTGTATTGGTAAAATAGCAGTAAGGTTAAAACATGTATTTTAAGTTAGACAAAAAAAATGTCGTCTTGGAAGATGTATTTATGAAGCTGTCCTTACACAGTGAAATTGTGTAACTATTACCTCTTCCACTACTTTTGTGCTGAGGTATAAAAGTAAGAAACTGTTTTTTCAAACTAGATACAACTTGTATAGGTACAATTTAAGAATTTGTTGTCTACATGTTTAATGTCACAAGTGTCAGATGATCTCTCTAACATCTGGTCTTTCCATTAGCTAACTGTGAGTGGTTAAATCTTTTATGCTAAGATGTTTATTTTTCCTTTGTGCATCTAATGGGACAGCTGAAGTTCATGAACATGTAACAGGTTAGTAATAATGCTACAACTAATCTGACAAATACATGGGTATTTATGTGCCAGGTTGGGCCTCAGTGCTCAGAACATGTAGGCATATTTGCAGGGGAGTATCCAAGGCAGCAAGCTGGAGAAGGTACCGGTATCTAAAACTGGACTCAGTGTTCAGTGAAGTTGTAATTCAATAAAAGATCATATTTTAGGGCATGTATGAGCCATTAATAATAATCAAACGTCGAATGAATAGTGCTTGTAAAGAACTGCAAAGCATAGTATTCGAACTAGAGTTTTTATTTTTCAGGTGAAACCTGAGGAAGACATTAATCCCGAAGAAGAAGAAGGGGAATTAGCATTATGGTCTCCTGATGTGAAGGTTATTGAACTCAAGAAAGACAAAAATGGTTTAGGATTCAGCATTTTAGATTATCAGGTATACTTTTCTGTATCACTAAATACTAAAAATTCCTTTGATCCTTTGTCTTCTATGGTGCCTTAAAATGTTTTGTGATGTTGATTACTGGGTAATTGACTTGGCAGTTAGGCCTAAAAGCTGTGTAGGGAAAAATAATTTATTTTTAGGCCAAGTCTATAAGGTATAGTGTAGAGCTTGTTCTAAAGTAGTCTGGTTACTGAATGTGATAAAGTGTAAAATCTCTGATCAAACTCTACCTCATCTCTCTGAGTTTAATGGCTAAATGTTGGGGGAAGTTGATTTTTTTTGTTGTGTTTTAACTTGGTATGACTTCTCAACTATGAGAGTGCATGAAAACTTTCTTAGATATTGCAATGTCATTTTCTATGTACCATATTTAATGAGTCTTTTTCACCTCGCTGTCCCAAAATCACTTATTTGTAAATGCAGTGCTAGTCTGCGGTCTGTGGTCCCACTCGAGTCATGGAAAGATTCACCATTTCAGGCATTGAATCAAGCCATAAAAACAAAACTTATCTCATTTCAGAGGAGAGTTTACAAAGGTAAAGCTTTACCATGACTGTCCTTCACAGTCAAAAGGGAACGTCGGGGCTGACAGGTGAATTTGTGTTGCAAACTCAAGTTTCTGTAAATACAAATTCGTTTTAAGGAATTGCTTTTATTTAATGGTATAAGAACAGAGACTGAAGAACCTAATTAATGATTTTTTTCAGTTATGCTTCCCCGCTTAAACTATTAAACTGCTATGCTGGAGATACAGGTAGGACTTTCAGTATTTAGAAAAAAGGAGAAAAAGGACTTTCAGAAGCCATTTATAGCTAAAAACTGATTTCTCCAAGAAGAAACATTTCGGGGTAGGTTTTTTACCTAATTGTGAAACTCCTTTAATTGGAGTCTTTAACTGGGGGAGAATTCTACTGAAGTTAGTTAATCCTTCCTTCCAAAATATTGGCTTCAATATATGTACAGAAACTCAAAATCTGAAGTCAGAATGAAATGTTCTTAATTTTTCTAGTCAATGTGATATATTTTTAAACCTCTAACTATCATACTTGAAAGGAAATAAAAGTTGGATCACTCATCGTAATAGTATACACATCACATCTGAGTGCTGCCTAAACATTGTAGTTTAATAAAATGTATTCGACTGTTGTGCATAAATGTCAAGTGATATAAAATTCAATTATATTTTTGATATAATACGACATGAATTGGGAATGAATTAAAATAAAAAATATCTGAAGTATTATGCAAAACCATTAATTCTATATTTTACCAGTGTGATTTAAGATTACTGAAAATAGATCCTGTTAGTCATTTTCACTGACACATGTTGTGTTACAGTGCCAGCTTTACTGTAGAGTTGCTAGGAGTCTTTACAGAGCAATAATACACAGATTTGCTTTTAAGTTCTCATATAATCAGAATTAATGAAGGCTTTAATAACAGGCTTTTTATTTACTTATTCGCAGATGCAAATACATGAGCAATGTTGTGATACTTTCAGCTAAATTTAAATACATTCTAATCAATTCTAAATGAGTGGTAAACCACTTAATCTCAGATCTTTATAATTTCAAGATATTTATGTATAAAGTATGCTCTTTTGTTTGGGATTTGCCTCTTAGATCTTTTACACTTTTCATCATCTGCTGATTAATTTTTATATAGAGATATCTATGACTGTGTGCACATTTATGTAAATACATCCATTATATTCCTGAGTGCAGGGCAAAGAAAAATAATTGTCCATGCTAGATTGGAGGGGGGAAAAATTTATGTAGTTACTGGGAGACTGTTCAGAATTCCTGAAGCAAGTTTGCCAAGAAGCGCAAAATTACAGTGAAGTTTATAACTGTGGTTTAAACGATCTGGAGATCCATTTGACATTTCTTCTCACAATGCCCTTTTTTAAAAAATGAAAGTTTTGAGCCACGTACTCTGTTTTGCAAGAAGAGATTCAAGCCTTACAGTGGCAAATTACACTGCTTGCACTTACATCTACTTATATCTGCTGTTCATTTAAAAAAAAAAAAAAAATCATATGATTACTCAAAATGAGCAAATCCAAGATGGGTATTCACATGGCTTAGCTTCATATATCTCAATGAGGTGCATCAGTGACAAACCAGCCTTTCTAGGCTTCCATTAGTGTTGATGGAGGCAGAGTGGAGAGGGAAAGACTTTTTGAGAGGCGAGTCTGAGCAGAAGGGCTATTTTCGGTGCTGAGAATTACACTCAAAACGATTCTCTCTCTGACTGTTATGGAAGCTTAAAGAAACTTTGGTGTTAGGTACCCAACTAGGAGGTGATATGACTATATTCTGGATTTTTAAGATCAAAATATGTCTGTAGCTGTTGGTTGAAGTGGAACTTCAGAAATAGCAGTACGACTTCAGAAAGATCAGCAGGAATGTTTAACATTAGAGGAGAAAAAACGGTGATGCACCTTACTTTCCACCCACATCAAGTTATGATAACATATTTGAAATGCTATTGCAGTACTGGTGTATACTAGCCCATTTCAGTCACTGCTTGTGAGAGAATGGTGACTGTTTTCTGAAGTATTAAATACTTGAACCCCTGAAATCATGCTCATACAGTCATGTTTGCACTGGGGGCTGTTATGACAGTGAGCAATACCACATGTGCTGCAGAAGTGGAAGAATGGTAGTTAGAGACCAGGCTGCATATGGTGCTGTAGAAATATCTTACTACTGCTTTCCATTGATGTTTGGTACTTAGTTTGAAGCACAAGGCTTTTTGCCTTTCCATCTTAATTTTGATTATAGAATAAGATGTGATGCTGAATGTTCTTATGGTACATCATTTATAGTTTTAGTCATTTTGTTTTCTCAAAACAGACTGCATACTCGGTGTAAAGGATATTGTGCCTCAGTTGTCTAAAATACAGTCCCATGTCACGCTCAGAAAAAACAGTATTAATAAAAACTCTTAGTGAAGTAGAATAGGCATCTGAGTACTTAGAAAACTGAATGCTGAGATCAAGAAATTATTACTCTGGTATATGAATTTTTAATGGGCTGTCTTTCTAATAATGTTTCATCTATCAAACAAATGATAGGCATATCCCAAGTGACTTGCAGGATATTCCCAGAAATGTACAAACATAATTCCAATGCCTATATATTTTCATGAACTAATTACAAATTAATTATACCAATTATGCATAATCAATAGTATTGCTACTTTGTCCTGTGTTTTCTTTTGTCTGTCTTGGGGGATTTAGGTACTCAAAACAGAGCCTTCTCCTTCATTTATTTATTAACTAAGGTCCTCTTTGAAGGACTGTTCAGATGTTCCTAAAACTTTGGGATACCATTGGAGAAACAGAGTAGACCCAGCCTTTTGGGTGTAACAGGGTTGAATTTGTATAGGATACTGTTTAGCTTCACATGATGACTATGTATAAAAAGATCTTTTTTCCCTTTTGCTGAATGTCCTAATTTCAAATTACGTAGGAGGAAGTTTTAGTCTTTGAAATTGGTGTCTTGCTAGCAAGTTTAATACTTGGTGAGGCGGGATGTGGATGGGAAGGGCTGATCTTGTGTATTTCTTGAAACCATCGGTTTCACTGGATTTTTTTTCCTCCTCCCAATGTGATGGCTTATTTAAATAATGAGCATTGAAGAGGAAATCTTCTGTGTGTTTTTCTATTGTCACCACTGTGTTGGGATCTTGTCAAAGCTCTTAGGCTAGGCATTGCTTTTTCTTGATAACGCATAGATGACAAGCCTGTGGAGGGAGGTGCAGCAGCCCTGCTGGTAGGCTCCGCATGCAGCATGCTTTCTGCAGCTGATAAGGCATCGCAGTCAGCGGAGACCTGAGCAGCAGCCTCCCATTGCCGGCGGTAATACCTTGAACAGGAACCCTGCCCCCCTTCTGGCCATTAAAAAGGTGTGCTGTTCAGTCTCCTGGCCAATTTCTCCACGAAGTAATATACTCTACCTCCCTTAATTTCCTTGTAATTTCACTTGGAGAAGTTGCTCTCTTTTTCACCTCTTAACTAACTTTTATGTAGTGTTGCTGGCACAGTTAGCGGCAAGTAGGTTTTGATGGTGAGTGAGGGACCAAGTGTACTGCTTCTTGAGTGCTGTGGGATCATCTGTGATGCAGGGCTACGCCAATAGATGTGAAAGCATCGAGCTTATTGGTGACTTTGTCTAGCCTGAAGCTAAACCTCCTAGCCAGCAAGTCAAGAGCTAATCCGTTGTTATTGAGACCAACACCTTTTCTTAGAAAGAAGTGAAAATGGAAGAAGGCATGGTGTATCAGGTTAAAATACAGGAGAAATGCTGTATAAAAATGACTGCAATCCAAGGGGCTTAGAGTGAGGGGAAAGAAAAATCACACAAGATGAAGACTTTGAGAGAGAGAAGTGATCACCTGAGTACAAAGGGTACACTGTGTAGCCATGAAACAGTGTTTAGCAAAGACCTGGTATATGTGGGCAAATGGATTCTGTCAGTAATGTTTTACAGAAATACTGGAAAAACCACAGGTAGCTGAATTGCAGATTTCTTGAGGCAGTATTGACCAGAAGGTAAATTGAATGGTCTGATGAGCTTTTATCAAATTAAACAAAAAGCTGAATGGACTTTGTGGATCTTAACTTACTGTGCTTTGAAGTCAGAGTATTTTAAAGCAGCTGTTTTAAAGTGTGTGGAACTAGAGAGGACGAGGGTTGGAATAGAGAAGGCTGACATTTTATATAGCTCGTAGGAATGCCTGCGAGGTGCGGCGTCTCGCTGGCTGTGCTTGAAAGGCAAGCCCCAGTGCCTGGGCACTGCTGCGCGGTACCTGGCTGCCGTGTAGACCTGTAGGCTGCAGGAGCTCACAGGGTCACCCGTGCTGACGTGGGTGTAAATATCTACCCATCCAAGCAAGCAGTAACAGGCATGTCCTCACTGTGAGCTTCTTGTTACCCAGACCTGAAACAGCATGAAGCGTGCCTGCCTTCACCATCCTGGGTCAGTGCTTAACAGGTTTTTACTGTGGTCTGACCATAGGGACTCCACAGCCGCCTTACTCCTGGGCTTGTCTTCAGTATCATTACCATTTTTTTCGTACTATTGAACTGAAGTCTTTCTTGCTGCACATTCAGCAGGTTATGTTTTGCCTTTTTCCCAGGGAACATGGGAAACAATCGTTTTCTTTTTTACAACAAAATCACTGCACAGTCATTCACAACAGGAAGGGAAGCAATTTGAGTGTCTCCAAATATCTTTTCTCATTTCTTTATGCCCCAAACAAACAGACTCCAGATGTAGAGTTAAAAAAAGCAAACTGACATATTTGTAGAAGATGGTATCCAACTAGATTTTTTTTCTCCTATCGGACTGTCCAACAGTGAGATGCGGGCTGGAGTACTTGGACAAGTTGCTGGCTAAACATTTGCCCTCTTGTGATAATTTGAGCTTTGTCTGTCTTGTGATAGATTTGTTATGAACAAAGAAGCATACTCATGTCCTTGTTAAGCACATTTTCACCTAATCATGTGATGGAAACCTGTGGCTTACTTGCAAAAGCTGCACAGCTGTGTTAAAAAGCAGTTTTACAATGGCTATCAGCTTGGTACTGGGAAAACAGATAAAGGCAGCTTTTCTCCCATCTCTACAACCCATCCACATTCATTAACATCAAAGTTCTGTAAGCCTCAGCACCAACCGTGTTGGTACTCATCTCACGGAGGATTTGCTTCTCTCCCCCTATGGGAAAGTTCTGCATCCTTTAAATCATATTAAGCTGCCTCATTTGTGAAATAATTCTTAGTAGTGTGTCATGTATTGAATTCAGTGTAGCTTTTTGAAAAATTCTCTTGGAGTTCAGCTTTAATACTACTTTTAAGGACTGAAGAGCTGGTGAATGCAGCTGAGCACATTCCTGGTGAAGTGTCTAGGATGTTCGTGATTAGTGGTTTACAAACCTCAGTACAGCAGTACCAAAGGCGTTGGGAGGCCAGAAACCACTTTAAGAAATCAAAGAAACTATGTATCTCCGGATGAGATACAGATGCACAAGAAGAGATTACTTAGGAAGAGAAGCTGAAGAATTTGTATGCAGGAAGGCATGTTAGGGCATGGGTATGCCCCAAAGTTGGGCTTGAGGGAATCATCCGCCTGACTTTGAGTGAGAAGGCAGGAAGGAGTCTCCTGCACAGAGTGGCACGGCATGTCCTAGGGGTGACACTCCTGCACGCACACTGTCTTTTGTGAGCTGCAACAGCCAGCGCTGGGAACAATACCTGAGTTTGCAGGGAAACCGGAGCGTTACTTAGAACATCTGTTTTTCTTTGGTTTGTCACATATCCTTGAAATAAATACTAAGCAGTATTATTATTAACCTTCAGAAATGTTTTCCCTATTCCCCTGAATTCTACCAATCTGGTTGTTCTTTTTCATTTCCTGCTAGAAAGAATAGCTTTTAATAAAAACAAAAAATCCCAAACCAAAGAAATTCATTATTATTCCACAGATGTCTTCTGCCTGCAAGAGAAGGCGAGAATTTAAAGGGCCAAAACTGTAGTTAGAGTTTCTATTAAACACTTAGCAAATCTGAGCAAGGGTAGGGTAACATAGATGAAGCTAGACAAAACTGTGCAGTTGAGTGCTGCTTAACTAACAGCCGCGTTAGTCTTTCAGTGAGCACGTGGAGGTGGTGGAGCAAGGGACGTGTGAAAGCTCAATGCAGACATCTCTGAATCTGCTGTTCTGAACTGATGAGATTTGAGGTGTATGTTAGTGCTGATGGATACATGTGAAGAATTCTGAAAACTCACAGAAATTATGATGTATTCTGTTTTCTTCATGCCTCACCCTTCTGGAGGATGCTGCTCCCCAAATCCAAATAGTGCTGTTGCACTTGGAGTTTTTCCTTTCTGTTCTCCCTGTGTTTCACAGTAGTCTTAAAATTCTCTGCAGCCTTTTTTGCCCACCCTTCTGTCTTCTCCACCATCTGTACTATTGCAAGCTTTCTTTGGCCCAGTCACTGTTTGCAGATCCTTGTTGGAGGGGGAAAAAAAAACAAAACAAAACCACCCTGTCCTGTCTCCCTGCTTTTCTTTTGAAGCTTTTTTCTGCAGCAAATTTTCCATAATTCATGTGTTGGCTCTTTAGGATGCAGGGTTGAAAACATATACTGCACTGCCATAAACTGTTAACAGTGTGGAAGTCAGCACAGCTACCTGGTAGAAGTGCCTGCTTGGCTATCTTGGTGGATTTTTAGGCTGTCTGGGTGGATTTTTGGTTCAAGGATAACCTGTAGGTTATGCAGGTTACAGTTCTTCCCTTGGCATGTTGGTATTTTTTCTTTATTCCCACACATCTCTATCCCTTCTTTTATCTCATCACACAGTGGCTTTCCTCCATTTCCTTGTGAGTTCAGGGATTTTTTTTTTTTTCCTTATCTCAGTGGCTTTTCCCCTATAGTCAGCATTCAGTGTTTTTTTTTCTGGAGCTAGAAGTCTGAAAGTCAAAGGTATTAAGAGACTAATGAATGTAATCCCTGTGACTTTAGCTCTGTTGAGAGCAAATATGAAAGGTGGGTGAAACCTTAGGTTGATTGAAAAGTTTGATAAGTTAAAAGATAGTGACGTGCACGTGAGTCCACCTCACAGTGCCACTTTCAAAACTGCCATAGTCAGTGCCTATCTTTCATCTTTTTATTTGAGAATAACAGTAGCGAGCAAGAGCTTTTTCTTTTGATCGTTCCCTGGAGGCACTTTTGTCCCAGCTGCCTGCTGCGTAGCCCATGTCCACAGCAGACGAACAGTGACTGCGGGGTGCTTGCCAGCTCTGCCAGGCCTGCACCGCTTTGAGGAGTTGCTGGCCACCGTGCCCATCCTTGCTGAGGAAGGCCTATATGACTTCAGATCGCAGATGATGAAAGCCCAGTGTGGGAAACCCATTGAGCCACCTACTCTTATTTTCCTGTTCTCGCTTCTCCTTTGGGTGTGGCTCTGTTTTGTTTTGTTTTTCTCAGTGAATTCCTCGTTTCTTTACTGACACTTCCCACAACAGCAGTTTTGATTAGTGCTGGCTGCACCCTAGAGCTTCTGAAATACTTTGCTTTATTCCCTCACTGCAGATCAATAAACACTTATATTTTATTTCCAGTGCTTTGCCTTGTATCACAACAAAGTTCAGTCATCTTCCTTGAATACTTTTCTGTATTTAAGTTTGTATTACTTTAGCACACTGGCTTGTGGGTTTTTTTGGTATTTATGTTGTATAGGCTTCTTCATAAGTAGGCCTGCTGACTTCAATCTAATGTGCGTGGAAGAGGCAGAAACAAGTCTTAAACATTTTGCATTTCAGTGTGCTTGCCCATGATGTCTTAAATTCCCTGGTTGTTGACTGCAGTGTGAAGCACAGTGGGTCTAACAAAAACTAGCTGAGCAGTTTCTCGGGGATGTGGTTTTTTGGTTTTTGTTGTTGTTGGTTTTTTTTTGTTTGTTTGTTTTAGGCTTTAGAGTACCTTTGGCAGTTCTTAAGACCAACTCCTGTAAATCTGCTCGAGTGAATGAACAGAAGGCTTGAACCTTGAGTCTCAAGCCTGAATTGAGGCCACATTAAGGAAGGAACTGGACCTCACTCACAGTTGGTTCCACCTGTCTTCTCTGTTCGAGTATGGAAATACTTAAAGGCTTTGAAAAGGATGCAGGTTGCTTCTTTCTTGACTCTGGCATCCAGTTGGTGGTGTTGGTGTGTATGCGGAGGGTGGCTCTGCAAGGGGAGTGAGCGGCACTTTGCAAAATGAGGGCCTGGATGAGTATTGGGAGTAATTTCATAGCACTGAGCATACAGGTAAATGATTTCATATACTGTTCTGCCTTTGTTCTCCCCATTAGTAAGATGAACGTAGAAGGCGCTTGGCTGGTCCTTTTAATTGTCGATGTTTGTGTGTTCCTTGTACGGTATGCTACACTGTTGTGTTTAGGAGTCTTTCAGTCTGGTATCTTACTCAGCTGCAGACTGGAGAGTTTTAAATATGTATATGTATGTTAGACCTGGAAGTGGTCCCATGCAAAATGTAATGAAGCTGGGTTGCTCTGACCTCTGAGCTCTAACATGTGTTTGTTTTGGCTCTGTTGCAGAAACCTGCAGTATACAAATTGGCACTTGTAAAATTGTTCAGATAAATCAAAATTGGTACAGGAAAAAAAGTTTCAAACTGTTTCTTTTGGGATTCTTTGCCATGCTATTTTTGATGTGTGTTTTCAGAGGAGTGTTTGTATGGCAGCAGGCAGTTTGTTGCTTGAAGAAAGCTAAAATATTCTAGGAAGTCAGGCTAGCTGAATTTAGATCTTAAATGATGCCAAAACTAATATAGCCTGCAAGTAAGTGAGAGTGACTTTGTGCAGTAAATGTCAGTCACCCACAGCTTTGTCGTACATTTTCATATGAGCCTTAAAAAAGAAAAACACAAACAAAACCCCAGAAAATGTGGTAGCTGCTTACATCCAGTCGAGTTCACAGCTACAGCCTGCTGCATATGACAGGCTTCTCATCCTCTGTGTGTAGCCAGCGCTTTGCTCGTTGCTGGTGGCTGGATGCGTTGGGATGGACGTGTCGGAGCCGGAGCCAGCGCTGGCAGTGGGGAGCCGGGCTGGCCTGTAGTGCCCTCTGTGGGCTGCTGCAGAGATCTCGGGTGCTGGTAGTGATGGTCACAGTGGCAGTCGATTGTTATGATTTTAATTTTCCGGTATGATGGACAGAGGCAACCTGTGTTGGTTATATTTCCAGACTTGTTTCCTAAGGACCTCTGATAGCTGACTGACTGTGAATCCTTGGTGCCTGTGGCGAGCGTCACTGTTTGAAACCCTCGCTTGAAGTCACAGTAAAGTTACGCACTCCAGCAGCATTGCACGTAGGACTCTGTTAACGTGGTGCTCCTGGGACTCTTAACATTTTAGCAGATCTCAGGTTTTTAAGAGACTTCATACTGCTCTGAACGCAGGGATCCCAGAGGCAGCAACTGCAGTGGCCCCTGCCTGACTCTTTGCACTGCTAAATGAATCCAGAACAAATGAGGCTCCGAAAAAAAGGAGAAAAATTTGACGCCTGGACTCCAGGAAACATTTGTGGATTTTGATGAGGAGCGGTACGGGGGAAGGGAAAAACTACAGTTTGACGGAGTTAAATATATAGTGTGCTAAGTATGAATAAATTGTGACTATTTTAAACAAGTTCATATACTCTGTGGCTGGCTTGAGCACAAAGGAAAAGATGACAGCTACAATGTACTGGTTCCTCAGAGGGTTAGCTGGAGGCCAGCGTCCTGGGCTGTTGCTGGTGTACAGCAGTGGTCAACTTTCATTATTAGTACAAGTGGCAATTTTTTTGTGTAATCCTTTTAAAATATATATATATATATATCACTGCCTTGTGAGTGAGGAGGTTTTTGTCTTCTGATAGCCTTACTTTCCAATCTGATTCCTTTTCCTCATTGTTCATAAACAATTCCTTTGTGCAGTAAACTGAAGTTAAAAGTTCTTCTCTAAATGTACCAGTTCCAGTTCATGCTTATTTTAAGATGACCAGCTTGCACAGGGCTGTAATGCAAAGTTGTGTGGAAAGATACAATTGCTTGAACTATTGAGGCTGAGTCACTTCTGTGTTCCAGCAAGGTGCCGTTACAGCAACATCTCAGTGCTGGGTTTGGGGAGGGGGTTTCTTCCCAGCCTGTAAACTCCATCCAAGTAAATGAGCCGTTTACTTTAAAGCATACTGACATGTAGACCTGACTGCTAGTGACTAAAAATCACTAATATCTGACTTAACATAAGCCAAGTAAAATGAATCAAGAGCCTCAGGGTAGGTGTGTGCAGTCACGGTTAGTGTTGGTGAGTGACCTCGAATGGCTCTGGCTGGTCTGTTGATGTGGAGGTGGCCCCAAAGCCTGTCAGGGCACCCTGGGAGTGAACTTGCCTCTCGCAGTTAGTATGGAAAGTAAGAATCTGTTTTTCATCTGGCTGCTAGTACTGCTTGCTTTATTTAAAAAAAAAAAAAAAAAGCCCACGCAGTCCAGTTGTACTCACTGTTTGTAAGATGTGAATGTGAACTTAATGTTTGCTGTCTTGTTTTAGCAGGTGTTGTTCCTTAGGGTGCATTTGGGTTTCAGTTTAACTCGTAAGGCAACGTTTCCAAAAAACGTTGCTCCTTTTGTTTTGATAAGAAGAGCATAGTGCAATCCATAGTTGCAGTCACCCTCATGTTAAGGTGTAGAGCTATGTATTGATGATTACACCTTGAAATTCAGTAGGTCTGTGTCTTTGCATGTGGCTTTTGTTGCATTCCTCTTGGCAATCGCGTTGTGATTCACAGTTCTGGTAACAAACATTTGGGGTTTTTACAGCACTGCCCGTATTACAGACTTAACCCTATCACTGTGTAGTTTACATTGCTCCTCTTCCTGTACAATAGCTCCCTCTGCTTGAAAACAGCAGTGTAATTATAACCCTTGTTTTGTATTTGCCTGATCAACGGTTTTTAATACGGCCCCATTTCTTAAGAAGATTTCTTTTGCTGCTTTCCATGAAGCAATTCTGCTACATGGCTTACGCTGCTGCATGGGATATTGCAAAGTGGTGCTGATAACCGTGCTGCTCTCGAAACCTTGCTGCTTGGGAACTGTGTCCATTAGCAGGAACTCTATCATTTTCGTTTTTAACATGAGGATTAGAGTTGGTTGGAACACTTTTTCAGCTAAACTAAATCTTACCAAAATATACTGATTTACTGACACCAAAATATTTTGATTTCAGTGAAAGCTTATGTTGAAACAGGACTGTTTGTCATCAGAAATGTGGTGGTTAGGCCACTGACCATGAATATCTGTACAGGAGAAGCTAATATTGAGATTCCCATCTCCTACTTAAGTGATTCTGATCTGGAACCAAAAGAAGAGAAGCTTTGGATCAGACAGAACAGTGATTTGAACCTGGTTCTCCCACCTTCTTAGTCAGTGCCATAATTACTGGACCAGTCATTCACTTGCAAATTTTTGTCAGCTTATCTGCATCAGTAAAGATGAGTGCTGGTTTTGTTTTGTTCAATTTATTTTTTGTTTTTAATCAACATAGCTAAGCCAGCAAAAGTCATAGTATAAAAGCTGCTGTGTCAGCAAAGGTGCAGCTTTGCTGAGAGCGCGTTCACCCATTTAGGGAACCAGCATAAACCTTGCTTGCCATGGCAAGATGAACCCATGATAAAACTTGCTGGTTTAGTTCTATTAGCAAAGCCTTCCTAATGTGAACAGTGCCTTCCTTGCTTGAAAACAGCTGTCTTAACATGATCCTGGTTTTGCAAAGAAGTCCAGAAGGTTATTTTTATTTTGCATTTGGAGCAATCCCAAAAATTGAAAACATCTCTAAAGCCTGTGTCAAACAGAGTATTTGTTCTGTGGTCAGCTGTCATCAGCATGGTTAGGCACATGGTTTTGTTGGTAAGGGCAGACCAAGCTGGCTCTGTACACAAAGGGCAGCAGTAACTTTACATTTTAAAAATTCAGCTGTTTTAAAGCAGACTCCCCCCCCGCTTTTNCCCCCCCGCTTTTCTTTTCTTTTTTTTTTTTTTACTTCTTGGACTCCTTTGAACTTTTCTTCTGGACTTCCTGCATTTGTTGGGGCTTTTTTTTCCTAGTAATTCCCAAAGTGTACACAGAATGTGAATAGTTAGGTATTTGAAATAAATGAAATCCTTTCCACTCTGCATTGTAACAGGCAGGTTTGAGCACAAGCAGTTGGACAGCCCCAGCATGCTGGCACTCGTTCAGTAGGCAGAACATCATTGTGCAGCAGAGGGAGGTTGCTAGGCTTGATTATTGAGACATGATGCTAGCAAGGAAGCCTCTTCCCTACAATGTGGACACCCAGTGTTTGTGAAGATTATGAAATGGTGGGAATAAGCAGTAGAACAAGAGAGACTTATTACTAGTATATATTGCTTGAATTCAGCTTCAGCATGCCTCTTCCTGCTGGACTCTAGTTTCACTCCTCTAATTTCAGCCATTTGCAGATATTACATTCATTGCCTCATATGTTTGTACATACCTTTAAAAAATATATATATATCCCTTGGAAAGCAGCATATAGTTATATAAAAAATAAGGAGTTAAAAAAACATTCCTGTTTTCAAATTAACACTAAGGTGCGAATTCATCGTGGTCTTTGTGATTTGAATTTTGCCTTTTTTGATCCCTCCTGTGTCCTGAATAAGATGCAAGTCCTGAGGGAAAAATAGTACATGATTATGGTTTTGAAGACACAGTGCATACAGGGAACATTTCTGAACTTTGAGCACTTAGAAGAGGGGAGAAGGAGGATTTAAAATCTTAAAAAAAAAAAAAAAAAAAAAAAAATTTTATAATTCTTTACTGAAACAATAATA
>VXAL01000306.1:3677-45847 GCA_013399475.1 Chauna torquata | reverse complement strand
AAGTTTGATGAAAAGTTAGCACAACAGTTATAAATGTCTCCACTCGTTATTAAATGATTTTCTTGAACTGCTCATCTTGGTAATGGTAACTTCTGTGTTTACAGTTGATGGCACTCGATCTTTGTCTACAACTTCTTTCTTTTAAAGTAGATAGCCTGTTCACGTAGAAGTCAATTCTAATCAGCAGATGCCGCATGAGGCTGTTACCTGTCAGTCACAATTCTCTTAAATAACATTAAATTTTGGTGCTTTCACACTTTAATGAATCTTTGGTGAAACAGCCTAGTAAATAAGATACAAACAAATAAGATGGATATGAAAAACCATCAACATTCATGATAACAGATTTTTTCTAGGTTTATTTTAATACTTGTTTGAGGTGGACTGGATTGGCTTTTTGGACTATAACAACTGTAATGTTGTTTAAGAATTATCTTTCTGAGCGTTTTTGCATCATTTATGCTGAATTAACTAATGAAATGTAATTTTCTCTGCATGTAATTTTGTATAATCTGATAATAAGCACAGTTAAAAAAATTGGTACATGCATCATGTTTTAAGGGGTGCAGTGTAGTTTTAAAAACACTTCATGACCTGCTGTGAATTAGTGTGTATCTGAATGGGACTGAGGACTGTTGTATCCATCAGATCTCAAAGCACTTTACAGTGCAGCACATTTTTTCAAGTAACTTGAAGTGAACTGGGAGTGGAACGCTAATCAACAGCACTCTGAGTGCTCAGCTTTATCTACTTTACTCCTATACCTCTCGTGGTCTCAAGCGTAAGGAGGTTTATTGATTTCTTTCTAATGGCTTTTACACAGTTCATGTTATCAGTAGTGCTTGCTATGTTTGTGGTGGCCATCAAAGTATTCGTCTACAGCAGACCGAATGGAAAAGCATAGTCACTAACTTCTCCAGTTTACAGATTCATAAAGAGGACTTACACTTAAAGAAAGGCTCCGAAAATCTTTCTTGTTCTGGAATCCTGGTGGCTTGTTTACCAGAGATAGAAGAGGTGGTATTTCCATCTGAGGAAAAGGTCCTAGGCAACCTGGTCTTGATTTGAGAAGTGGAACCAGATGATATCCAGAAGTGCCTTCCAACCTCACCTGTTCTGTCATTCCTTACCACCCAGTACGACTGATCAGTTGAGAACAAGGAGGACTTTTTTGAATAAGGACGTGTCAGGCTCTAGAGAGGGACAGTCAGAGAGAGTTTACTGCCGGCAGCCCTCAGCAGTATCATTTATATAACTGGAGACCTTTCTTCACTCAGAAATGCTGCTGCTATTCCACTCATCAAGTCGCCAGGAGAGTTTCCTGGTGCAAGGTTTCTTAAAGTATTTTAATTCAGTTTATACTTCAAAGTGGCAGAAGCTGATTTAAGATGTTTTAATTAAATTTGAAGTGGCCTATATCCAGCTGGCTAGAAAAAAGTGAGCCTGATGGAATAGCAATCTTATGTTGCTTTGTCTTGTGTATCAGAAGATATCCCTTTGCAAAAGTTGAACTTCACAGCCACATGAGCACTAGAAGTCAAAAGCAGAAACGTACAGCTGTCATTACTGACAGGAAGTATCAGCCAGTATTATTCATGATGCCTGGTACATTGGAAGCTATGCATCAACAGAGAGCAAGCCCCTTCTGTGCTGGTCATTGCAAAACAAGAAGGGAAAACATGATCGCTGCCACAGAAAGCTCACCCTGTGAATGTCCGTTATGTAAGCCAATGTCTACAGGGTGTTGTGAGAGGTTTGCCCTTTCTCACTAGTTTTATGAAAAAAAATTATTTTCTTTTATTATCATAGAATGGTTAAATTATAAATCAATATTTTTATTTCTACAGTTTATTTATTAGAATAATGTACCACAAAATAGGTCAGAGGTGGAAAAAGAAGGGTCCTTTCTTTTATGAAAGGCCAGGCCATAAGCTGTTTATTTATATTTTTCTGTTAAAATGGGCATGAAGCTGTTATTCCACGGCACCCGTTATACATCTTATATTTACCACTTTGGTTTGGAGAGTATGGCTATTGCCATAAATGTCAGGAGTGGAGGAATACAACTTTAGTTGGAGGCTGGACCTCATCTGTTTTGGTGGGTAGATTAGTGCATTATGAAGTAGATTTGGAACCTTTTAAGTGACATCAGGGAGCTTCCTAAGAGTAAATGACATGTTCATTGCTGAACTGAAATGGTATTATAGCTGGAACTGTTGCAATAACTGTAGTAAAGTCACCCAAGTCTTCTGATTATGAATCCTTTTTTTAGGGACTTTAAAGTTTGAGACACTTCTACCGTGAAAATTTTATGTTCTTCCATAGCAGACCTCAGCACAAATGTGACTATATGGAAAATTGGAACAAAAATACTTACATGGTATATTTGTGGAGAGAGAGATTGAATATATTGCATAAGAAAAGAATGACTGGAAGACTTTAAATAATTCCCAGGAACATAATGTCCTCAAAACTGTGGAAGGGAAAATATGAACTTGATGATGATGTGGGCAATGCTAAGTGCTGATAGATCAACAATATTCACAAGTTGCTTTCTACTCCCTGTTTTCACCTCCAAATTCTTTCTGTCTTACCTCCTACCCTTTTCATTTCTCTTTACAGCATTTGCAGTTTCCATACTTTTGTTAATAAGATTTCAATACTAGAGGGATGTTATCTATTCCAGATTGACTCGTCTTCGTGTTTCCAAACATAATGACATAGCAGCAAAGGGACTGCATCAGTGAAAGGGTGTCCAGCTTGGCATATAGTGTTGTGCTGGTGATTTTGATTTAAAGAGGAGTTAGTTAACTGACCTGAGAAAACAACCACATGTTTACATCTGTGGAGACCTAAGGAGTCTTGCTTAAATACCTTGCTGGTATGCACTGTTGGCCTATCAGTAGTTGTCACTATTTCTTCTGAGCCAGGGAGCTTCTGAAGTTTAAAAAGTGAACAGCTGTGTCCTCGGAATTCTTTGAAGCAGGTTATTATTTTGTTCTGTACCTGTGCAAAACCTAGAACAACAGTGATCTCATACTTTTGGATCCTTGGTGACATGGCCATACAAATGAATAGTGACAACAGCTGGTTTGCTTGCATTTGAAATTATTAATTCAGACTGAGTGCCTGGGGTGTTAGTATGTATGTGTGTGTGTGAAAGTACATGGCAGGCAAGACAGAATGGTGTTCAAACTACATTTACAGACGGTATTTGAATGATCTTGTATACGAAGATATAAGCAGACTGAGCAAAGGCATATATCGAAACTTCTGATGCAAGAATGCATGAAACTCACCTGTACTTTTTTTATGTAATAGCATTTGGGTTTTCCATTTGCAAATGTTCATAATTCATTCAACGGACTAGCCCTTAACTGTGCTGTTGTTGAATCCAGTAACGATTTTTTTTTTTTTAAGGCAAGGTTATAGTTACAAGGCTATGGTTAAAATCTTACTAAATACTGGTGTATAACTGTTTATTTGGGTGGAAAGAGAACTGAGAGTATAGCCTGTTTGTTCTCGTTAGAAACCCTCAAAATCCAGGGTCAAAATTTCTTTGGGCCTACAGGCTACCAATGGACCTTTGCTCACATGGAGGTCTGCCTGAGGACAGCCATGTGCAGCAGCGGTCCTTGAGGTCCTGACCCTGCAGACTTCTCTGCACAGTTAAATGCAAGGAGAGCAAATATATGGGGACTATAGAGAGGGCTTCCACTTTCCCACCATGTTCCCAAGATCACTTGCCACTTCACGTTTGGAAATAATTGGTCAGCTGCTCAGCTCCTGTAAACTGCAGCACCATCGAAATAAGCTGTGCTTTGACTGTCCTGCTAGCTGTGACACTGCTCTGGTATCAGCTGTACACTGCTGTCTGCGTATGAGCATCTTTGATGCATGTGCTGCAGGCTGTGGAATAACTGTGTAAGTGTGCTCTCCATGTAGCAGGTAAAACACAGCAATCTTCAGTAGAAGTGTTGTGGGCATTGGGAAGGAGCATGGAGCATGTTACTTATTTTCCTTTGCACATAAAACGATTGTTCCGTAAGCTCAGAAGATGTTCTGTTTCCCTTTGATAAGTCAAGGTCAGTCAGGGAACTTGAAAAGAAAACCATTCACAGTGTCCTCAATGTTAAGCGTCCTCAGACTTAAGAGGGCAGTGCTTTTTGACAGAATGGGCTCGTACTGCTTCTTTGATGTTTCTGGACTATGTAGTTACTCTCTCTACCTACTGGGAAGGGGAAAGTCACTGTGGTTTTAAAATACTTTAAGGCAAATTAGGTTACTTCTCCATGGTAAGAATTTGCTTACTTTATAAGCAGGCCATTTTTAACAACAGATATCAGCCACTGGTGCAGCCACAAACAATATAGCTGCAAGCTTTGGCAAGAATGAGCCCAGTTCAGCCTTATTCACTCCTGACTCTTTCTGTCAGTCAGGATTTTATTATAGATCAGTGCTTACGCTTATCAGCCTTTGGTGTGGACCCTTGGTGGTCTCTAAAAGTGTGATAAAATCCTGCACATATACCTTTGCCCTCAAGCAAGGAAACAGAACACCGGAAAAAAAAGAGATGAGGAGTAAACCCATTCAAATTTGTGTTGGTTTGTAAACTGAGTAACTTGGCACAGCATAATGCTTCTTCCCCCCTCCTCCCCTGCCCCCAGAACTTAAAAAGTTGAAAAAGATTTATAAATTTTGTGAAAACTTGTACTAGATTTTGCCAGTATTTAAACAGCTTTTTCTAGCCGTGGGTGCTTTGCCAAAGAGATGGTACTTGAAAGCAGGTATATGTTTCCCAGGAGGCCTAGAGATGACCAAGAACTTCTTGCAGCTCAGTGGCAGAGACAGGTTTCCTGGTGTTTGCTACTAAAACACACTGTTTCTCCAAAGAGGAACTGATAGTGCTCTGTTTCTTAATTGATTATCACTCACTAGCCCTCTAGCCCTTTAATCTCTCAGGATACTGGACAGTGGAAGAAATTTCAATTCACTGCCTGTCTCCACTGACATACAGTTCCTTACCCTCAATTGATGCTCTCAGCACTGAGGTGGAGGGGCCATTAAGGGCAATTCAGCCCACATTGTGTATTTGACTTTTGGTTTCTCAGATGAGGCTGCCAAAGCAGGGAACAGTTAATGCCAATTACAGTTAATGCCAATTACAGTCGTGGCTTTTGTGTGAAGAACATTAGTCCAGTTAGAGCTGTCCTGGGACCACCAGGCTGTTTTACAAAAGCTGGCAAACAAGCCACCCAATGGAAATCATTTTCAGTCTTGAAAGTATGGTGTCTTGCCAGAGTCTTTGAAAAAGTTCTTGCAAATGCATTTTTCTTCACATGTTGAAACCAAGGAATTCCTTTCAGGGCCTTGGTGATGTCTCCACCTTGATTTTTTTTTTATTTTTATAATGCACTTCTGTTTTTGTGAGTGCTTTAAACTGATCTTCTGAACGTGACTAAATTCTGTACGTGCTTGAGGCTTTCTTGAACAAAACAGATTTTAAAGTGACTTTTAACATAAAGTTACATGTAACCAAGAGCCTATGCCAGAACATACTGTGTGAAAGCCTCTGTGCCAGGTAGGTTCACATTCCACCAGGATAGCATTGATTTCTTTTCACTCTTCAGTTTACATTTTCAAACAGATCAGTATACAAGTCCTGGAGGATTAATTTTACATCTTATAAAGAGGTTAGCGTTGTTCGTGATAATGCACAGCCTTTGTTATAATTACAGCAAGTCATGGGAAGGTTCAACTATTTCATTAGCTGGCTGAAAACAACGGAGTCTAAAGTTTCATTAAAATCAGATGTAATACTTGCCTTCCAAGATCGTTTGGAAACTAATAGGAATAATCTAAGCCATGATATCCCAACTAAGTCTGAGCTGTACTAATCACATTGGGGATCATACTGTAGTTAGTCTATGTTAAAATATGTCGTATCACAATCCCAGCCTCTAGATGTAATCTCCAGGAGATGTGGAGAGTTAAGACTATGCATGCTTTGTGTATGGGAGCATAATATGTGAGGGGGCTCTTTCCTGCAACCAGGTACTGGGTTAAGGAGCTGATCTGGGTACCTCGGTTACATTTTTCTCATACCTTGAGCTGTCACAAATAACAGCTGAAGCGCATGACAGATTGCCTGAAGAGCTACCAGCAGTTTGTGGGCTCCTTAGTTTGGAGGCTGTGCAGAGCTAATGGAGGGGCTCCCTCTCCAATTATTTTTTCCAGGAAACAATTGTGGTGCTGTATAGAAGCGAAATATAGCAGCCTGATGATTACTAATGGTCACATGTGGCTTTTCATTTCCTCTTGCTCAAGGAAACCAAGTTAGGCTTGGTTGTACTTTATATTTAAAAGCCGCTCCTAATGGTAAAGACAGGAGACAGGGATTTGATTGCTGTTATCCCAAAGAAGGCAAGTCACTTTAACAGTAGCAGTGCTCACTGTTGAGCTTTATAGCTCCCCTTGCTGGATCAAGAGTCATACCCTTCATGCAAGAATAGGCAAAAGGGGCACAACTGAAGGGTTCTTCCAACAGGATTTCTCTTGCACTTGTTTCTGCTTAACTGAGACCAGAAATGTTGTTAGGGTTAAGCCAAAGAAGTGTAAACAAACAACTTTTAACAGGTCCCTACATGTACCAGAAAAAAAGAGAGAGCTCCAGTTTCACCTTCCCCATAGTTCACGCAGTAAATTCTTGCCTTGCTTTCTTCTCCCTTACAGATGGTTTGGCCTGTGCCAGCTACTGTCTCCCATGGGGGTCACCACCAGGGATTAGCACTAACCAAAATTCCCTCTCGTTAGGTTGGAAATGAGAAACATTCTGGTGATAACGTAGCAGCGTAAGTGTCAAGACCTTTTTCCATTATACCCAGGTTGCCTTTATGGCTGCTCCCATCAAAGAGAAAAACAAATACCTCTCTCCCTCCCCATTTGTTTGCCTATTCCATGTGCAGCACCCTTCATGCACGTTTTCCAAAATCTGGCTATTTTCCTGTGCAAAACTCTCTCCTCTTAACTTTGTAACCAGGATCCAGGTGCCCAAAGTGGTGTTTCTTTCAGAGGTTCCACTTCTATAGTTCGTTGCAGCCCCAGCCCTATGTTAAAAAACAACAACAACAACCAAACAACACTTCGGACAGCTGATGAAAGCCTCACTGTACTCATATACAGAGGTGGCAGTTTTCAGCAGAGCAGCTAACCACTAGCTGTGGCAAGCTGGGCACTTTTAGAGTGTTTAGAGGAGACCGCATCTTAAGCAGTAACAGAAAGATGTAGAGGAATATTGGAAATATCTTCTGAAGACTCTGTACAGGTTATTAGTGTGACCAAATCCTCCAGAGACTGTAAGTGAACTACCTCAACAGCTCACCGGGTTCTAGTGCATGCTCTGTGCTTAGGAGAGGCTGCCTCAGTCACGCTCATTTTCTGAGAGTCAGATCATTGCCTTGAAGTCTCTGTGGCATGGAAGCTGGCCAGCGTTATGTGGTCTGGCTCAGCTCAGCCCATACAGAAGCTTAGGCAGATCCTGAGAGAGAATAAAACTTTGCCCCAGGATGTCTCAGCAGTGCTTGTGTGACTGTCCTGCTGTGGCCTGCCTGGAACAGATATTTTAACCCTGCTCCACTGGTCACCAGGGTTTAAATGAAAAAGCACAGGATGTGCATAGTGCTCCCTCATGCTACCAGTAAGGTAATATTCAGAGTTTGTGGTGGGGACATGGGAAGGCAAGGGAAAAGCTAGGCCTATGTTTTTGATACTCACCACTTTATGGCATGTGAAGAAGGGCAGAAAGGCAAGAAGTCAAGGTTTCAAAATAAAGGAAGCAGAAGGATTTGGTTTGTTCCTTACATAAAAAAGTCTTCCCCAGCTTGAAAGGCTATAATTGTGAAATGAATAAAATAATTGCACAGAATCCAAGAGAAAAAAATGGAGCCCTCAAAATGTTTTGTTTGTTGTTTTTTTTAATATCTGTTTAACCTTAGGAGCCAACATAGTGTAGGAAAGAAGCCTTTGTTAGTGAGTGGAAAACTTTGTTAAGTGAAGTTGTGAAAGCTCTCATTCTACGTGTTCTGAGAAGATCCCAGGAAACAGGGAAGTTAGTTCACCATGATGTGTTTATAATCAAAGGGCATTCTGATGGGAAACACAACAACCACAGCAACACCAAAACATTGATGTTAGAAATAAAACAAAAATCAAGATACTCATGACCAGCTCTCAGCTCTCCCTCTTAAAAGGGATGTTGTGATTGAAGAGTTTTAGCCTTACTGTCTGTTTTCTATCAGTAAGCCTCCAATGCTGAAGCAATGGACCAATCCATTGTCTTTAGAAGTAGATTGAGACCTCAGTGGAAAACCTACTGAAATCAAGAGGAAAAATTCACAGAGACTGCATTGGGATTGAATCAGGCATAAAATCATTTGGAGTCTTTCTTCATAAGAGTTAAGAGCTGGAAACCCTGCCTTTTTTAGCTCTCCTGAGGAAAATGTCCACAGTGAAATGGAATGAAACACTATAGAGCACGATGTGTCTGAACTTTAGCTGGGCAATGCACCTGCATTTGGATAGATACAAAGGAGGCTGTAAATGAAGAAATGATGGTACAGACAAAAGCAGTTTTTCCAGTGGTAGCAAATAGCTTGTTTGCATTGCGAGACTGAGAGTTCTGCTTGAGGAACTTGAGAGACTGTTCAGTGTAGGAACAAAGTCTTTTTGAGCTGCTGAACAGGGGGTTTCTTAAACTGCAGAATTCTGAACCCCAAGGGAATTTTGATGTGCTGCTGAGAAAGCAATTTGTTGGAAAGTGTGCCTGCGATAAAGACACCTACATAGTGAGGGAGTCCTGACTGGGTTAGAAGAGAGCTGGGAATATAAAAGTGATCCAGTATAACCTAGCCAGTGTTTAGATTCAAGAATGCTCTCATGGAATGAGCTGAAGGAATTAAACTTCACATAGCATTACAGCCTTACTTGTGTCTTGGTACCTTTCATCACACAAAAGTGATACTCAGCCCAGAACTAAAACATTAAATCAGAGGACATGAAATTAAAAATAATAATAAGAAAACATGACTAGATGAATTGGCTGTAAAAACTGGGGTGAAAATGTTGAGGTTTAAAATTATCAAAGCTCTCTTTGCAATTTTTGCAGCATTTTCTCAGCCACAAATATGCTTTCCCACATAAGACAGTAACTGTGTTTCTTTGTAGAGCTATCATTAAGTACAGCAGCATGCCAAGTGAATATCAGAGCTTTGAATGCAAACTGTTAGTGTTTTCTTTCTTCCTTCCTTCCTTTGGAAAAAAAATGAGAAGTTTTTTTCAATTATGCATTTTTAACAGATTCAGATTATAAAATTATATATTCTGCGCACATATAGAAATGAAGTTGCTGAGAATTTCTTTCAGTAAGATCTTTCTTAAAGATCTCTTCTTTCGTGTGGAATGTGTGTATGAGACCTTTGGAAAGGTGAAGAATGTTTTCAGCATACAGACAGTGTGGTCTGCTTTCTAGTTCCACTTTGCCTGACTGGCCTGGCCGAACTTTCTTACTGACCAGAAGTGCCTGGAGCATGCATGAAGCATACTAACGCACAGTGCTGAGGCAGTGGTAGTTGACTGAGAACAAGTATTACATAGGAGGTGTATTTCAGTCTTTGCAGTTTTGGAGGCCTGTTAAGTTCTTTCTTCATAATTAGATTGTTGCAAGCAGTGTGGTTGATGAAATGTAATAATCACAACTCCATCTAGGACTGAGGTTGCATTACAAGAAAAGTTAGTTATGTCTGCATGGCACAATGCAGCGTTGTACAGCTATAGGAAGCTAGATCTGAGGATCAGAAGTATAGCCTTGTGAGCTGCAAATGTATCCCTAGCGTCGTGCGACAGAGGAAGCTCAGGAATGCAGGCTGGTGGCGAGGTAGCTATAGGCAGGCATACTGAGAAGTTTTTGTAGCCATGACCCTCCTTCCTACTACTCTGTTGACCTGCATTATTTACTTCATTGTTTGCAATCAGAGAAGATATTCGTATGTTCTTTCCACACTGCAGGTAGACCCCAGTGTTGGGAACATATGGGAAAGAGTGCTTCAAAAACGTTGTATTATGTAGTGCTCAAGAAGAGGATGCTCTAGATTGATGGCCTGTGTTCCTCAGGGTTACTCTGTGTAGCCCTGACCTCTATGAATGGGCCTGCCAATGGGTTTTCCTTTGCTTCTTAAACCAACTGCAAAGTTCAGTAAAATATGATGTGTTTCAAACAGTGTCTATTTCTGCCTTGTCTTTAGGATACACGTACGCAGAGAAGTTTAAACCTTTCTCCTTTATCTTATTTAAAGTACTGTTCTATTGGTGCTGAAAAACCTAGCTGCTTTATGTACTGTTACATTCAGCTATACAGTGAACTGCCTCACTGGAGAGTAAGCTTTTTTTTTTTTTTTTTTAAGTGTCAGCTCTCATCTGGAATATTTTAGAAGAGGATTAATCACTTCCCAGTTTTGTTGAACCTGAAACAAGACTTTCTGACTGAAATGCACATAACTTAATTTTCTTGTGGCTGAATGTAAAAACCACCAAGAAATCATGCCATCCAGTGAGGATACTTTAATTTCATTTTAGGGAGAAAGAGACTCAGTTTGGCACAGAGTTATGGGGCAGTGGAAATACTCATACAAAAATAAGACAGTCTTTTTTTGTCTATATCCCTGACGCAGTAAACATATTTTAATTTCCAGAAGCATGGACTCTCTTGCAGGGGTTTCCTTGTTCTGAGAGAAGGTAGAATCAGTTAGCAACAATCAGAATCGTGCTTTCTCAGTTTCGTGTTGTTTGCAGGGAAAGCAAAGGCAACAATACAGATTCAGCACTGGGAGAAGCTTTAAAACAATCTCCCACTCCTGAAATTCACAACTTGAGGTGGCAGCTACTGCTGAGATCTGCTGAGATACTTCTTATGCCATAAAGCACACTGCAAATCACTGAGAGCTCTCAGACAGCAAATTCTTCACCAATAAAAAGCCAAGAAGCTTCTAAGAGTAGAGCTAGAAGCTTCTAAGAGTAGAGCTGGCCAACAGTTTCTTATCAAAAGATTTTTAAACCTAGCATAGACTATTTTTCTCAACCAGAATTTTTCGTTTCTGTTAAATGCCTCTCTTTTTTCCAAAGAGATGTGGTTTTAAGGAAAAAAAGAATCCAGGTTTCCTAAAACAATGAGTATGTAATGTGAAAACATTTTCACAAGAAAAAAGGAAAATAAATTGAGGGCTTTGGTTTCCTCTCAAAAGTTGCAGTGAAAATCATGATGAAATTGATTTTACATGTAAAATGAAAGATATTTTCAATATTTGAGCTTTTTGTGTTATTCTGTGCTGAGACCAAGTCTTTACTTCATCATAAACATCAACAGCCATATGTGTGATAATCAAAGTGCCCTATAAGCAAATAATAAGTAGTTTGAATATCTGTGTGATATCTCATTCACAAAACAGCATTTTAAATAGGAAACTTTCATTGAACATTTTTTCATAATGTAGCTGCTTCCATAAAACCCCAATGACACATCAGTAGCTCAGTTTCCATTTCTTAAAAAACTGCTGGGACCTCTGTGTTTTAGCGTTGATATTGTTATGGATATAGAACTTTGACTCAAGCAAAGTATCATGTTAAAGGATTTATGTGTATAGTGTGGTGTCAAGTGCAAATAGTGGCATTCAGATGTAGCATTTTCCAGACGGCCAGCCAAATGTGTATTTAGGATGTCTGGCCACAGTCACATAAATGGCTGGGGTTTTTCTATCCTTCTGTTGTTGCAGGTTGCCTTCTATGACTGAGTGTTCAGCTTGTTTGGTCAGTGTGAACATTACTCTTAAAAACGTGAATATTTGAAATAATTTCCTTGCTTTATCCAAGTTGGAATTTAGATATCACAAATAGGTGGATTCACAACATGATGTAAATGAGAATGATTCTGGCTGTCACAAGATTTATGCATAATTTGAAGTATTTGAAGAAACAAACGAATTTAAGATGTTTCAGGCCACCACAAAATTGAAACACAGCAAAATCACTTCAGAAACTTCCCATGTAAAACTTAGTTTACTATGACTTAGCATTGAGAAGTCCAACTGCAACAAAAAGATAAAGCTGTGCTCAGGGCCATCCAATGCAGTAAGTAGTGGGACGGCCAAAGAGCACTTTCCAAACATAAACAAACTCCTATTGCTTTGAATAGTCATGGTTGGAACGGGAACAGTTAAAGAGAGCACATCATGGGAAGTGAGCCTGAAACATGCAGACGTTATCAACTGTATGTATATATGTCGGGCTTATAAGTTGTAAACATTATCCCTTCCTCATGTGTAAACACATCAGTGGTTACAGCTTTGCTGGCTTTCACAGTGGTGGTACCTTTCCAGAAGTTCTGAATGTGAAGATGATGAGCATCTTGTGAATGAATGTGTGCTGATTACCGCATCAGCATCAACTCAAATTCACATTTTTCATATCTTTTGTATTCAGGGATGATAGCAACTTCAAACAATCCAAGCAGATCAGGATCCTAAAATAAGATGCATTTCTAGGTCTCCTTTCTTGCTCAGAAGAACGCAGTGTATTCTCAGTGGTCATGTTCAATGCAGATTTAAACAGTCGGTGACTGAGCTCTCGGTCATTTTGTCAGTGTAGATTAAATATATTGTGCTGTCTAACTTACAGGATGCTGAGGCACTTCCCAGCTCCTGGGTTAACGTACATTTGTCGGGTTTGTTCTGACTGTGTATGAAGGCAAGAATGGACATGCATCGTGCCCCCAACTTTCCACATCTTATTTCAGTGGGATGCCAGGTGTACCAATAGGAAAGAGCTGTGGAATGAACCATCCCAAGTTATTTAAAAGTGAAGTGTGTGCTGCAACATACCTGCCATGCTGTATACTTGGAAATGGGTACCTGTGTTTAAATCCTCCCCTTCCCAAATCCCTGTGATTTTGCGAGAGTATGACCTCCATACTTACAGGAATAAGATGGGGAGGAAATTTACTTCAGAGTCCCATCTACCCTATGGCTTTGCATAGATTATTTGAGGTGCAGAGATACATGTGAGAATATGGTAAATATTATTTTTAATTACATGAAAAAAATCTATGTAGAAATAAGGGTATATATTTATGTGGGACACCTTACATTTGCTGTGTTTCTGCCAAAGTCTCTGGATGACGTTGACTGTATTTCAAGGATGCAATAGATGATATATGGAAAAATATGGTAATAGCATTTTGAATACTCAGGGATCTGAGCTGGGTATGTGTGTGCAAATATACAACACTTTGCTTGTTCACTGAACTTTTCCCAAAGTGTTGTAAATACTGTTATTTTGATAAGTGTAATGTCAGTACTATTGTAAATAGAAACCAACATTTCAGAAGAGGATTATTTATCTTATTATGTGATATGTGATGAACAGAAGTCTCAAGTGCTATCATGTAGAGCCTTTGTGTGTGGCTTCCTTACTGTGTTAAGACAAAATTTTTGCATATCTAATCACATTACAAAGATGAGCAGGAAACAGTATTATGTGGATGCCTAATCACCTTAAGGGTGGTAATTTCAGCCACTATAAAGAGGTGAGGAAACATCTCAGACATGTTCTCTGCTGCAATAGCAGAAGCATGAGGTTGCTCATCAAATTCCTTCTGCAGATGGTCCCTAAGGGAGATACGTGTGGTCACCTCCCGCGTCTGTTAATTCTGACACATCTACTTTGAGAGTGGCAAATTAAAACATCTGCAGGGAGTGGAGACTGCTGCCGCCAGTGCACATGGCCTGCATGTGAACCTGCGGTCTTCTCGGGATCTCAGAGCATTCCTCACAGGGCACTGGGATGAGCCAGCCAGCCCTCTTTAGGGCTGATGCAAGCAGGAGTTTAAAATCCCTAGCAGACAGTTAAAAGGCTACAGAAAAATAAAAACTTCTGTGGGTTCCTGGAAAGCTTTCTGCATTGCCCCTGGCAGGTTTGACAGACCTCCAATCACTCCCTGGGAGGAATGGCAATGTTCTCCTAGCATCCAGTCTGCCTCTGGGTTTGTAAACTTGTGCTACAGCCATTAGCTGAACATGAGGGCTCTAGAAAGTGCCAAAAAACATTAAAAAATCCATTTATTGCAGATACTGCAGCCTCCTGCTGGAAAACTTGGGACACTTGTGATACCAATTCAGTGATACATAAGTACTTCAACACCTAGAAAACATCTCTGTCTTTTCCTTGCTGGAAAGGTGTTCAACATCAAATTAAATGTTGGTGACAGTACACCTCAAGTTATTATGTTAATCACTACTGCTGCAACATTGCAAAAGCCTCACTGGTGGTAGAGTAGCATGAATTCATAGCATTTGATACAAAGAGTCTTTCAAAAGAAAGACATGCAAAGACCTTTACCTTTAAATTATTTCATTCCTGTCATTCCCCTAAAGAGATATGTGGAATTAATTAATGCATTGTCCCTCATCAAATCATTTCTTGCTGCTCAGCTGTGGAATTTTAGGATATTAAGAAGCTTGTGAGACAGGGTGTTGATTGCCAAGTCAGTGGAAATGTTGGAAGACTGTGTCAAAACTAAGCTTGTTTGACATGTGGGACCAAAATATTTGCAGTTGTATAATGATGAGAAGACTTTGGGGTTTGGGTTTGGTTTGTTTCTTAGCAGTTCTGGGATAGCAGTTGATGTCCTGTTTTGCAAGGCACTGATATTAGAGGACTCTGATGTGCAGAGGAAACTGCTGTGTTTTGGGTTGTAGCACCAGAGGTTGTTGCTTCATGGTGATGGACAAACAGTAATGAAAACTGTAACAAGCCAGCTGGTGGAATGAAGGTCTCAGGCATACACTGCTCACAAGTGCGTAGGTACAGCTTTGAACTGTAGATATCACATTGCTTGCTATAGTATGTGGACTGCACATCTATGACTTACGCGTTCCCATGTCTGCATGGCTGTCCTCTGACAGATGGAAGCTGGGGTTAACTTAAGGATGTGCCAGTTCTTCAATTAGATTGTCTAGCTTGTAGATTTTTAATAATCATCATGCAGGTCTTTATCAGTATGCTAAGTCTTGAGAATTCTTTGTGACTGACATGTCACCAGCAAGACTTGAAGCTAGTCTGGTAGTGGCATTAGAAACTCAAGTCTTGTAAATTTTGGGCTGTTTGGTTCAATTTTAAAATGAGTGCTTCTTATTCATTATAAAATAATAAGAAATTATCTATTATAGTAACTGTTACTGTGTGTGTTCCAGCACTACCTGCAGCAATGCAGACCTAGCACTTACTCCAAGTGACTCATATATTCCCGGGGAAAAATGTTCTGGGAGAGGGAAATGAGTAGTGGTGGTGGTTATCTTGTCTGTTTTCATTGTTTCAAGCAAAGCTGTATCTAGATATGTGATTAGTGGGATTGTGCTGCTCTTATCTTCTGCAGCAACCTTCCCTCCCTCCCACCTCCTAACGAGCCTTTTCTTGGTGAGAGACTTGCATGAGGGAATAGACAAATCTATACACAGCATTTGTTCCCCTTGGCAGCAATGAGCTGTCAATCCAGGGAAACCACAGACTCCTGCAGAGCTCCAGGTGGTGGTGGTGGGAACAGAGGATCCTGCATACAGTCTTTGAAACATCAGTCACAGATCCGTGGATCCTTGGGATTGAGCCCTGTGCTGTTCTAGAGAGGGGTAACTCCCATCACTGTTGGCATCAAACTGATTAAAACTCAACAAAATAAGGTGGCAGAAAGGTCCCCAGAACAGTATTTCAGCCAGCAGAAAATATATGGTCTTAAATAAGCACTTTGGTTAGTTTGAGTAAAGATAAGTCTTAAATTAAGCTGGTTGAACTGCTTTTGGTCAGTTAAATAGAAGAAAAGCTAGGACTCAGAAGATCTGTGTTCGTTTTGCTCCCCTGCAGAATTCCTAGGTGGCCTAGGAATTTAATCTCTGTTCCAGTCTAAAAAGACCCAGTGATAAGACTCCTTTTCTTTGTCTTAAGTTTTTAAATTATGAGGTTTGACAGCAGGGATTGTCTGTTCCTATGGGAACACAAGGTATTCAGTAGGAGGGAACCTCATTTTATCTGAGTCTTTGTTGTTACACAGGTAATAATGGTACCTGTGAAATACGACTGTCCTATTATTTAAGTTAAGATTAAAGGAAAAAGTTATGTACAGGCTCCGAGGCTTTTCGAGTTGCCAGGGGATTTCTTATACCTCCCAAAAGCCTGTATTGTTATAGAATTGGCTGGAGGCAGAGGCTGAGAATCTGGAACTGCCCAACGGAAAGGGAGAGCATGGACTCTTGTATTGAAACAAATCCTACCAGTGCTCGTCTTATCTGTGGTAGAATAAGGGAGCTGCTGTGCACGCCAGAGCAGGTGGACTACTGAATTTGGGGCACAGAGAGTGAAGTTACTGCTGGGACACAAGCTGCCTGCCTTTCATGTTGTAGGTAGTAAAGGCAGCCGTAACTTGAGTGTCATTGCATGGCTTTTGAATGTATACAAAGGAGCAGACGGTTCCACTTAGTTCTGAAATGAGATGCAATCATATCTGTGAATCACACAGTGGCAAATCACAGTAATGTGCATTACAATGCATCATGCTGTTGCACTACCAAACTGCTGTGTACTGCAGCAGCAGAAAACCCTCCTCGCTGACCTGGTCTGTGTCTGCCTAAGGCATAGTGCCATACTGAAGCAGTAAGATACAAAAAGAAGTGCTTTCTGCCACAGAAAAGAGCAATCTTAACTGGAGTCAAGTCTCACTAATCCAGGACTAGCATTGTTTTGTTCACAGTTTGCATGATTGCATCTTGTGAATAGTTACTACTATTGTTGTTCTTCAGAGAATAACCTGGCATTTCATAAGTTGGCTATTTGAACATGACTTCCCTACCAACTCAATGAGGTACATAGAGTAGTGTGAAGAGATACGATCTTAGAGCTATCGCTTTCAAAATAAATTGAATTTCTCCTATATTATATATATATTCTATTTCTGCTGTCTTTGGGACACTATAAGAACAACTGGTTAATGAGTTTTGCCTCACCAGCAGGAGGAATAAGATCAAGAAAATACCCCTACCAATATTTTTATAGCCCCTTCCTCTTCTCAGAGCATTTATTCTTGTTCATATAATTAAAACAGCAAATTAAGGTCCTGTAAGCAGAATGTAACTAACACGACAGTCGAGTGAACAGCTGATGATCACAGCCCAGCTAGTTGATAAATGCTTGCCCTTCTCACCACTTCCTCTCATTTCTTTTAAAATAGTAGAATGGTGTGTAAGTATTAGAGCACTGAATGGAAGAAAACGAAGTAGCCACCTGATATGAAAACATTCAACTCTATAAATAAGGAAATTCAGGTGCTAGCAGATAGAGAATCAGTCATAGAAATCTAGAAGAAATCTGTTCTTCTCTGATTCTTTTAATTCCAATATTTAAGACTACAGATCCTTAAAAGAAAGATATTGATATGTTTGTCTTTTCTCCAGACTGAAGATCGGTTGGAGGATTTTTTTTTTTTTTTTAAGAATTAGAATAGAATTTAAAATTATTTTATTTGATTGAGTTTTTTGGAACACCAGGAGTTTTGATTCTCTGGATTTTTGACTAACTGTAGCATAGAAAAGTAGCCTCTGTGCAGAAGGATTCTCATTCTGAAGAGTAGCACATATGGGAAAAGTATGTATAGAAAACCAAATTTTCTAAATAAAATAGCATGTGTGTTTATTTTTTAGAGGTTTTGAACAAAACTCTTTATTGTGAAGTAGCTATAGAAGTTCTTGTATTTGGCTAGATATTGACTAGTTAAAGCAAGGGACACGTGGATTAATGAAGTAGAAAATGTTGCTGTGGCAATTTATGTGACTATGAGTAGCAGCCCTTCTGGGCTTGTGTGCTTAAATAAATGGCTAACATTTATAGAAATACACATGTATTCACTGATAATGATGATAACTAGCACTTGATCTCTTACCTTCAAAAACCCCCATGTCTACTATTTAAGCAAAAGCAGATGTTGCTGTCAAGTCCAGAGTCTTTAGTCCTAATGCAACAGATGAATACAGGTTCATACTTTCAATGTCCTGTGTTAGATGGGAGCATACTGAGCCCAACATGGAGGAACCAAGGCCTCCAGTATATGTGCCCTTTTATGTTCTAAGCACAAGTCAAATATACTTATTTGAATCTAGAGATTAGGAGGGTGTAGATTTTAGTATTACTTGTTCATTATATTAACAAGTTGCAAGCTAGCTAGCAGTGAAATGTTTTAGAAGGTTTAGGAAGTAGATACCCACTTTTAATAAAATAGGAAGCATTCCAAACCTGCAAATATGTGTGAGAGGTGTGACGGATTGACGAACACATTCATATGTAGTTCTACTTCGCTGCAATTGCCTCAGTCTCTTAAAATGTTTGGTTTCATGGTGGAGAAGAGTGTAAAAGACCCCAGCCTGGCATAGCCAGGAAGGCTGTCAGCTGTCAGCACTCCCCTGGTCACAGGAAAGTGGTAAAGCGGTAAAAAAAATGGGATGGCCAGGGCAGGAGACTGGAGATTTTGCTCTGGTATGTCAACATACTAGGAGGAGAGTGAGAGAGGGAGTTGGAGGGGAGAGCATATGCAACTTTGGGTTTGAAAGGATGTCTGCAAGAGTGGCTCCATATCCTGGGACTGAAAAAAAGGTCTAAGATGCTCAATATAAGGTTGCAGAGCTTGAGGGTTAGTTGGCTATCTGCAATATCCGAATAAAACCAGCCTTATGAAGGTACAAGGAATAAGAAGTGAATGAGAAAGACCCAGTCTTCACTGGAATCAAGGACGTTAAATGAAGATCTTTCAGAAAGGAAGATTTATGTGGCAGATAATGGAAATGCACTGTCCTAGAAGGCATACTGAAAGCTTTGCCAGACAGACGCTAAGGAAACCTTTGGCACTGGGATGCTCACTGAGGATCAGACAACCACACTGTAATTCTCTGGTCAAGTGTTTTCTTATTGTTTCTAAATTATTGACTGGGATGAGTAACAGGCAGCAGCTTCACTACTGTGACTTTCCTTTTCCTTTCTTACTTCCTTCCTCTTCTTGAATGTTGACATGTGTTTTCAGTGAGTGCTAGCAGAGGTTTTTTAAACTGTTGTGATGATGTGGAGCTCTGATCTTGAAAGTAAGAGGAAGGAGTACCATGCTAGCTGTGCTGGATGGGCTTTTGGCACAGGCTCTTCAATTAGGTCAGAGGAAGGGTCTGTGCCAAAGTCCTGTGTAACTCTCTAAAGGTGCAATGTTGACTGCTGGCAGGAGAACAGGAAGAGTAGACGGTGTTTTCTACAGCTGACAGCATGTGGCTTTATGGCTCTTGGTATGCACTAATGCAGCAGTGCAAACCTGTACGCAGTTGTGTCAGGCCACTGCAAGCCCTATTCTGTGCTGGGGTGGAGCACTCAATGCTGTGGATGCTTGAGTAGCACCCTGGTGTAAAGAAGCTGTCAGCTGGGAAGAGCGCACACTTCTACCACTGAGTATTTTTGTGTAACGAGGCAAACAACTATTTTATCTGTTTAACTACACAATGCAAATGCCGCTTGCCAAGAGCCTGTCTTCTCAGTTTAAATATGTGTTAATTGAATAATGGACCATATTTGTCATGAGGGAACTATATATCTCAGGGATGTCTGCCACTGGATCCTGACAAGTTCTGCCAAACAACATTTTTTTAAGCAGCACATCCTTGCTGCACCATGTGGGTTCTGCTGCGGCTATCGTTCCAGACAGGACTGGCTGTAACCCCTGGAATATATCAGCAGTGTGAACTTTGTTTTGTTATTGTGGTAACTCTTGTAACTTGAGAAGTCAATAGCTGACTTTTTTAGTTTAATTTATCTTATAAAACAGAAATGGCAATGTGCTTCTGGTAAGAAAACCCAATTCTGTTTATTTTTTCCAATCCATAAAGAAACATTGTGCTCACCAGATCTTACTGCTTCAACCATTATGAGACTACAGTCTTGAGATTATGCCCCTCAAAACGCCTAGGAAGGATTTTTCTGTCTAGATACTCTCAGGAGCTAAGATAATTATTACATGCTTTTGGTGCTTGCCTTCATCTAGGATATCAAGTCACTAATCTTCAAGAACTTTTGTAAATCAGCTTACAAAACTGTCCTGAGATGTATTAAACAGGTTTGCCTCTCAGATGATGGATACTCAGAACTTAGTAAAGTCAGTCTCCTTTCAGATAGATCAGATCAGATACTCAAAGTCACTAGTCAATTTTGAATGCTAGAGACCCTCATTTAATGCTTTTCCACAATGTACCATATTGAAATATGACTTGTTTTTTAAAACTCATAACCACCTTAGACGTCTAGAATGATATGAGCTCTAGTTTGTAAAAACTGTATGAAGAAATTTGGACTGAAGTTAGAATCAGATTACTCCTCCTTCTGCCACACATTTTAAAAGTATTGTACCAAATGTGTATCAGCAATGACTCAGTTGACTTTCATGTTAACTTCTCATCTGCTTTCTGGGAACAGAGAGGTGAGTTTACTAGCCACACTAAAAGATGACTTATGTCGTTAACCCTGGTAGCAAACTTCTCACAAGGCAGTAGATCACTAAAGCAAATTGGACACACAGGCACAGTTCTTAGGATCCACGAAGACACAAAGCAAAATGCCAGAATTGTGTGGGCTTTCCCTACAGCAGGAGGTTCTTGCTCAAATTTCCCAACTGTTGTCACTGTTTCATTCATGAGAAAGCTCGTGATGGAGAGTCCCAGTTGCTGAGATTGCCTTAATAATTGCTGCAGGGATGTGTCACTTCACCTTGGAAATTTAAAATAGAATCACATTCCTGGAGACCAGGTTATATTTACGTTGTTATGACAGGCAATGTAAGAAGTCTTAGAAAAACCATCCTAGCATAGATGCAACAGTATCCTCCTGCTTTTCAGCCACCTGCTCGAAATAATTCCCCATTTTGCCTAAAATAATTCTTCACTTGCACTGGAAGTTCTCTTATATGCGAGGATAAATCTTGAGGTAGAGCTGTAATTATAGTTAAGGCTTCAGTATTAACATCTGCACAAATCAATCCCTTGAGAACATTTGCATAGGAACTGGAAATTGTAGGGTCTTTTGGGAAGGTCATTTTTCCAGAACACACTGAAATAATTTTTTATCAGAGGACACATCCATTGGAAACAGTCTTCATGTTACTGTTACCTTATTGCAAGCATAGCTGTAACTAGGAACGGGCAAACCTCTTCAGGTAAAATCCAGAGTTGCACGTGGCTGTTTCTAAAACTGGTTTGTACTTACGTACCTTTGGCTTAACTTTTTCTTTAAGACACACTTACCGGGGACTGGAGAAAGTGGGCATAAAATGAAAAGTGGTCCTTTAAGAACAGTGAATTAGAGAATGGAGGAAGGGGAGCACAGTGGGAAGGTAACAATGTGGAGATAAAAGAGCAGAGATTACCGAGAATAGGAAAACTGCTGTGGGAAAAGGAGCAAACATGAAGGGTAGTCCATAATGGATATTGTCATAGAGGATATAAGGTACTCTCATTTCTGCTTTCATGGTGCCTCTAATAAAGAAAAGTTTTGATGTAAGTATTTAAATATTGTTTTTCATGGGTGATTCAATTTATTGAACCAGAAAAATAAAACATAGTGCATGGCTTTTAAAACACAGGAAAAGAAAATCACACTCCCATTTAGTTGGGTGAGCCTTGAAGAATGTGTCTTAAGAATTTCCCCCCCTTTGGAATAATTGCCATCATGTTCTAGAAATTCCGTTATATTTGGACTTGCAGAGAAGCATCAAAGGTGCAGAGATGGCCAGTGCTGTTGCAGGATTTAGCTGAGAAACTGCATCAGTCCTTCCACAAACCTGACTGCTGGAGGAGGTAGAAAGGGTGGGAGCTGCAGGGCGTAAAAGCTGAAGTCCACAAACCTTTACGCTGTGTACTTATGAAGGAAGGGAAGGAACACTGTGAAGTAGCTCAGAACATTGCTGTGTGGTTAATGCAGGTGTAATATATTTAGGAAAAAAAAGGGAATTTGATTATAATACTAAAATTAAGGAAAGCAGATTAGTTTGATGCTGGCAGTATGGAAAAAGTGTCCACATCATTTTGGAAGCGATGTCTACGTCCGTGGGCAACGGGTTAATGTCAAAAGATCACGTCTTTCTTTCCTCTCTACCTTCTCAAGTTTTTGCGTAGATCTGGGCAGTTAAACAACACTAATGGGAGTTTGGCTTTTGAGTGTGTTTTTTAGATTTTATTACACACAGGCATTTGTTAAACCTAGATCCATCCTGGGGCATATTCACGTTTTCTGGACTCAATCTGATCCATTTCCAAATGGCCTGTGATAAACTTAAGATTGCCAGTTTGAAAGTAAACTCAAAGCCATGCAAGGTGTTTCTAAAATGTGCAATCTGTTTTGCACTGTGGGTGGAAATTCCACTGAGAGCGAAAAAATTGAATCCAGAAACAATTGGCTGACTCCCCTGATGCTCTCCGCTGGGCAGTTGTAAATGATTTTGCTTCCATTGCAGTTTATTTGCGTGCTGGCCAGTATGGATAAATCTGCTCTGCAAATTGCGCTGGGACCATTTCAGAGGTCAGCAGAGCAGGACTTGAAACAGCTTCCAGAGTAGCTCAAAGGTATTCACCAACTGTTCAACTTCTTGGAGACCACAAAGCATCAGATCTCATGGCAATGAACATCCTGCCTCAAGTGAAAAGTTGGACCGTGTGACAGAGTATTTGGAAATGCATTCTGTGAAGGGGAAAAAAAAAAAAAAGAAAAAGAAAAAGCAGAGAGTTTTCTACCAAGTCAGCAGGGTGAATTAGCTCACCAAGGAGGAGAGCAGGAGGGCTGTATGGACAAAAGCAGTGGTAGAGAGGAGACAGGTGGGTGTAGGGAGAGCAGCATCTTTCCCTTTCAGCAATGGAGAGCTGCTAGATTGGCTCAGCTTTAAAATAGACCTTTATCCTCGTAAAACATATGGAAAAAAATGTGTGATGGGAATCAATCCTAATGGAAAAATAATGACTGGAAGTGTTAAGATGCTTAGGAAGAGGCCGTGTAGGTGTTTCCTACATGGCCATGGAGGATACTTGCTGGTTCAGAATATGTAAGGTCCCAGAAACCAGGGACTGGAAACTGGACCCACAGCTAGTTCTCCCTTGATGGACTTTGTCTGCTACAGCCATCTTGATTATAGACATGAAAAATGATGTGGTTACACATACAAATGTGGCATATGGAGGAAGGAGGTTTAATTCCCCATTTCACAACACAGTTCCAGTGCTGCCCTGGGGAATTCTCAGTCTTTTTGTTCTTTACTTCTTTTGACAAATGATAGTTAGAAACAATAGCGATTCCTCTTTTTGTGGGCTGTTGTGAAAACAAATACATAAAAAGTGGAAGGTGCTTGGACCTTGTGCCAACAGAGACTATCCTGAGACCTTAGATGGATGGCATTAAAAGTTAATTTCTGCTCAGCAGTGAGGAAAAGGATTCGTTTCTCTGACTTTCAGCTTTTTACTAAAGTATTGGTATCATCTCAAAATATGCATTTCTTTCCATCCATCAAGGCTTTCTAAACAAAATGATTCAGGGAGGTGGGGAACAAAAAACATATTTTAATATGATTATAGATAATTCAATTTCCATGCTGGTGATCAGCAATTAATTAGTAGCTGAAAACATTAATCCAGTCTGCGAACCACAAAACAACAGTCTATTCCAATGACTCCAAGATAGAGCAAACCTTTGGAGCCAGTTTAGTAATATAAGTAGAGCACAAATCTGACCAAAGCGATCTAATGAAAAAGTTCAAGCGCGACCCAATGGTCTCTAGAAAATTAGAATTCCAGAATAATTGAATTCAGAGTAATTTCATCCATTTGTGTGGGCTTCTGTGAAGTGGGAGATGGACAAGAGTTTTATTTCATTCTGGCTCATCTAAAGAAATCTTAGACTTTTCCTTACTGATCAGATTACCTTTAGGTTTCAGTATGACATTTTATAACAGCTTGTTGGGACTGTCTGCTATTGTTCCTCACGTAATCTTATGGAAATTCGGGGTAGAAGTAAGCACAATGGTTTTACCACCATGATTGGTACACATTTTCCACACTCGATAAATGTGAGTGATTTGCTAAATGCCTGCCAATTACATACTTTAACTTTCCCTTTTTATGCAATTATTCATATAATCTAGAGACTCCAATCAGTGCTAGTTTGCGAAGCTGCCTTTGTAACAATTAAACCAGTTGTGGTATCGAAATGAGTTCTTGTATCTTCAACTGGCAGCTACAATTTTGGTTAAAAGGATGGTGGATATAATCTACAACAGTTCCAAAAGGGGGAAGTACTGCACGCAAATTCAAGCACAGTTTTTTGTCTGGCTATTTGCAAAGTTCCCAACAACTTCCATCTGTCTACCCCGGCTTCCATGTAATAAGTTAATAGTGCAATAATAGCTGATGAACTGGGAGGGAGCAGAGGAAGCAGCAGAGCTGTGCTAAGAATGGAACGATGTGCCCTTACTATGATAAACTGATCCCATTCCATTAAATCACAAAGCTGTCTCCACTCTTCTCTTCATCCCATATGAGCGGCTGAAGAAAAAAAATCATGGAATTGCTATCGCTCACTGCAGCTGTCAGGAAATGATACTAATTAGTTTAATTTGCAATAACACAAGCACTTAACTCTCCAAATAATCTAAGTTAGTAAGTCAGTTTTTATATTATGACAATGACATGTTTAAGAGCCTCTGGAGCAGTGATTTCTTTAACCTCTGACTCAAACGTCTTACAAAGGAACACGGCAAAACTCTTTGTCCCATGTTATTTCAGTACCTGCTTGTGAGGGCAATTACTTTATAGGAAATTGTGGCAGCAACACTTAGAGGAGAAAATCTGACAGCTGTCATACGCTGGTATTCTGCAAGGCAATGTCAAGTAAAGAAATCTTATTTAAAACAAAAATGCCTGTCCTATGGTGTTAATTACTGTAAGATGATATCAACAAAAATGGTCAAATTGGCCATTTTTCTTCATTTCTTCTTTGTGCTGTTTCTGCACTTGGCCATATTTTCTTATTTGTTTCACTTTCTGGCGTTCAGGCACTTGTCTTCTGGTATTGTGTGCGAGTTTCTAATGCTTCTGGCCAAGGCATTGTTGATGAAATATTTGGAAATGCTAGCCAAACTTGAAAAGAAAAATATTTCACCAGATTGGCTTGAAAATAATGATATAAATAAACAATAAAACAAACTATCAATAAGGTAGGCTTTGCTTACTGTCTGTCTTTAGACTTCTCATATTTTAACCTAGACAGTCATAGGTGGCTGTTCAATGTTGTGAAATTCTCTGATATAATCAGCAGCAATTTAGTGTAACATCAACATGCCAGCTTTGCAGTTGCAGAGTAATCAAACCTTGAAAATGAAGGGGGAGCTTTATACTGCTCCAAGTTCTTGTTTCAGGCTCTATGCAAATTCAAATGCCACATTAATTAATGCATTGCTTTTATTTTCAGTGGTTACTTTAGCTTTGCTTAATATAATGATGATGATGATATGGCAAAAGAGGGGGAATGGGCATACACTGTTATGGCTGATCTTCATTTTTGGATAAAGATTTAAATTTTGGAGAAGAATTTTGTACAAAGAGGAATATTCAGTGGCAAGTTCCCCATGGATGGAATTGTGGAAATTGGTGGCTGCTGAAAACAGACACAGTGAGCTGATTTTGAAGCCTTGACTGCGTTGTTTTTTAAAGACTGCATTGTTTTTTAAAGGCATCAGTCAGACTTTCGAGGTCAGATTCTAAGAGCTTTGTGTAATTGGTGCAGTTTCACTGTGCAGAATCAATCACACCCCTCTCAGAATCTCTCCTCTGCTTCCTGAATTTTATTTCAAGACCTACTCTTCCCAGCCTTTAAAAACCTGAATGTCAGGAATAGCGAGAACAGTTTTGAAAGTGTGTCAGTGTAGTAAACAGAAAGAAAAAAAAAGACTGTGTAATCACAAAAAAAAAAAAAAAAAAAAGCTTGTTTACTTAAAGAAACAAATCCCAGAACTCCTTCTTTGTCCTAGTTTCTTCAAACCTCATAATTCAGTTTATCAACTGTCAATAACCAAATGCATGTTTTTCTTTTCCCAAGAGCTGATTAAAGCTGTGGTCTCCTCCTGTAATTCATGGCATTCCATTGTGTTTGTTTCTCCTGGAATTTTCAGGCTGAATTACTGTAACTAATATACCACTAACTCTGTACTGCAAAAGCCCTGACCTTTTGAATCTCTCCTTTTTAGCAGAAAATTGGCATAGAAAATTTCAACACAATAAATTCTTTTAACATTTTTCTTTATCTCAATCCAAAAATGCATATACACCATCTTATTAAGTTAGTCTGCCACCAGTATCAGGTTGGGTTATACAGTTCTGAAGATGAGGAGATAGGAAAAGATGAACTATTGCATTTGCAGTAGATCAGCAATAACACGGAAAAGACTGAAAACATGGTCCTTTTGGCCTCACTCTGAAAATGGGATCATACAGTTAACTCGTGGACGTGTACCCATGGACACTCTGATCACAGGTCCTCGCAGTAGTCCCTTTCCTTTTGGAAATACTCTGGTTTTTGTATCTCCTTGAAAAACTGTTGGAGAAAGGTTTTGTAGCAGAAAAAATGGTTATCTGAAACATGGTTCTGATTATTCCTTGAATTCAAATTCATTCAAAGAACATTAGCTCTTTAGATCCTGCACAATTTGAGAGTATTTCAAATGATAAGTGCTCAGTATCTTTGCCAGGCAAACAGATACCGTCTTCTCGTGGTCATTGGTACCATATTGAGATTGCTCTTATGGTGGAGCCTTAGCAACACATTCTGCTATATGAAATGGGGGTAGTGGAGGTTTATGGAGAAGAGAATGTCTTTTATTAGGCTTATAGTGTGTGCTATTTGGAGGGTTATAAAATGACACTCATCTGGGGGTGCTTCCGTACTTTTTGAATTAGTTTAGGAAGTTGATGCTGCTGTTGAGTCTGCTTTCTTTTTTCCTGATGTTGTGAGGCAAATGCTGGTATTTTTCAGGCTGTAGTATGTTGCTTTTGCAGACATCCTACACTGAGGCAAAAGCAATAAGCTTTTGATCAGGATAGCACAACACATAAAGTGAAATTACCCTTGGCCAGGGACTTTTGTGCTTTCTGGGTAGCACTTTCAGGCAGAATGACATATTTTCCCGTGAGTTCTGGCTAGGCTGCAGGCATGGTGTGTGGAGGAATAGATAAATGACTTGAACCTCTGTATGAAAAAGCAATAACTAGATAATGATAGTTCTCTGGCTGTGTGGAACTGCAGGATTCCTTTGAGAAGTAAAACCTTGCTCGGCATGTGAAACGAAAGCCACAAACTAAAGGTGAGTGATCTGGTTGCCATTGGAGAGACCTCACTGCACAGGACCAGGAATAACAATATGCTGTGTCTTTCCTGAAGGAATAGTTTCTGACACCTTCCTCATTAAGCCGGAGCTAATTCCAGGTAGTAATATGGGTAGGACAACTTGCAAGTTTCCCCCCACGCCTTTTCTCATCCATTGTTGCTGATCTTCATCCTCAATATACCTGTTTTCCAGTGCTGACTTCAGTGTCAAAAAATTTAGCTTTTTGATGCTAAGTCTAATAAAACACCCAGAGCCACTTCACAGCTCGACTAGATAAATTCCTGTACAGATGGATGTTCCAAGAGTAAACAGATAGATCACTCAAAAAAATGAAAGTCTTAAGATTGTTGATCAACAACACAAATTCATTATTTAAAACAGGATTTTCAAAAACAGCTACATTAAGCAGGGTTGAGTATTTGAGGGAAAAAACTTTTTGTAGTCTTTGCAATGTTTGTATGTTTAGTTAGAATCAAAGTGAGAAGTAGGTTTTTTAATGGAGTCTGCTCTCTGAGGACAGCAACATAGCTGAATTGAAATACCCACATTCTTTCTGCTTTTTTTTTTTCAGTAGGTTGTTATGTTTTAAACCCATCATGAAAAATATCTTCTCCTAAAGCGTGTAATTACCCTCTGTCACTCTCAGATCTCCTCTGGCTTCTGAGCTCATTTAATAATAGTGAACAGATGAGCAAAAGTTACAAATGAAGGTACTACCAATTTGATACTCAGCACATAAATACCTATAATGATAGTGTGCTTGTCAGCATCCATTGTTTCCATTTCTGTCCATTTTCTACAGGGAGTATCATCCTCTTGCGCAGAAAGTGAGAGACAGATAGGCATTTCAGATTGTACAAAAAGAGTCCCGAGAATTAGAGGGTGTGTAAAATGGTCTCTATTCCCCCAGGTTTTAGACCACTGGATCAAAAGGTTTTAACTTGCAGATTCACATCTGCACTGCCCTGTGACAAATCTGGGCAGATTTACCTGTTTACAAGAAGCATCTTGAAAGAGTGAATAGGGGCAAAAGGTATAGGCTTATCTCTAGTGTGTCAAAAGCAAAAGCTCATATTGTGTACCATATTCCACGTAACCTATCTCATATCTAAGTGGACCCAACAATGAGGAAATGTTCAGAGAAGAGCAGTGGAAAATTCTGAAGAGATGGCTATGGGGAGATTCATGGACAGCATTATTTTGTATGGGAAGGAGAGAGAGAAAGAATGCAAGTCCAAGGGTATAAAACAAAGAATCCCTTACAATCTGCCTTACAGATATTTTGACCTGTGACTATTGCCTTGTTCTTGCCACTTCTCAAAGCTTCCTGGCAGCCACCACGCAATCATAACAAGCATTTAATTGCAAATATTAGGATAGGGTCTATGCCCTAGTGGCCTGTTCCTCTGATAGCTGTGGGCATGGTTGGCTTGTAGTGTTGTTGTCATAAACAAGAAAGCTGCGTGGGCCCAAGGAGTTTTTCAGCATGCCCAGTATGCATGCAGGGCTGGTGAAAGGCTATGGTGGAAGAAACCATGCTGCATGCTGCCTTGCAGTTACATGTGGGTGGGATGCTTCCAACAATAGATAGTCCAGATTTGGAAGATGCTGTCAGGGCGAGAGCTCCCAGAGTGTTCCTCTAGCATCCCATTTAAAGTGTCCTGGTCTATAGAGGCAGGCCTGGGGAGGGTCTGGCCTCTCATGGGTCACCCTGGGAGTGCTGTACAGTTTTGCTGTTTTTTTCATTTTCAGACGTGCTAAATTTGCATCCATATCCTACAGTTTGTTCCAAGAGGAAGCCTTAACTTGCACTCCAGAGTTTGCTGGAACCAAGGAGGCATCACAGACCCAAACTTATTTTGCTCATACGCTTTAGGTCCATTGGTTTTGTGACAGAGGGACCATGGGGCAATTCAAACATGCCTGGACCCTGCCACATCCTAGGCCACCCTTGCTAGAAGAAATACTTTTTTTGCCAGACCTCAGATCTCCCTAAGTCCAGTAAGGATACTGTGTGGGCAGGGTAGGGCAGAGTTACCGATTGTGATTCTAGAGGAAACTGCGTGGGCCATGTGGGTTATGTGGAAACATGCACATCATTTCCCCTGTTATTCTTCTGTTTTTTTCAATCTTTCACTTCAGACAAAGACTGGATCTGAATCTGGTATTTCAGAGATCTGTCCCTGCTACTTTTTGCAGGTAAAGCATGACTTTGTGCTCTGATTTTAATATATTCATTTCTTAACATTTTAAATGGACAAAAAAAAATCGCCACTGTTCTGTGTAATATTTCAAACATCAGTATTTACAGCATAGGCTTCTCCAAATGGGTTGCACTGATGTTGCCTTGAGAAAGCACAGTACAGATGGGACAAGGCTAGGCTGTGACATTTTTTATGAGCAGTAGGAAAATCCCCTCAGGGCAATCATTTGCTTTGCTACACACAGACATTCCAGGGCACAGTCAACAACGGTCTCTAAAATACCTTTCTCCAGAATACATCCTTGTTATTGTGATGTGAAATGTCAGGCTTCATCAGTGCTATATAGGCGGTGCTCCCATAAAGAAATATTTATTCAGTATTCCACTGTTTCTTTGTTTCTATAGGGAGATGCCCCATGTATCTTAACTCTGAAAGGAAACCCAGATGCTACTTGCCTGCCTTATTTGCCCTGTTGTATTTTCCAGAATTGAAGATATAGTCAAGGGAATTTGAGATATATATAAAACCCACAAAAGAAAATATTCTGAAAGTAACATGGAATTAATCTCTGAAATGCCCACCTGCATAATATTATTGGTTTTTGATTGTGGGTTTTTTTGTTTGTTTGGTTTGGTTTGGTTTTGGTTTTTAATAAATGGTTTTATCTGTCAAACACTGAAGGAAATAGGGAAACAGTTTTTAAACCAATGACAATTTTAAGACCAGCTTTGTTAATAATGTAGATAGGTACTGCCTGGCAGGTGTCATAATAATGTTTCTGAAGATATAACTTACCGTTTCCTTTTCACTTGCTTTTAGTAATATCTCCTTAAAGTGTATGCTGAACTGCCAAAACTCCTGGCAGTTAGAAGAGGGCATGCCTGCCTTCTCATTGAGCCTGATCTTTCAGTTGAAACCTGCTGCAGTTCTATCTCTGTCTTTTCTTTTGGTATCAGAACTTCAAGCTTGTGATTTCTACTGTAGGATTAGAAGGGTGTCTCAAGGAATCAGGTTGTTGATGAGGGCTGGAATTTTTGAGTAAGGAAGACAAAGATGAGCCCTGCCCAGCAGCAGTTCTGCTCCCGGCCATCACTTCTGCTCCTTCACTATTCCTGTGTGTGAGTGCACACACATGCATGTGCATGCATACACCTCCACAGGAAAAGGAAGCTATTATGTCCTTCATTCACTGTATTCTACCTATTTTAATTTAATTTGATTTCATGAGGTGCACAAGACACTGACATGCAGATAATTAACTATAAGTTACATTTAGAACAGAGAAAGAGTAATAGTAGCCTTTATTCTATTTGTCTTTGTCTTTTTTGTCCTCTTTCCTTTTGTTCAGATCAGGTATTTTTTGTGAAAACATCCTCTGCTTTTTGTCTGTGTGTGTGTGTGTGTGAGTGTGTGTGTGTGTCTGTTAGTTTTATACGCAAGCTCTTTGGCCATTTCTGTGAGCTGGAGTGAAAGTTGAAAATGTTCACTGAATTCGATAAAAACCCTTTTTCCATATGTTGGGTCTGTTGAGACTAGGTCCTAACTCAGGGCCTTGTCATCCAATCCAAAGCAATCCAGGTAGTAAATTCCTGGTCCAAAGGCCCCAAAGTCACAGACTGAGAGTCCTTGCTGCTATGCAAATATTCCTTATTGATCCTCAGTTTCCCACCACCCCCTCTCATTGCAAGTTTCAGCCAGGAGCAAAATGCTGTCGTGAGCTCCATCAGAAGGATTTCTCATTCAGCTTCTGTTCTTGTTGCACCTGTACAGCAGCACCAGTTGGCTCAGCTCACGGTGTAAAAAAATGAGATGTAGCTGCATGAGTCTTTTGTTCATTAAGCCATTCTTGCAGTGAACAGGATAAACTGCAGTGCTTAACTTCAATTCAGATGTAACGTGGGACGACAGACTGTGGGACTAGATGAAATAAAGGAATGGGTTATGTTTTTTTATTGATTGAATAGATGTTCAGTCAATATAAACCTGAGGCCAGATTTGTGTTGTAACTGAGCCCAGTGATTAGTATCACAACTGTGAATACCACAATCAAATTCTCACTGATTTTATACAGTACTTAAAAATAACTTGCAAAACCACAAGGTGATATTACCTTCCTATAGATCTTTCTTCTTATTAGTTTTTAGGTTTAATTATATTCCTACTTGTTCCATATCTCTCCCAGACCTCCCTCCCTGTTCTCACTTATAAACACATGTGTACAAATGATGTACACAATATATTGAAAGGACCCAGAGGTGCTTTGCAAATTGCGGACTCTGTTCTTTCTTTTAAGCCATTAGCTTTTCACCTGTGAAGAAGTGTGACAAGCCAGCTAAGCCAGCCATTAGGTTATCTCACATCACTGCAACAGTTGAAGGCACTTGAAAACAAGAGGAGGTTTGGTGCTTTAGGTCTTGATGTCCTTTTCTCCGAAGAAAGGATCTTCTCCATCCCCATCATAGCAACGTGCCTAGAGAGACTGTTAGAGTTAGTGGCCTTTACATATGTGTACACATGGGAGAACAGATGCTGATTTAAAAAAAAAAAAACAACTGTGAAAAAGGACTGGAAGAGTCATCTGTTTCAATGACCTTCTAATTCTGCCGTACTGGTACTCCAGAGGACATTGCTGTCAATGGCATTTACATCTACTGAAGGGGGTGTATGGCCACGAGATAAGGACATTCATCTACTCTTTAAAATTGTTAGTTGACTCAGTTCCCCTAGTTCCTGCTTGAAACAGAGGAATACTGTTTTCTCAGAGCATTTGTAAGACCTAGCTTTTGTTTTGCTCCAAATATAAATGCACAAGATCCAACTGTCAGGGTTCATCATGTTCTTTCAAAGGCAGCAAGAGGTAGCATTACAATTAACAATTGGCCAGGTGCTCTAGGATGAACACAAATCAGTCCAAAATCAGAGGTGGGAGGGAAGAGGACAAGACTGTGGAACCTTGACCATGTTGTGTGACACAGAGACGTGTCCCAAGCTGGCTGGTGCTGCGTGAGGACAAAAGCTCATCCTCCCCTTGGTAAAACTGTTGCCAGGTGCTAGCTAACAAAATGTGCAAACCGATTTTCCATCTTACAGAGAGGACGAATGAAAGATAGAATTGCGTTTTGCAGGTTGTTTCAGCAGTGAATTAAATCTGTTTCTGCTGATGTATTTGATTTTTCTTTTAATTATCCCACAGTCCTTATGCTATGTAACCCTGTCTCTTGTGACAGAACAGATTCCTATTACGCTCTTTTAGACATTTTTTCAGAAATAGTTGTTTTTACATGTAAACAAACCAGTAAACACATCTTTTGGGGTGAAAAAAAAATAATTTGTACAAGTTGAGGTAAAGTTTCCTTTGTAACAGTGACCAGGTTTTGCCAACTGAAGCTTGTATGTGTTCAGTATATCTGAAGAGAACATTTCTCACTGTTCAAAGTTCGTACTTTGACATCACATCTTACTCAGGGAAAAAATAAGTTTGAAAAAGCTCCTCAAATATGGTTTATCAACCAGGAGAGCACTCAGCTATCATTTGAAATTATAAGGTTTGTGCAAGATTGCATATCAATAAATAATAATACATCTGCCATTCAGGTCTTGTTCCTGGGAGCTGGAGTGGAAGAGCATATATTGTAACCTCTGCAGTTTTGCTTTTGCCTGAGGCGAGATCCTGGCTCCGCTGAAAGCAATGGCAAATCTTTTTTAGTTTAGTGACACAGGATTTCTTCTCAAATTTTCACTATTACAGTGGGCATCGTGCCCCACTGACTGAAGTCTCGGTCTCCCTAGCCTTTACAAATTCTGTCTATTAGGATGAAGTTCCAGTGCTTGCATTACCAGAGAACATGATTCAGTTTAGAGTTATTAACACTGGGGCTGAAGGTAGATAGTGTGGTGCATTTCCACCCAAGCAAAATATGCAATGTACACGTACTCCACATCTCACCTAGTCTAAGGCACACCAAAACTTCATCTTTAATTTTACTCCTTTTTTTCCCCCCACATTTTAGAGCTAGATGAATAATTATCAAGGTGTGAGTGTACTAACAGGCCTTAATGGCCTCAACAGCCTCACCTGGGGCCTCCACTTACGCCCCCTGCCCATTGGCCCAAGGACTGCATTTAAGCTCAGCCCTGGCTAGCCTGGGCTGCTTCTTGGGAGTAACATGTTTTGTGAATCAGGAGCAAGCAATCTATCCAGAAGAAGAAATGGTTCTGGTTAGATTGAAAAAGATTTTTGTGGTGGTTAAAGAAATAGAATAAACTTCTGGAGAAGGTTAACCTAATATATTCCGTTGAAATTCAAGTGCAGATTTTTTTTTTTTCCTTCCATTTGGAGCTATTGACCTTGTTTTTAAATCACTTGCTTTTTAATTTAGTTATGTTTTAACTAGAAAAAAAAATCAGAATGAAAAGTGTTGTCTGGAAAATGTTATGAAGAAACAGTTATGTCTAGAATGTAAGGGTCCTTGTCCCCAGATACCTTATCTGCTGAGGGGGGAATGGTGTTGTGCAAAAATGCAGGTAGTGCAAAGATCTCTTTGCTTTCCCCATAGTCTCCTGTGTACAGCAGGAACTGTACGACAACTTGATGGCTCCTGACCTTCACTCTGCAGCTTGCTATCTTCTCAAGAAATTCTTTAACTGAATGCTAGATTCAGCCTACTTGTTTACAAGTTCACAAATATAGTATATTCAATATCCATGCTGAGTAATGGAGTCTGTATGTGTATTTTGGCTCCTGGTACTCTTTCAGGTTCTTCATACTGCTGCTTGTCAGAACAGTACTTTGCAGCATCCTCATCTGCTGAATGTCACTAATTATTTTTTGATGGTTGCATAATTCTCTTGGCTGACCATTCTGAACTTTTTCCACTAGCATCCAAATATTTGCTAAAGACCCACTGAGAATGAAAGAGAGATGAGATAGAAATGTGGCATGCAATTCATATGAAATTAGAAATTAAATGCGCGTATGGTTTTACTTTCTTAAGGTAAGTAGATTTCCATTTTTCACATGAGACTACTTTAGTGGACGTTCTTCTTAAAATATACAACTAACATAAAACCAAAACAGTTATGAGAAATAAATTTCTCACAAAGAATGCCAGCCTACAGAAATATGACAATGAGTTAGCACATGTTTTTTTAATCACAAATACCCCAAACAGCATGCAATTGCCTTATTTTTGTACAATGGTTATTACTAATGCACTGTCAGAAGGAAAAAAAAATCCAAATTCCTAAAAATTGTTTTGAATAATTAATTATAGCCACCTGTTTAAACGGAATGTCTCTAAACCCTAAGGCAGCAGGATTTGCAAGAGGATAACTCACCAAAAACAACAGCATCCATCTAAAGTCAAGGTGAACATCAGCTGGCAACTAGCAAGCGCTGATGAGCTGTCCAAGACTTGTAGCTTGGCCAGTGGCATAAAAATGAAAAATAATCATGTCTTCAAGGAAGGTATCTCAATAAGGCAGCTCTGTCTGAACTGTAGGTGAGTGGATTCATTTACTGCCCTATTGGATATCGCAGGGACATAAAACTCTGCATGTCTATCAAAGAGTCACCCTTTGGAGGTCTTGTTCTCAAGCTGAAGTCATCCAAGCTATCCATAGCCACTGGATCCCAGGCTTGGCTCCAACACTGTTCCAAGCTTTCTGAGTTTACTTACAGCTGAACGTTATTCATCTTTCTGTAGATACTGCTAAACAAATTGAAGTGTTTTTCAAAGGGTAGGGCCCTTTATTTTTTGTCAGGTTGCTTGAATCTCATCAGGGTTATCTGATTATTCATTTTTGTTGCACTAATAATCTTTGTGTTGTATTCTTGGAATTTATGGCTTGGAGGAAGGAACACAGCAATATGTATGCTTACCTGGCAAAGTTTGTCTAAAATCTTTCCTTATACCTTGATACTAGCTAAAGATCAAGTGCAGGTGCAGAAGAGGCTGGGTGGCTTTGTTGATACGGTGATACTGACAGCTTATTAACTCCTTTGATTTAGTAACAGCAAAAGTAGTTTTCTGAGATAGAAAAGACTCGCGGTGTGAGTTAAGGAGGCCTGGTGGAGTAACCCAAAGAACAGCAGAAGACAAAGATGGGGCAAAACTTCTGTTATTTTTTGTGTTACTTATTCCAAATTCTAATTGACTGAACAAGATTGTTTTAATTTGCGTCAGGCTGCACAAATCCCAGGCTTCTTCAAAAATAGAATAGATAAGAAGAGAATCATCTGGATGTGTATTCAGTGTTTGAACATTCTCTACAACAACAATTGTCAATGTAGAAAAGGAAAGATATATGACTGTATTTATTGTGGATAAACCGTCAGTAAATCAGTCCTTAAAATGGTGATTGAATAGCAAAGGGTTAGCACATTTTATCTCAGTTACTTGTGTAACAGTACAGAAGCCTACTCCGGATGCAACTGTAGAAATGGGACTTTTGCCATTGATTTTATATATGTAAAATTCAGCCCTGTCTCTGAAGCTTCTTTCCCACATTGAGTTGATTATTGATGCAGACCAGGTGATGAGCCAAATGAAATTAAAATATTTTAAATGTGTGAAAGGAGAGATAATAAGCACATACTATTTTTCCTAGGGGATTTCTAGATGTTACTATTAAAAGAGACCGACAAAATGTGTAATCCAAATATTTGTGTCCCAACAGACAGTTCAAAATGATTCTAAATATGGAAAGTTTTCAGATCATCCAAAACCAAATGAAAATCTGAGAGTCTGGATTCTGCTTTGCATTTTGGAAATGTTTTCCCAGATTGGGAAGCAGCCCGATCTGGAAGAATGCACAGCACAGGGAATCAGGAATGACTGGGGAACCTGCCAGTGACCAGCTGCGAAGCCTTGGGCAGTCATTCAGCTCCTTGTCTCACTTCCGCCTTGCACAGAATGATGATCAGTGCATACAGAGGGTGAGAAGCTGGGGAGCAGCAGGACAGGATCCTTGGTGTCTTTCTTTGAGCCTGCCTTCATATGGAACAGCAATGCGGTGGTTCTGCAGCCACTTGGCTCCCCCTTACTTGGGGAAATAGCAAGAGCTGCCCTTGGCAAGTTCAGTGGTTTTAAAACAAACAAACAAACTTCACAATTGTCAGCAAACATATCCTTACAGATGTCTCTAAGATTGCCTAGTGGGTCAGATTGGTTTCCTTTTCCAGATGTGGAAAGTAAGAGGTGACTTGAGAAGAAGAGGTTCTCAGTTGTGCTTTTGTGACGTAAAAGGCTGGGTCCAGTAGAAGATTAATCTGACTTGTGCTTCTGTGTCAATGTTTCTGAAAACCCCGCCCAGGAGACCTCTCTGTAGACAGAGAACTGGAGCAAAACCAAGTGTGTAACCCAAGCCTCTGAGCAGCCAAGCTGTGCGCTAACTGTTAAGACCATCTCTTCAAAACAGAAGCTAATGACTCTTGAGCTCCACCAAACATTAATAAGAGTAAGTAACTGCTCATGTGGAATTCGTCAGATGGCAATACTACATCCCAGAAGACAGGTTCTGTTACTTGCTATGTAGCTTCAACTCTACTGAGCCTAAACCCACATCCAGCAAAACCGTTCCCAGATCATTCTGGCTCTTGTTGTGTGGGGTAGGTATAATGCTTCGTATCACTTCAGAGCCTGGGTCATTCTTTGTATCTTAGGGCTAGGTTTCAGCTGGTGCAAGCTTACTATCTTCAGTGGCTGTGTTCTGGACAGTGGAGGAACAGGTCCAGACTCGTATGTGCTGAATGTATTTCATCTGCTTTTATAGCCTTGGAAGAAAGAAAAGTCATCTGTACTGTTCCTAGTATTTAGCAAATCCTTTTTCTTTACTGATAATCTGCATGCTTTAAGTACCTGAGTTTTTATCTGTTACACCTCTTATTTCCACCCCCCTCTTTCCCTAGCAACTTCTGAAAACCTTCCAATGGACCATAAAACAAAATGGGAAATAAGCTAGACTGCCTGTTACTAATCTAGTTCAGTAAGTTCATTGACTGTGATAGGGACCCTTTGCAAAGTTCCTCCAACACTTGCACTCAGGCCTCGAAAAGGCACACTATCTGTCTCTTCTGTTATGCTAGCCTTTGCTCTTGGACACTGGAAGTGCGATCAGGAACCTGTGCCTGCATCACTGCTCAGATGTTGTATGTCATGTATAACTTTGCTTTTGATCTGCTGTGCTTCACTGTGTTGTCAGTAAGCACAGTTTCTACTTCAACTGAAGGTTTCTTCACCTTTCTCTTCTCTATACAAGCACTGACTCGCCATCACCACTAAAAACATGAAGAGGAAAAAGTAAGGCACAGATAGAAGCCTCTTCTCTCTGGTCTGTCTAAAAAGTGAAAGGGTCGAAAGCAGATAATGAGTGTTTCCAAGTCTGAACACTTTACTGCACAGTTAAAATAGTTATGGCTTTTTGCCTTCTAATACCTTTTTTAAAAAACAAACAAAAAAAACCTATCTGCTGACAGTGTTGCAACTGAGCTAGCTTCATGAGGAGATTATCTTCACTTATATTCACTGGGGAAATGATTGTGAAGCATGTCACTCCAAATCCCGTGTATTATTCTTCAATGTATTTTAATGAAACTGTGCTCTTTTCTACTATCGGAGAGGCTGTGACTAAATACTTGAGATGAAATCCTGATTCTGTGAAGACAAGTGGAAGTTTTGTTGTTGATTTGAGTTAGACTAGGAGTTTACCCTTAGAAGAATGAGATTTAGAATGGTATCAAGGGGAAATAACAGATTAAAAAAAAATGGAGCTAATCTGAGAATGGATCAGTTTATGAAAAAGACCTGATTATTTGGTTGCCAGGGATTATCTGATTGGTGAGAGCAATGACTGAGGAGTGATGACCAAGGAGGTCTTTTTTTTTTTTCTGTTTGGAAAAGAAGTTTGGGGGCTCTACCTGTGTTCTAACCTAGCCAAAAACTGCTGAAGAAGTAGATTTGTTGGTAGATAGTGTTGTTACTAAAATGTTACACCATAGATTGTCACTGTGCTGTACATGGGAAGGGACAGATGTCATAATGACATGGAGAATTAAATATTGATAGCACAACACAGAACAACATTCTGATTTCATTTGCTTTTCTACAATTGCACAGAGGCACACCACAGCAACACTGAGTAGCTGTTTTTCCTCCATATTCACGTGGTTTATATGCATTACACTGTACCGTACATTTTTACAGCAGTGTGCAGGAACCTAGAGTTCCAAAGTCTGAGCTGATGTTCAGCCCATGCTGCTCCATCTTACGCAGAACTGGCAGAAGCAACATCTGTACTGGACAGAAGGGTCCTGTTACTTTGGCTAACTTGCACACAACAGTCTCCATCAATACTATTCCACTGACTTGCACACCAAAACAAGCTGACTTCACATGAATTGCCTCTTGGGGTTGAAGGGTGGCCCAGGCTAACTCTTGAGACATGCCCAAGAGCTGTTTCAGGGAGTGCTAGTTGGCTTGGGCCAACGCCATGCCAGTAATTGGTTTAAATCTTTGGCGGCACAGGCCATTATGTTCTGGGGCACAGGAGTGTTCCTAAAACTGCTAGGTATTTACTGTTATTGATGAATCTCAGGTGTTAGCTGGCACAAAATGTGCCTTGATAAGCATATGTTAAAAACTATTTAGAAAAAAAAGTATTTGAAACCTTTCAACTGTGTCAATAAACATAGTTTTGATTGCAGTAGAGATGCACAAGTGTAGCAGGAACATCAAAAGGTGGTGCTCATCAGCATAGTCTCATCAGACTATGCAGAAAAGAAACAGTGAGAGCTTTCCTGGCACCCCAGAACTCAAATGGTTATTCAGTTGAGCTGATGATAGGAACAACTAAATGTGCCACTGTGTCATGGCAGTGTAGTGCCTTTGCAGCAGGCGATGTGTGGTCTTCATTCCTAAAAGACGGGAAAAATAGGATGAAGAAGGATTGATAGGTAATTCAGAAAGGATTTGCAGTACGAATTATTTTTTCCCCCTTAAAAGTTATGAAACATTCACGTTTTCAACTTTTTTTGTTGTGGTTTGAAATAGGAATTGTTTTTTATCACCATGAAAATTTTGTTAAACCAGAAAAACATCTTATATACAGTTCTAAGCAAAGTATTACAGCAAACCTCCAAACAGGGTATCAGAAGGCCAAAAGTGATTCTGCAGCCCACCAGAAGTCCTAGAAAAGACTTGGTTGTACAGAAAAGGTTGACTTTATTTGCAGGAGAAGAAAAAGGTTGCATGACTTAGAAGTGATGAAAGATAGCTGAAGAAAGGCTCAAGGAACAGTGACTGTAGTGAGGGAAGTGGGTGGACAGATCCCTGTATACAATAGTGCTAGGAGATGTGAAATTGCTAAAATAGCCCCTGCCTAATGTAATCACCTTTCAAAGAATATTTGAGAGGCATTTTGTCAGTCAAATATAAACAAAGACTGTGTTTGAAATTTAAAACTTGTCCAAAGTCATTTTTCTTTCAAAGATTGTTTCCCCTGCTTGTGCTCATGCTTATGCTTTGAAAAAGACATCTTTTTAAAGGACAAGCTATTTTTAATTGTTTAAAAAACAAAACACAAAACCTTTTACAAAGCAGTAAAGAAAACCAAATGTATCTTCCAATAATTCCACTCTTCTAGGAGCAATAGCGAGCACAATAGAAACTGCACAAAAGCAGTCATTACCCAAGAACTTTTAGGAAATGCTGGCGCTATTTCTAGAACAGAGATCTTATGAGCATGTAGAGAGAACAGTATGCCATGGTACCAGTAATTTTTTTTTACCGTTTATAAAAAAGGCTCTATCAGTATAGTAAGTTCAGATCTTATAATGGTTTCTCATTCTAAAGCATTCCAGATTGCATTACAAACTAGTGGCATGATCCGTTAGGTGTCCCTGCTCAAGACTGCCACTGGCTTCAAAGGCAGTGCTGTGTTCAGACTGACACGGGATCACGACCTTAACCCAAAGACAAATTATTCACAGTGGTTGCTTCAACTCACACTGAACAGGAACTACTGAAAGGAAAGGGAGCAAACTGTTTAACTGTCCTTATTAGCTGTTCTTTAAGGCAAGAAATTAAAAAAAAAAAATCTTATTGCAGTTAAACCTGTGTTGGGAATTAAATTATAGAAGACGTAAGTCAGTGGCATTGAGATCGGGCCCTGAATACTGTTACATCCATGGTATCTTGTAGGGTGTCCTCCAGTAGCTCTTGTAATGGCAAACAATCAACTCGTCCATCTTGCATCTTGGACACCCAGGTTCTGTGAACAGCAGGAACAGAGGTGTGTGGTTTCTCGTGGGTTTGTGTCTTGTGGCTGACTGAGCTATGAGTTTCTCTCCTGCAGGTGGAGCGTTTAAACAGGCTTTCCTCCTCTGTTGATCCTCTCTTGTCTAATAAGATGGGTTTGTCTTGAGGCAGGTCATGCTGGGGAAGTACTGACAGGAGTGCCCCGCTCTCCCCGTCTGCTCATCGCTGACAGGAAGTTTCTCATCTCTCGTCTCTCTCAGCTGCTCAGGTCTCCCTAGTCTAGAGCTAAAAGCTTTTAGAGGGAGTTGTGACTACATCACAACTGTGCATGACTTGATTTATAGGAAACTGGATTGCAAAGAAATCACTTGCTGGCACTATTTGCAGGCATCCGTAGAAATGATCTCAAAATGAAACGTTAATTCTTGGGCGCTGTCATAGCTTTTATTAGTTGCAATGTGAATCACCAAAAAGATTCAAAATCAATATATCCCATTCTATATTCTACCCCTTTTACACACGGAGATTAAAAATAGAAATAGGAGTCTTTGTTCCAAGGAGGCCTCTGCAAAGGCACACAGCCCAGATCTCCTCAGGCCCTCCACTGTCTTGCTGGGAAGTCCTTGATTGTGCAAAATGGGGGAGGAGGGGGGCTTGTGAGCCCCTGTGGCCCCTGCTGCCACCCCCCACAGAAGAGTCACTCCTCCGGCAGCTCAGGGCCACATCCTGCTGTACTAGTCCGCTCAGATGGCCAGCTGCAGCCTGGGTTTAGGATCAGGCCCTATGCTTTAAGAATTTCGGGTAATGAGTTGTGCATTGCCCATCAGTCATAAATAAATGAAAGAGAAATCCAGCTTGGCAGTTGCACAGCTACTTTCCATGCCTAGTTTCCCATGAAGCCTACCTCACATTTTGCTTCTTTATTAGCTGTTGTTTCTAATTTTTGCAAAGAGATCAGGAAGCCTGTTTTAGCCGCAGTGAGTAAACCGTCGTGGCAGAAATGAGGAAACTGTTAAAAGGGAGGGGCCGCTACATTGTGCGGGTTACTTAATTGTCTTAATCGAAAATATATGAAAAAAAATAGACGTCAGACTTCCTCTCCTTTCATTTTCCAAGCTGAGAGACACCCAAGGCCGTAACAAAACCGGTGGCGGCGGAGGGCGCGGGGAGCGTGGCGCGCAG
>VXAL01000291.1:0-19317 GCA_013399475.1 Chauna torquata | reverse complement strand
GCCCCCCGTGCAACATCCCCTCTCCGCGGTGGCACGGGATGAGGCCACCCGCTGCCCCGGGCAGCTCCGGGGACGGGCGCAGCACAGGGCTCCGGCCGCCGGAGCTCGGCCCCGCCGCAGCGCCCCATTGCAGGGCCGCAGACCCGGGGCGCTGAGCCATGGTCAGCCGGGAGCCCCTTCCCGGGCCGGCCCCCACCGGCGAGGGCGGCCAGGAGAAAGCCATGACGGTGCGCTCGGTGCTGCTCAACCGCGACTCGCCCGACATCGAGAGCCGCCTCCAGCGCCGGCGCAACCGCACGCAGCAGGTCCGCTTCAAGGACCTGGTGGAGGGCGGCGTGGGGCGGGCGGGCAGCCCCCCCCCAGGGCCTGTGGCCGCCGGTGGCCCCAACACCCCACGTGCCTCGCCGCCCCCCAGGGACGCCCCTGAGCCGGCGGCTCTCTGTGCCTCACGGCGGAGCTGGCCCCAGGCCCAGCCGTGCTCGCTGACGCTGCCAATGCCCAAGAAGGCGTGCGTGAGCGCCGCCATCCAGACCTCCCCCAGCCTCCAGAAGCCCTTCCCAGCCTCCCAGCCCCGCAGCAAGAGCGTCGGGGATGTGGGGCTGACCGCTGCCCTGGGGAGCACCTGCTGCCCAGGGGGTCCTGCACCCCCCCCCTCCGTCCGGGCTGTGCCCCCGCGGGTGCCCGGCAGCCTCTCCGCACACGAGCGTGCTGTCACCCTCACCCAGCACGCCGCGGCGTGCCGCGTGCCGCCACCACCGCCCAGGGATCCCTGTCCCCCTTATCCAGGCACGGCCGGGTGCCCTGCTGCCAGCTGTACCTCCCCAGCCAAGAGCTGCCCCCTTGAGCCCTGCGCCCAGCTCTGCGGGAACCCCAGGAGCAGCCGGGGGCCCCCCCAGCGCCCAGCCTCCATGCCCTGCGGCCAGCCCCGGCTGCCCGCCGAGGTGCGGGGGCTCGGCCGGAGCGGCTCAGAGCGCAGCCTGCCCCGCAGGCACCCACTGCCCCAGCCCTCGCCGCATCGCCAGCAGACCCTCCCTGCCACACACCCCCAGGGTCTCCGCCAGCCAGCTCAGGGCACCCCTCCCCGGGACACCCCCCCACCCCAGCACCAGCTCTGCAGCTCACCATGGGGAGGGCCCTGCTGCACCCCGCCAGCCCCCCTCCTACCAGCGCCGGGCTGGCACGGCTCAGCCGCCACCGCCGCACCGGAGAAGACACCAGCTGCGCTTGGCCGTCTGGACACCCGTGATGGCATCTGTAGCTGGCTGCGGGCCACCGAGCCCAGGCACGGCCAGGCAGGACCAGAGGGGCGCAGGGAGCCGCTGCCCCCAGCCCCACAGGGCCCCAGCACTGGGGTTCATCCGGGCGGGTGGGCACCAGGGGCCGCCCGGCACGGGCAGCCCTGCCTCACCGCCCAGCAGTCGGAGACGCTGCGCCACGTCCAGGACCTTCTGCAGCTGGTGGTCGCAGCCAAGGGGCCGGCGGTGGTGCCGGCGGGGGACGAGCATGCCCGGACATCTCAGGGACAGGGCCCCGCAGGGCCACAGGGGGACCTGCAGTCCCAGCTGCAGTCGCTGGAAGGGGTGCTGGAGACCAGCCAACAAACCATCCGAGTGCTGCTGGACGTCATCCAGGACCTGGAGAAGAAGGAGGCCCAGCGGGACGGGTGAGCAGGCGCAGGTGGCGGGTGGGGGGGGCCGATGTCCTTGCGAGGGGCTGTGGATGAGGGACAGGGGTGGCCGTGCCAGGGATTTGGGTCCTGTCACCTCCTGGATGCACTTCCCTCTGAGAAACTCAGAACTGCCATCTGAGCACGCGTGACACTGTCTTGGCGTGGTGACTTCGTTGTCCCTGCGCGCTCACAGTGCCCTCCCATGCCCAGGGAAAGGGCACAGCGGAGGGTGCCAGCTGGGGGACAAGGGGAGCAGGGACCCCCCCTGGCTCTGATGTGCCCACTGGTCACTGGGAGCGGGGACCAGGACCTCGCGTCCAGCTGCGGGCTCAGCCCGGCTGCTGCAGATGCCCCGGGGCAGCCTCCCTGCCTGGGACAGCCTCCCTGCTGCGCCTCCGCTCGGGTACGGGGTTTGCCAGCTCCTGCGCTTTCTCGGGCCTGCTCTGGCCACCAGCTGTGGGGTTGCGTAGGGCCCGTATCCAGGGGCCAGTCCCTGGTGCTGCCGTGTCCGCACCGCAGGAAGGGCCCCCACCGCCCGTCCTGCCCGTCCCTGCTCTGCGGGACAGGGGCAGGGCATCCCCCGGGCCAGTTTGCCTTGGCCTCCCAGGCGGATTTGTGTTCTGCAGTACCAAGCACCAGCCGTGGCTCAGGACATTCCTGTTAACAACCCACTAGGATTTCCCTGGGTCGGCACTCAGCGAGGCAGAGCCTTTGCGTGGGCTCCCGTGCTGGAGCCTGCCATGCCCGGCCGGAGGGGACAGCCCGGGGGCAGGGTTTGGCAGGGTTTGGCATGGTTCGGCATGCTTTGCCTGTTAATGAACCATGTGTGTCTAAGGTGGCCCAGGAGCGCTGGTGACCGGTGATGGGGATCACCACCCGTGCCAGCTGCAGGTGGCATTGCAGGTAGAGCCCTGCTGCACTTCGGCTGCATGGGGACAGCCCGGGGCACTGGGACAGGACAGCTCGTTAGCTTGACAGCTCGTTAGTTTGGCCTTATGCTGGTCTGGCATCGTGCTGGGGGAGGACGCCTGGCACCCGGGGTGAGGTCCTGCCCTGCCAGATGGGCACCTCCTGCGAGTCCTGGCCCTCCCGCCTGCGCAAGCGTTTAATTGTTTAACCAAATTAAATGACTGCTGAACGCATCCTTCCAGTTAGGGCTAACAACGGCGGTGAGGATCCCGCAGAAACATTATCGAGAGCACAAAAGCAGGCACTGGAGCTCAGGCCGGGGTGCGGTGCCGAGCTCCTTCCCCAGCGCAGCGTCCTCGCTGCCGCTGTGCTGCCCGCCTGCCTGCAACCCCTCCCGGCCCTCGCTTCCCAGGGCCGCACGAGGGGCTGCGCCGGGGGCTGTGTGTGCTGGCAGAGGGCAGGAGCCCGGGGAGCCCTGCACACAGCGCGGCCCCTGCCCGCTGTGCTGCCTTCAGGGGGCCCGCGGCCGGGCAGCGCCACGTCCCAGCCGGGCACGGCGCGGGCAAGTCCAGAGCAGAGCCCGTTGAAAGGGCAGATTTGCTCCCGCCGTCAGAGTTGAGTTTGTCTGCTCGGGAAGCTGATTTAGCTTCACCGTGGGCAGCTTAATTAAGATCTCAGCTCTGTATAGTGTTGCAGTCAAATGAGCAAAGGATGCCCACGGACATAAGGAATGGGGTGGGAAATCACATAAAAGATTGTGCTAGTGTCCTTCTGCTGAGGAGTAGCCTGGCCTCATTTGCCACGGGTCAGCGTCCCTGCAGACGCGCGGGTGGCCCCGAGGAGCTGCGCACACCCCAGTGGTGTCACCAGCCCCAGCGCTGCTCGCCCTGTAACGCGTCCTCGCAGGGTCCAGGCATCTCCAGACGGCAACTTCCCAAACCAAACGACTGTCCCCACATTAGATCTCATCCTGACAGAGGCGCAGTTTATACCACACTAGGTACACGCACACATACATACCTTTTATGTATGTATATAAAAGGTATCATGATCTAATTTATGTGCTAACAGCATAATCCCAATTGTAATATATAATTTGGTGCATTATAAGACCTAGTTTCCTAGGGCTGAGAACAACCATGATCAAGGTCGAGTAATAGGGAAATAATTTAAGCAGGAGAATGTGACTGATATTTGGGACAGGTGGATGTTTTCTCAGCTGTCCCCCAAAAAGCCGCAGCCTGCACTGAGGGGCCGAGGTGAGGAGGAGGCATCTGCGAGGGTAAAGACCAAAAGCCTTTAACGGGGCCATTTCCCCACAGCTGTCAGAGCAACCGGTGCCTGGGGCCAGAGCTCGGCGCTGCACAGGGAGGAGATCCCCCAGGGAGCTGCCGAGCTCCGGCCAGGGGCAGCAGGGCAGCAGCCGGCGTTTGCCTGGCACAGCAGGATGTAGCTGGCTGGGGCTGCATCGGGGCAAGTGTTTAGCACCAGCAGCAGAATACCATTTTCTGTAGAAATCTGGGAGGAGGACTGGCTTTGGGGCTGAGCTGACCTTTGGGGCTCATCAGCCATCTCTGCTTTATTTGAGTCCCATGCACCTTCCCTGGAGGAGGATGCTTCTTTGGTATGAAAGCATCAAAAAGAGAAATCCTAAGTCCAGCGTAGGCTGGCGATTAGGCTGGCGCATCTCCCTCTGCCCATCTGTCAGGGCACTGCTGTGTGCTGCGAGTGGCCCTGCACAGACCCCACGCTGCCCCCCGTCCCGCGCCCTCCGTGGTGCCGTGCGTGGGGAGACGCAGTGTCCTGGGGTGGCCCCGGGCGCGAGGTACAGCTCTGGGGTGGTGACGAAATGAGGCTGACAGAGTGTGAAGGATTCAGGGCTTCTGCTGTGCCTGTCTGGTTTGCAACCAACTGAGAAATCTGCTGAGCCGAGAGGCACCGTGCTTGGCCTGGCGTCAGAGGGCATTGCACGGGGGAGGAGAGGAGCTGGGGTCCAGGGAGGAGCTGGGATCCTGGCCCCTGACTGCTGGAGCACGAGCTGCAGGGGCAGGTGGGGGCCCTGGGGGAGGCACAGGCACCGAGGCCGGGTCTCCAGGCTCACAGCACTTGTGCTCCGTTGCAGGCGGCACTCGTACCGGACAGGGCAGGACATTGCCAACTGCGGGACCTGCCGGGACTGCGCCTGCATCATCTACAGGTAGGAGGCAGCTCTGCCACCCTGGGGATGTTCCCGGCGGGGCCCCTGCTCCCTCCATCCTGGTTTGGGAACCATACCCCTAGCGTGGCTACAAGGCAGAGCTGGGCAGGTCCCAGCTGTCCCCGGGGGGGACGTGGCACTGACACAGTCGCACCTTTTCCTCCCGTCACTCCTAGCTGAGCTCCCTGCTCATAGCAGCAGTGCCTCCCAGCACCCGCGGGCAGGACTTACAGCCGCTGCACCGGGTCCCCGTCCCGTCCCTGGCAGAGGCCATTGCAGGCAGTGCAGGGGAGCAGGTGCTGGGGCACCGGGGAGCACTGCCCGTGCCACACGCATGGCACCACGTCCTCGCGCCTCGTCCCGCAAGCAGCAGGTTGGGCTGTCCCCTGCTCCTGGGGCGCGGGGCCCCAGCACCGCCTGCAAACCGCTCGCGGGGTGCGGGCGACCACCCCGCGCAGCCACCGGGGCTGCCCGAGCCCCCGCCTGCATGACGCTGTCCTGCTGCGGGTCACGAATTCCAGCGGCCCGGGTCGGGACAGGCCAATGGGGGCTCGGGCGCGCACCCCCAGCCCCATGGCCCCGCCATGCTGCCCGAGCAGTGCCGGCGTACCACAGGAGGCTCGCACCTCGCCGAGCTCCAGAACCGCGGTGCCTTGGGTCTGCTTCCCTGTCATCGGCTGTGGGGCAGGGAGTGGGAACGCTCATCTCCATCGCCCTCGCCGCCCACTCCCGCTGAGGCCGGGTGAAGCTGCCGCACGCCCCGCGGGGGCGGGCAGAGGGGTCTGTCCTGGCGGGGAGGAGGACAGCGCCCTGTCCCCATCCGTCCCATGGGAGCTGGGTGGTTGCAGGTTCACCCGCATCTTCGTCCTGCCTGCCTGGGCATCCCTCCCTGCGCCTCCGGCTGCGCCCCTGCTGCTTCGCTGGGCACCGGTGGGCTCCGGCCAGACGCAAGCTCGTTTTGTTACTAATTACACGCTCGGAGCTGGCTCTGAGCAGTGCCGTGGTGTGTGCACAGGTGCAGCCGCTGCCCCGCTGTGAGCACCCAGGATGCGTGCGCACTCCTTGAGCATGTCGGGGCTGGGGGTGCCCCGACTTTGGCCTCCCCACACCACCGCAGGACTGCTGGGGCTGTGTCTCTTGTTCCTGACTTATTTACACCAGAGCCAACAGCCAGCTCCCCCTCTGTAGCTCGTGGGGGCCTTCAGCGCTAATTGGGACTGACGAGGCTGTCTCCATGCGGCACTGCGGCTGGGAGAGATGTCCCTGCTGGGGGAGGTGGCTCCGTGCAATGGCCAGGCTCCCGCTGGGTTTAGCTGACATCCGCGTGATAGGACAGGGCTCCAGTGGGACACGGGGTGGGGGCCAGGGGCACAGGGGCAGCACCGTGGGCAGACCCTGACCACTGGTGGTGCAGCCCCTCCAGCCTCGGGGGCTGTGGCCGGGCACCTCGCGAGGGGCTGCATGCAGGCATGGGGGGGGACAAGGGGCGAGTCCCCCATGGTGGGTGATGAGGATGAGGACGAATGGCCCGAGAGCACGGAGGGACGGGGCTGCGGGGGCACTAGCTGTGCTGTGAGCAGCTCCTGACCTTCCCGTGTGTGCGAGGGATGTCAGCATCAGCATGCAAGAGATTTCAAAGCGTGCTGGTGAGCGCGGGCGGGGGCCTGGTTTTGGGAGAGTTCCCCAGCACTGTGATGGGACCTGCGGGGAACTGCCCCTGCTGCTGCGCTGCGCGCGCGCCCTTCCTTGCAGCCCTGGAGCCTTGTTAGAGGCAGCTGGGGACAATGGTTGTCCTCGTGGTGTGCAGGGACACGAGGTGCCAGCATGCTGCACGGGGGCTTGGTGCGGTCCCCGTGTGCGGGGCGGCCACGCCACATGCGCAGTGTTGGCAGAGGCAGCAGCACCTTGCTGATCTGATGGGAGGTGGCTGGTTTGAGATTGAAGCACTTTCTGGGTGAGGAAGCGTCACGGCACGTGGCTGCCAGCAACCTGCCCACAGGTGCTCTGAGGATGTGCGGAAGACCTAGCGCTGGTGGTGGGTGATGTGGCCCCCCCAGACCCACGGCGCCCGCGTGCTTGCATCACGGGCGGTGTCAGAGCCAGCAGCGGAGGCCGTGCACGCCCGCCCCAGCTCCTGGTGCCGTGGTTGTGCTGGGCACAGGGGAGCAAGGGCGGCGGGGGTCTGTAACATCAGGGCTGGGCACAGCCCCTCTCCAGGGGTGCTCGGTGCTAGGCAGGGTCCCACAGATCCTGGCCCCCCCTTGCATCTGCACCAGTCCCCCGTTTGGGCTGGTAGCTGGCTCCCGCCCTGGTCAGTACCCAGGGGGTTTCACTGCAAGTGAAGTCTCAGCATTTGTTAGTCTGAGCCGGGAGTGGCCCTGCGGCCCCTGGGGGAACAAAGCAGCAGCACCAGAAATCACACCCTGCTTGTGGGAAGCACGTCACGGTGGTGCAGCGAGCGAGAGGGAGCGCGGCAAGGGAAGCGCGCTGCTGCAGCCGGCAACAAGCAGGGTGCCCGGCGCATCAGGAGCCTCCCTCAGCCCTCCCTCTGTGCTGAGCCGGCCCAACCATCACCCCCCAAATGGTGACCCCCCAAGGCAGGCAGCCAGCCCTCCCAGGGAGGGTGCCTGTCCCGCTACGAGCTTAGCGTCACTGGAGCCCCTTGGCCGCTGCACTCCTGTGTCAGGGACTCAGCCTCTGCTGCAGGAACCCCAAACTACCTGGTGCTGAAGTGCCACCAGCCCAGGGTGCTGGGGACAAGTCCTGGGCATTCAGGGAAGCCCCGTGCAGTGCACCAGCTCTCCAGGAGGGACTTGGCATGTTTGGCCTTGCTGGCAGGCATTTAGGGCGAAGGAGCTCTGGTGAGGGGGTGAAACTAGAAAAAGCACAGGGAGTCACACCCAAGAGAAAAGCAGGGGCAGCCCCAAGCAGTACCTTTGATGCTGAGAAAGAAGGTGTGGGGAGGGGGCAGCTGCAGGTGGCCCACCTCCAAAGACCCCCCCCACACCGGGTCGGGGCTGTTTGTCAGTCTGTCCCTATGGCAGGAGGGGTCTCCGCGTGCTCCAGCGCAGCGGCGCGGTGCCACGTGCCCCGCTGCAGACCGCGGGCAGGACGGGTCCGGCTCCCACCCCAGCGCTTGCAGCCCCAGAGAGTGCGGGCGGCGGGCAGCAGCTGGCTGCGGGCTTAGCCAAGTGCCCGCCAGCAGGACCAGAGCCCCGGGGGAGGCTGCTGTCCTCTTCGGTCAGAGCCGAGCCGTGCCCGCAGGCGAGGGGTGGGCTGGGAGGGACCCGCAGGGAAGGAGCCGTGGTGCGCCCGAGCTCCTCGGGGGGCCGGGCCCTGGGGGCACACGTGGAGCTGGGGTGCCGGCAGCCCTGGGGTGCAGATCCGCGGCAGGCGATGCCCTCTAACGCCGTCCCCTTCTCCCTGCAGCGTGGAGCACGATTTCCGGCAGCAGGAGGGCCGCTTCCAGCGGGTGCTGAGCCACATTGAGGGCGAGGCGGCACAGAGCTCCCCCGCGGCGGCGGGGCCCGTCCCGCCGGCCAGGCAAGAGCCCTCGCCAGTGACAAGGCTGCCCGCGAAGCTGGACTCAAAGAAATCCAGGCGCAAATGCTTCTGGTTCCTGTAACGGCCAGCGCTGCCCGCGGGGCACGAGCACCCCGTGCACGCGAGGACCTCCCCAGCACCGACACCGGCACAGGCTCCTTCCTCCTCTCCCTCCCTCTGATGTTAGGGTTTGGGTAGCACCAGCTTTTATATTTTTAACTGTTCAGTTTAATGTACTGAAGCCCCTGTGTAAATAAGAGGTGAGGGGAACGACTGCTGTATTTAATGAGAAACTAATAAATTCTAGGGAGACACTATTTTTGTTACATCCTCTCCCAGCTGTGCACTTCTGTTCCGGACGAGGACGGGCGCACGGCTGCTCCCCGCGCAGGGCTGCGCAGCCCGCCTGCCCTGGGCTCCCCGCGGGGCCCTGCTGCTCCCAGCCTGTCCCGGCTGCCGGCAGCACCACGGCCCCGCGGGAGGCCCTGCAGAGCCCTCCCCTGCCCGCAGGCCACAAACACCGGGGGTCTCCTACACCCACCCACAGGATGGCGAAGGGCCAGAGGGGAACCCTGTCCCTGCCCTGCCTCGGGTGGGAGGCCGGGCTGGTGTCTCCAGGGATGCTGCAGCTCTCCTCCAGCCAGCTCCTCCGCCGGGTGAGGCTGGGGGGCCTGGGGGGCACCATGCAGCCCGGCCGCACCCAGGGCTGCCTCTCCCTGCGCAGCCGGGTGCTGGAAATTCCCTCTTCCCCCGTTTGCAGCTGGCTGGCAGGGGAAGGCGGCCAGGGCCTCCCTGGCTGCAAGATGTGCTGGCTAATTAGAGGCAGGCAGAAATTAGCAGCTCAAATATTCCAGCCTCTGCAAGGCTGCCCACGAGAGGAGAAGCTCAGCATCAGTTTAATGAGGGTCCCGGCTCAAAGCGGTTGCTGGCAGCAGTGGGTGGTGACCGTATGCTGAGCGCAGCACCGTAAATGCTCCCCGATGCTCCCCGCAGCCCCCTCCCCGAGCCACCGCCCCGCTCCGGAAACTCATGTTTCCAAGTTACTGGGACAGGGAATACGAGGGAATTCCTTTTTCCAAATTCTGTTCTGATCCCCAGCAGCAACAGGACGGGGCTGTGGTGGCCTTCGGCAGGGGCACAGGCCTCTCTGGTCCCCCCAGAATCTTCCTGGCAGCCGCAGCTGCTGGAGCAGCCTGGACTGAGGGGCCCCCGAACACCAGGGTGAGGCCCGAGACTGCGGCAGCGGTATGAAAGCTATAAACTCAACAGAGAAAGCTGCTAGAGAGCATTTCTGGAGACCAGCAGGGCCAGCGCGTAGGAAGAGGAGCGAGCACTAAAAGTGAGGATCAGCCGAAGGATTGCTTGCCTTCGCTTTGCACTGTACATCAGGCCATGCTTCAGCACCCGGTGTTCCTCATTAGCTCTGTCACAACCCTGGCAGGTAGCTTCAAAGAGCTCCTTTTTTGCTCTTGCTTCCTCTGGCATTGAATCATGCAGCCTGAGAACAAAGGCTAAAAGCAAGATGATACCAAACCCAGCCCCATAAGCATCTCCTGCCTGAATCACACCCAAATCACAAGCGGCAGGAGCCCGCCCTGCGCGGCTGGCACAGCCCCGGCGGCGCAGCCTGGGGATGTGCCCGGCCCAGCGGCACTGCCTGTTGGCGAGGCTGCTTGCAGCCGGGCGTATTTGGGATGGCACCAGCATCTGGGACAGCAGAGCTGCTGTCACGAAACAGCTCATGGACTGGGCAGACCCAGCCGCCAGGTAGCAGGGGCAAGGCCAGTGAGAAGAAGGCTCCCGTCCTGCCCACTGGCCGTATTGCCTCGGTTGAGTTAGGTCTTTTTGAATGAGAGCCAAGGACGGGGCGGCAGAGCTACACGCTTATCCCAGTAGGCTCCTTGAGCAAGTGGCTGAGCTGCTGCTCCGGCTGCTCACACGTCCCCAGGCACGGTGCAGGGCACGGCATGGTGTGGCATGGAGTGGCATGGCATGGTGTGGTGTGGCATGGCACGGCATGGTGTGGCATGGCATGGCACAGCATGGTGTGGTGTGGCATGGAGTGGCACGGCATGGTGTGGCATGGCACGGCACGGTGTGGCATGGCACGGCACGGCATGGTGTGGCATGGCATGGCACGGCACCGGGTGGCATGGCACGGCACAGCACGGCACTGCCCCACTACACTGCCCCCCCAGACGCAGCCGGACCCAGCTCCGCACCCCCTCGCTACCCAGAGCTGTGTGCCTGGCCCGCTCCTCGCAGCCCGGTCAAGCACACTGGGTTTGCCCTCACGTTCACGCGGAGCACACGTGAGCCCACGCAGGCCAGAGCTGTGCTTTCTCCCTCCTTCATGATTAAATCATTGCGCCCAGAGCAGCTGCTCTGGGGGAAGCCTCAGCCGAGCAGCGCTGCAACCTGCCAACCCTTCAACGCGAGGTGGGTGTCCCACCGCATTCCTCCCACATTCCTGGCATGTAAAATTACGAAGGGTCACTGGGTCCAGTCACTTGTTTTCCAGAGAATACAGCCCAAACCCCTTCATCTGCTTCCAAAATGTGCTTTCTGCATCACAAACACCTTGCCTGCTCCTCCCAGCACACCAGAACCTGCTTCTGGCACACTTCCTCCCTCCCTCCCTTTTTGGGCTTCCTCATGCATCCCGCTGTGTTAAATACCCACAAATCCATCCCCAGCCAGCTGCTGCCAGAGACCGCGGCACCAGCTGAGGAACAGCATTTGCCACCTGTTCCCACACACCCGCATCAGTGCAGCCCTTCGCTTCTCCCTCCCCAGAGCCGCAGGGGAGAAGCAGGGTGGTCCCGGCGGAGGCGGTGGTACTCACCCTCAGGGTGTTCTCCCGCTCCAGGACGATCACCCTCCGGTTGACGGTGTGCAGCAGCCGCTCCAGGATCACCTGGACATGCTTCTTCACCTTCACCTGAAAGGCGAGAGGTGTCATGGCCACAGCGGGTGCTGCCTGGCGCGGTGCCGGGCGCAGGCGATGCGCACCGCCGGTGGGCATCTCCCCGGGAAGCACCGAGCCCCCGCGCCCCTGAGCTGGGCTGGGGCGGACTCGGCCTCCTGGGGTCGGCACCACAGGCGCTGCAGGGCTTTCACTGCAGCTCGTGAAAACGGCGGGCAAGGAGGCTGCAGAATGCCTCTCGTTATTGCTGGCAGAGGCCGTGGGAGCTGGGGCTGAGGGCACAGGCTTCCTCAGCACCCCTCAGTGCCCCACGCAGGGCCCGGCCCCTAAAAGCAACAGGCAGTTGGCGCTCGTTGAGGAGAAGCTGCGCCTCGGAGCTACTGACCCCTGGAGCAGCCCCAGGCCCCCGCCAGCCCTCCCGGGCAGCCCAGGCGCGGGTTGCTGCTTCGCCGCGTCTTCCTGACCAACAGTAACACCGGCCGGCGCAGAGGCTGCGCGACGCTGGTCCCCAAATAAGCCGCCAGCTGTGCTAGTACAGACGGTACTAGGAGGAGGCTCCAGCCTCCCCCTTCATTTGTCCATAACAGAAGAAACATTCCCTGATCACACGAAGAACTCGGAGCAGCTGGAAAGCTGTTAACCCTCCCGCTCCGCAGTCTCCAGGACTCCTGCAGAAGTTTTGCAGAGAGCAGGTGCCGACAGCGGGTTCAGCTCGGCAGAGCCCAGAGCACGCCCGCGGCACCGCCGGTCTCGTTGGCAGATGCGGACGGAGGCGCGGGGGAACTCTGCCCTCACAGCCGCGCAAGAGCACCGGAGCAGTCCTGGGCACTGTGCGGGTACTGTGCTCCCACGGCCAAAGCTACGAGGCTGCCTGGGCAGCAGGGCACCGAGCTGCAACAAGGGTCTTGATTACACAGCTCAGCGAGGAGCACCTCGCCTGCAGTGCTTGGCTGAGGGAACTCAGAGGCAAGAACTGAAGAAAACCTTGTGGAAAACAGGCCACAGGACAGAGCACTGCTGCAGAGAGAGCACCGCGGGTCAGCGGTGCCATTTATACGCACCCGCTGTGTGACAGCTGGCGTGGGATTGCTGAGCACATGGAAAATGAGTTACGGTGCCAGCCAGACGTCCGTGCGTTCACCAGCTCGTGTCTCTGTTACAAAGTACTGCTGGTTTTTTGTAAGCAGGAGAAAGTGTAACAGCCAGAGCCAGAAGCGCAATTCCGTTAAAGCCTGCAACAGGACTGCGAACCAAGCCAGCTCTGAGGGCAGGAGGAAGCGGTGCCGCCCAGCACCCCCACGCAGAGCTCACTGTGCCACGGGACGCGCGTGGGTCCGTGCCTTCCACCTGGGCAGCACCCGACGCGAGGGGGCTCTGGGAGGGCGAGGACCCATCCCGGGACCCACCGCAGCGCTTGCCCTGCGCTTGGCCCTGCACAGAGCGTGGCTCCTCCGGGGCTGGGTTACACGCCCAGGAGAGAGGCCCAGCAGGGACTGGGAGGGAACATGCAGGTGCTGGGTGTAGACAGCAAGCGGCCCCGAGCGACCGGCTGGGAAGGAGCCAGCGGGAGTGACGGCAGGGACACCCCCAGGGTGAGCACCAGTGTGGGCTCTGCCTGGTGGGTCCCCGGCAGCCTGCCCTGGGCACCGTGCTTGCTATACTGGGCATGGGGACATCCTGTCCTGGCTGCTCTGAATCCTCCAAAAGGGGCTACGCAGGCCAACGCTGTCCTCAGCCCAAACACCCGCAGGGCCAGGGCAGGAGCCTACAAGGAGAGCTGCGACCACAGGTCGCCCTGCCAGGCGGCTGTCGGCAGTCACCGGCCGTGCACTGTCGTTTGTACCCGGCTTCCAGTGCTGCACGCTTCTGTCTTATCCTTCCTGAGCTTTCATCTCTGGGTCCAGGCCATCTCCAGCAGCCCAGCTGAGCCTGCGTGATCCCAGCAGCACCGCGTGCTCCCACACTTTGGGGACAGCAAGTCCAGCAGGGCCATGTGGGGCCACCTGGGGAACTGCCGGAGCCCCGCGAGAGCCCAAGCCAGCCCTAGAGCCCGCATGCATTGCACGCGCCTCTGCAGAGCCGTGGGACCTTGCTCGCTCCTCTCCCGAGCAAGGCAGTGCAGCGGCCAAACCCCCACCAGTGCGAAACGAAGTGCCAAGGAGGCAGGGTGCCCAAGCATCCTGCACCTCGTGGCTGGACGCGGGGTGTCAAGGGCTCGCAGCACAGCCCGGAGCCACCCAGCCCCGTCTCCCCATCGCTCCAGGGACGCTCCTCCATCCCCACAGCAGTCCAGCTCCGCACATGGTCCCCAGGCAGCAGCACGGGTCTGTGGCTGCCGAGGGAGGTGGACAAGCCCGTCCCCCGGGAGAGGCACTCACCAGCTCCGAGTCGCCAGGGCCCCTGTGCCATTCCTCGCCCGCACTGCCCCGCGCCTGCTGCTCCTCCGCTCTCTGCAACAAACGGCGCCCTGAAAGTCAGGGTAAAGCCCAGCAAGGATGGCGCCTTCCACCAGAGGCCATCCCAGGGACGTCAGTGTCACCGTTCCTTCTTCTACCAAATTTTCAAAACAGCACGGCATTGTCTGCTGTCCAGAAAAGAAATGCCGCTCTTTTGCGGGGCTTTGGGCAGTGCCCAGCACTGGGCTGCAGGCAGCGGTAACGCACTTGCTCTGGGATGTCAGCGAAGCCGTAGGCCAGCTAGGGCTGGCCATCGATGGGTTTTACCGCCAGCGTGGCAGGTTCCTGCCGTGACTGGTGGGCCCCAGCAAGCCCGTTTGACTTAGGGTAGACCACGACCAGTCCAACCAGGCTGTGGCCACAGTTTGTGCTTAGCCCTACTCCGATGTGTTCAGTCTGGTGATTTCCAAGGTGAATCCTGGAAAGGGAATAGGGACCAGCAGAGAAGCTGGGCTTTACCTTCTGGGCCTTGTACAGCACCTCCAGGATGTTGCTGAGCAGCTCAATGCAGGCGTCTTCCTCCTCTCCCTTCGCGATCAGCTCCTGGAGGATGGGCACCGCAGTGTGCAGCAGCAGCTCCCGGCACTCTGTTGGGCAGGGAGGAGGCACGGGGCTGGCGGCGCGCACCCGCACCCGGCCCCGGGGAGCGGGCAGAGAAGGGACCGAGAGCACGGCACACAGAGCGCAGCGGGCTGGCACGAGGGCTGGGCTGGACTGCACCCGCGCGCACAGAGCGTGCACCTCCTCCTCATCTGTAGGAGATTGCTCTGGAAAGACTTTAAATCCTAACAGAAAGGCTCCAAGACAGAGAATTCACTGCATCCTCTGTTACACAGCTGCTTACTCTCTCTGCTAAAATAAAATATGACAGAGAAGTCTCATCTGAACCTCTCCAGCTTCAGCCTGCAGCCAACGGACTCTGTTCTGCTCGTCTGCCAATGGTGCTTCAGATTTAACCAAATAGATGGAGATGTTTTAAACTGGACACCATCCAGATAAGCGGCAGTCTCCAGTGCTGAGTACATGCAAAAGCCTGCTGCCCTTCCCACCAGCACGGACGTGCTCCTCTGGCCGGGGCTGGTGTCTGCGGCACCACGCTGCGGTGACGGCTGCCTGCTGGTTATCGCCGCAATGGCACCGCTAAAGGGGGCTGGGGGTGGAGGCGGGGGCGTTTCTCCGTTGCTCCCCGGCCGGCACGGCCGCGGGGCGCAGAGGAGTGGTGCCGTGCCGGCCCCGCGGGCTGCAGGGGGGACGCGGGAGCACTCAGAGGATGGCGGCGGCTCAGGGTGACAGAGCAGGCGGCAGGAGGTGACCTGCCAGCCACGCTCGATGGCCGAGGGAGACGCTCACGTGGCCGGCTCCCCACGTCTCCACGAGCAGCGGCACAGGCGGCTCCTGCTCCCCGCTCCGAGACCCCAGGGCTCCCCATCCCGCTCCTGCAGGGCCGCCGCTGCCTTGCCCTTGGAAGATCTCATTTTCCCCCTGCTTCCTCCTGGGCTCTCTCCAGGTTAAGCACGCCTTCCTTGTGCCAGCCAACGCCGCCCGCGGCAGGGAGTGCAGCGGAGGCCGGCAGGGAGCGGGGTGCTCGGACGCGGGGGGACACTGCGCCCCGCGCTGCTCCTGCACCAGCGGCCACGCCAGCCCTGCTCCGCCAGCAGCGCAGCCCCCTCTGCCCCCGGCTCGGCCAGTGCCTGCTTCCACACCAGCACTTCTCGAGACAATTTTAAAGCCCAAGCCCGTCTTCCAGTGTGCTCGCAGTCCCTTCTGCCTTGGCAGGCAAAATTTAATGTGCCTATTCTTTTTTCATCATCTAGATGACAACTAAGAACATCAAATAGTTGGAAGGTTGGACTTGATGATCTTAAGGGTCTTTTCCAACCTAAGTGATTCCATGATTCTAAATAGCATTAGAGCCAGGACAGACCTGGGGAGTCCTATTCAATACGTCCTGGTTTGACAGCAAGCCACTGACTACCTCTCCCTGAACATCACTCCTAAAATGTTTTCACACCCATTTACTCCATCTAAACCTTATTTCCTTTTGCAGCATGACACTTTAAAAGTGTTCTAGGGGCTCACCACAACAGTACCAGGCATCGGTAACGTGGGGTTTGGCACCAGCTCCTGCAGATGCAGCCCCGGTGCTCGAGCTGCTGAAGAAGCGGTGCGAGGGCAGCGGGGGGATGCCTGGGGCAGGGATGCGTCCCCGTCCGAATGCCCTGGCCCCCGGCAGTGCTGGGCCGTGCCGTGCCGCGAGCACCCTGCGTGCTGCTCTCACCGTAGGACTGGAAGACCTTGCTGTTGACGATGTTGGTCAGGGACTGCAGCTTCTGCTTCAGCAGGCGCTGGGGCAGCAGGTTTCCAATGAAGTCCCGCAGCAAGACCCTGAGATCCAGACGAGAGGATTTAATGAGCATCAGAATACCAGGCCTGCAGGAACCCCCGTTGTTCTGCAGCCCCCCAGCAACCCCCTTCCTCTTGGAGAAGACAACCACAGCAGGGGGGAGCCAGGTGCCAGCTGACCCCCACAAAAACCGAGCAAACGCTGCCCTGCGTTTGCACAGGGAAGGGGTTAAGGAGGTGCTGCCCCCTCCGCCCGCCCTGTCCCGTCCCGGGGGCAGCTCGGTGGGGTGGAGGGGCCGGGGATGCCTACCCCAGCACAGAGGCGTCGAAGATCCCAAACACATCCTCCAGGATGGAAGGCAGGTACTTCAGGGCTGCTCCCTGCAGAGAGACGAGAGTGCTGACCGCACCACCGCGCGCCCACGGGGCAGGATGGATGGACGGATGGACGGACAGACGGATGCCACGCAGGCAGGGCGGTGACCCCCCCGGCTCCCACTGCGGGTGCTGAGCATCCCTCCCGCCCACCCCAGCTCACTGGCCACCGCTGCCAGCCCATCGCCGTCACCTCCCCTCGGGAAGCGATGTCCTGCTGGCAGCGGTTCTCTCCCGCTACGCCGCCCACGCCAAGCAAAGCGCCCGAAATCACTGTGATAACACACGTGTATCTCGCAAATAACAATTGCTTCCAGACTCTACTGTGAAACCACTGAAATGCCTACCGCACCAACACCAGGCACGCGGTCCCTGGCTGGTGTTGCCTGAAAAGCCTCCCAGCGCTGCTTACGGCCGCTGCAGCCACAGCCGGGGCTGCCGGAGGGGAGAGGGGCTGCCGGGCACCCGCCCTGCCCCGCGCTGCCATGGGTCTCCAAGGGCTGGGGACACGTGGCTGGTGTTTTTGGAACAGCAAGTACACTGGCCACGAATCAGTCTGCCTTAGAACCTACTTTGTTACGTTCACAACGTGATTAAGTAGCATAAACGACTTGCCGAGTTCTGCTCCTCTCTAGCTCTGCTGGGGCGTCTGGTCCTGCAGGCTTCCCTGGTCTTCCAACTACACAGACACCGGAGCCAGGGACCCTCAAGCCTGAGGGACGCAGGCACCAGATGCCCGAGGTGGGATCTGACAGTTTTGTGTCTTCAACAACTCTGCTTTGGGAGGCTCGATTCCCGCAGCTCCGCGCAGGGTTGACCTCTATGTGATTCAGCTGCAGGATTTCTTATGCAGCGGTTGCAGTATCGAGTCCGCAGTCTCTCTCTGAGTTACGGCAAGTTTGAGAGATCTGCGGCTCTTGCAGATTCACATCGGTTCTCAAAGTGCCTGGACAAACTGGCATCAGAAACCCCCTGAGGGCACAGGAGCGCAGAGCCTCGGGGCGTCCCTGCTGGGGCAGCCCGGGAGCACCCTGCAGCAGCACCACTGCCCCTGCTCGGCTCCGGCGCCTTCCTGGGCACCCGCCGCCCGCGGGGCAGCAGCGGGCAGATCCAGGTGCAGCCGAGCACCTCGCGCAGAGGCGCTGCCCGACGAGTCCAGCAGCCCCAGCAGCGCTCGCCATGCTGTGCTCGCCGTCCCTGCGGCCGTCAGCGGTGCTCCAGCGCCGTGTCCTCCACCCGGGTCTGCGAGGGCTGGGATCTGACACCCTCTTCTAGGCAGCTGAAATAGTGCTAATTGTCACCAAACACAACGCACCCCGTCATTTCTGCAGCTCCTGCAAACCCTTCTCAAGCGTTTCCGTACCTCCCGTTGCAAACGAGGGCAGACAAGCCAGGCACGCGATCCAGGCACAGCATCATTCGCCTCCTGCACCCCTCTCCAGACATTTGTTTAGTGCCTCTTGGTGCGCACATCTGTGGACCAGCTTTTGTTCCTCTGCACCGGCCACACGCTGGGCCTTGCCTTCAGCCGGGCGCTGCTGGGCTCCCGGTGCTCCCCCAGCCCCGCTCCCATCCCCGCCGTGCCCCGGGGACGCTGCCGGCGCCTGCACCGCCCGCACGCCTCAGTGTGCTTACGGCCACGACTGCGCCTTGCAAACACGCAGAGGCTGCTGAGCCGAGAGCCAATTCCCCTGGGGCTCAGAAGAAGCACCCATCCCAGCAGGATGCCTCTCCGTTTGTAATGACTTTTTTCTTTTTTACTGAGAAGATAGATATTAAATAGATTAAAAAGTAGTTATTTTAATGCATTTATACAATGCTAATTTTGAATCGGAATATTTTACAAGGTCAAACAGTTGTTAGTCTCGCATATTATGTCAGTTATCTTATTCAGTCTCATTTACAACTTCAGAAAAAGTATGAGCTAAATTTGATTTTTTTATTAAACTCCATGCTTAGTAAAGCTGGACAGATCATCGTTAATTTTTCTGCCATCCTTTAACTCTGTATTGATTGCACCCTCTCCATGACAGAGCCAGGCTCAGCGGTCAGCCTCTTCTGTCTACAGTTAGCAAGGTCACCTTGCCTTCTAAAATATGAGGTAATATCAGAATTTTTCCCATTCCTCAAGAATTTTCCCAGCATTACAAGTCTCCCTAGAAATCAGCACCCATGTCTCAGAATGGCTTTCTTCCATTGGTTGGTTCTGGCTTTTATTCTAACTGCTGAGGTGAACCACCCGGTCTTGCAGGAGCGAAAACACACCCGAGGCAGCGGAGGGAGCGGCGCCGTCCCCAGGCATCGCGCAGCAGGGGCAGGCAGCAGCCCCGTCGTCCCGCTGGAGACCCGGGCGCGGGCAGCCCTCCGCCTCCTCCCGCAGCGCGGGCAGGGGCAGCCGCCAGGCCCCAGCGTCTGCCAGGGGTGCTGGAGGTGTCCGGCCGCTCCCTGGCCTAGGACCGTGCACGGGTTCGCCCCTGGCCCCCGTCCTGCCCAAGAGCCAGCAGCAGAGCGAACCGAGACCCAGCCTCCTTTCCGTGGCACAGAGCAGTCGGAACAGCACGAAGCCTCACCGCCTGATGTAGCGCAACAGCAGACCGGCTTTCTCCACCGAAGAGGTGGCCCTTGAAGGAGTGTTGCAGCTAACAAGCTATTCTCAGCCCTGCCTTGGGCTGATCAGATAATTGCAGCTTTAACGACAAGAGTAGGCAGAACTGGATGAAGCTGCGACGCTTACGTCAGCCACCGGCAGATCTTGCGGGAATCGCCTCGGCTGCTGGGGGGAGCTGGCCCTTCAGCCACAGGCAGGGGTCTGTCAGCGCTGGGCAGCGGCACCGCGGCCGGGCTCCAGCAGGAACGGGCGCAGGACACAGCACCCGGCACGCGGGGGGCACGCGGGGGG
>VXAL01000276.1:4057-27159 GCA_013399475.1 Chauna torquata | reverse complement strand
AAAAAAAAAAAAAAAAAAAAAAGAAGTGATTTTGGCTTCATAGTAAGTACTTAATTGAATGCTTGCATCTTTGCAAAAATCCTGGCCATGACAGAGAAAGTTGAAAACCTTCATATTTGCACTCTTGTTAATAAAGTAAAAAGGTAGAAGATTTGTACCGTACAGAAAAACATTTTTACATCAGTTATCCAACATACTTTGCTTCTCTAATGAATTTTTTTCCACTCATTTTTACTATAAACTAAGCAATCTAAATTTTTAGAACATACAGTGTCACTGATACCCATTACCTTGTAAGATACATGTAACATAGGGAGGTTCTTCAAGCTATAAAATATCATCTGTGTCCTTATGCTATTGTAGCTGTACACAATGGCATGGACTTTTCTTTCATTATTTTCCTCAAAAAGCTAAAACCTCCTACATATTTTTTCAATATTTCAGGTAGTGGCTGTATATCTACTACAATCTGTAGCAGAAACTAGAGTAGTGCCGGTTGGTTTTAGTTTTCTTTCTCATGCATTGCCCTCAGCTCAGTGTGTGGACTTGATAATGGTGTTTAGGCTTGCTCCTGTGGGGTGCTCAATGCCTTCCTCCAGGTTAAGTACTCAACTCAGTAAGATCAAGCCCAGGATAAACATACAAGTTGGATTTTTCACACAAACAAATCCCAAAGTGTTCATGGGGAACTGATGATTCACTGCTTTGAGAACGCTAGCCTGGAGAGTTGTGCATCTGCAGTAACATCACAGAACTTGTTAATAATAGGTTATACTCAGATATTGGTTTCCTTAAATGAGGATTCTACAATTAACAATTCCCACAAGAATTTTAGGGCAACACTGTCCAGTACCAGAAATGTGTATGCTGGCTTCATGGTTAGACTTTATATTAGACCATATGTGCTCTTTTCATTAGGTTAGAAATCTGCAGGTGGGAGACAGAAAATCATACTCTTGTTTGGAGTGGAAGTTTCTGACCTGATTTAGTTATGGAGAAGAGAAGATTATCTCTTCAAAATGTAAATATTCAGTTAAAACTGTAAATCAGTTCATTTTCTAACCCAAATATTGTTTTAGTGTTATTAAAGTAATGAAAAGGTAACATTAACATCAATTCACATTGTAACCATTGATCATGCTAGCATGTTGCCTTGACCACTGGCAGCTCTGCACATCAGAACCTGCGTTGTTGCTTTTTGTTCTTTTATGTTACTCTTTAGACTGAATGATTTTAAAGAGACATTTTTCTTCCGCAGTTTTAACCTTAATATTATATATGAAAACAATACAGACTCAAATGTTTAAAAACTTTTACAAAAGTTTTAATACTTACACTTATAAAAAGTCTGATTTTAAATAATTTTAAAGTATTAGTGACTGAAAATCATAACACTAAATAGTTTTCCCCTGGAAACCATTCATTTAAGAATATACCAGCTGCCCTCTAATCATTTTACAATCTGTTTTGCAATATATAGGACACTGGGATTTAATATAATCTAATTTACTGAATGTTTCAGCTTTTGAGAAGGATTTTCAGACTTTTCTGGGAGTTGCCTGAAATATTTAGCAGTTCCTTAGATACAGATTTTTTTGTAATTTTGAAGAACAAGAGGAGATGTGAAAATACGTATATATATATATATATTTTGTAGATAAGAGACTAAGATTTTATTCAAATTCTGTAAATGAAAGGAAGTTGTATTTATAGTTCTACAATAAGTGTCATGGAATGCTACAAGACTAGTTCCTGTTTGCTTCATCAACATGCTGTAATTTTATGATGTGGTATAAAAGTGAAGGACATGACGCCCTCACTGATATTATGAAACTTTCATGAAAGGTTTATAATTTTCTTCATCAATCATAGGGGGAGTAAGTATAAAGTATATTCCTAATTATGTTATGTCATGATATTTTTCAATAAAATTCCCCACTTTAAAGAAACTAATGTGTGTAAAGGAAGAAATATTCTGTGATTAATTCTGTGAAATATAACTGTACATCTGAAAACTATCTTCAAAAACTTCTAAGAGTTATGTCATACTTAATAAAGGTCTGATCAATAGTCTAACCAATTTGAAAAGGAAGTTGGGACCAAAAAAATTTACTGACATTGAAAGGGATTGCAGCAACATTTAGTGAAATGTAGCAATGTGTTTTTCTTCTGATATATTTTTGTTTTATTCTGGAATACATTTTATACAGGGATTTGTAATAAAGTGCAATATTGTAGAATGACTCTATTCCATCCTTTAAGTGGAAGTGCTGGCTGTTTTGCTCTTATTTGTCATCCTAACTCAGTAGGATAGGTACATAGGCATCATGTCTCATTAAGCAAATTGAGCTTAAAATTATGCAAAAATAACTACTCTATTGAAGTTGAAAACTGAGAAATTATGTTCAAAATTTAAAAAGCACTGGAGCCATGTCTGGTGGTTTAATCCTCTGCCTTGGTATAGTACATATAGAGCTCAGTATTACATAAAGCAATTTTTTTTTTCTCCAGCTGATCCACCTATATAATTTAGATACAGATAATGTAATAGAAATTCATTGTAATTTTAGTCTTCACCATTAAAACAAGAGTATGCCCATAGCTTTTAAAGTACAGATTCAAGCTGGAAAATTCTCATCTCATCTCCCTCTTGAGCAAAGTTGTTCCTTATCAGACACTTTTGATGCATTCTATTGAGAAGTAATCAATGTGACAGTGTTTGAAAAGTAGTGATGGTGATATGATCTCGTTGCTAAGAGGCTTCACTACACAAAAAAACCCAAAATCTCTTATAGTATTTCCATCTGAATGTTTCTTTATCTAAACTTTACTGCATATGTCTCAGTTAATTTCCTCAGAACTTTTAAACTTTCAGTCTTCCACCTTCCTCTGTATATGTATCCTAAGTGTTGATGATCCTTATCTTTTTGGATAAAATTTATAGAGTATCTATTGCTTTATTTCAGCTTTCCAGGCCCTTCAGCGTTAGTCTATTTAGATATGGAAAATGTTATACTGGAACGTATATTGCAAACAAAATACAGAATAAAATGAATGTGTGTCTGTCTCTCTCCATAACAGTGATTTATTTTCAGCCAGCTTCCACCTTGTCCAGTGCCAAGGTCAAGTAAACTGGTTTGTAGCAGCTGTTTATTACTATTTGCACCCAAGCCTGGACCTGTATTATTAATGATGCAATATTTAAAAACCAAAACAACAAATAAAACAACCAAACAAAAAACTTGGAGTCAGGTTTGTTGCTTAATTCAGTCTTGGACAGAGACTTTCTCTGCCTCTCACGTCTTCATGTGTGAATGAAATGATTTTAAACTTCTCATTATTGTACAGAAATACCTATAGTTGTGTTCAATGCTCAGAATATGTAGCATATAGCAACAACAATGATGTCTATTTGTAGTATCTCCGAGGACTGATGTGAATTCAGAACATATTTATCATGCAGATGTAAAACTTGCTGGTGATGGATGCTAATACCGCAGATAAGACCCCAAACCAGTAAATGGAATATTTTCTTGTAGAAGTAACACTGGATTTCCTGTCTAAATACGCATCCAAAGAAGGTAAAGTGAATGCAATGTACAGGGAGACTTTCAGTTAATGTCTTTTTTTTTTCTTTTCAAATTTATTTTTTTTAGCGTATAAACATGGTGGTGTTCAGATGTATGTGGCATGCAGTTCAGTTGAGTATTCTATTTATCTTATACAAAGGACCTCTTCCATCTGTAGTTTCCAGTCAATGTTCAGGCCTTTGGAACTTAACATGTGGAAGAAACACGGAAGTTATTTCTAAGAAAATAATTTGAGGTAAAACTCCTTTTCTATTTCCACTGAAGTGGATTAGTTAGAAACCTCTGCAGACCAGAGAATTACAAAAATTCCAGTGTGTTTTCAAAGGACAGATTAACAGAAACAAAAAGATTACATGTCTTTCAGTTTAAGATTAAATACATATTTTTGAAGTACCTTAAAGTTTAAAAATAAAGTTCAGGTTATCTCTGATTCAATCTGTCTTCATAGATTTATGTGAACAATGTAAATTGATTCCTACTGAAATGAAAGACTAGGAATAGAAAATATATCTTTATTCTGATAGTTCAGTGTAATGACCAGGAGAATGACTGTTTCGTGGGTGACATGCTCTGTCGTATTTTCAGACCCCAAGAAGAAGTGGAAAGATATCGGGAGGGTATTCCTAATTACATTAAAATACTTGAAGGATCTCTTTGGAAATGGATGATTAGGTTTAACTTGTATTCCACTGACTAGAGAAAACTGAAAATTCAAACCATTATTTGATTTCTGTGAACTTTTATATGCAAATAGTGTTTTTTCTTGGTTGTATAACTAAAGCATTTTAAATGTAGGAGTATAGTCTCCCTACATGCTACATGGCACCCTGTAGAGATGGAGAAGATAGATTCTCAAATGATGTGCTATACCAGAGCATAATTGTAGGCAGCAGTTCAGATAAGGCTCTATTTCATGTAAAATATAAATGTAATAAAGGCTTGGGCAGCAGTAGGAAATTGTTATTGATTTCCATGCATGACGCACCACTGGCTTTTGACAAAAAGCTGATTACAGATACCTTCTGTTCAAGAAAGTATCCAAATGTTCTGCCTGGGGCAGCCTCATAGATGGTGTTCAGCTGTCAGAGCCTTTGTGTGAGTACCCAGACAGGGCTAATGAACGGCGCACAGGCTGCCACATCTTGGACAGACTGTGCATTAACTAGCAGTGCTGCATTGGCTTGCTGTTATGGGGTTGTTTTTCTTTGAATTTGTCTGTTGCTTGGGAAGTAATCGGCAACAAGAACTGGTAGGAAATATTTCTGATAAAATAAAATACCCAGCAGACAGTGAAAGTTAGGCGTTTCCTTCACTGAGTGAGACTAGTGGGTCAGTCCCATTCATAGACCATGGAAGCTTCAGGTCACAGATCATAGGGGTTTCCTGTGACAAGTTTGCTCCAGAGATATGGACCCTGAATGTGCTGAATCCTGTCCTCAGGGAATGAAGGGATCAAGGGGACTATGTCCTGAATCCTGCTGTCATTTGGAGTGAAATTGTGCTAAGGTAGGACTGTGAGGTTCCTGACCCCTTGTAGTCCTTGGGTTCAGCTTGTTGTGGAGTGCAGTTCCTCTGCACAGGGAGCAGTATAGGAGAAACCCTGCCCTGCTCAGGCTCTCCTGTGCCTTGCTGGTCCTATAAGCAACATTGTAGAGTTAACTTGACTTGACCCCAGGACCATTTATTTTTGGAATGCTGCACTTCAGTGTTCTCAGGGCAAAATTTTCTCAGAATTCCTTGTTCACAGAAAGTTAAAAAAGAGACTAATGCCAAATCAGAATTAAACTGATGTTTTTATGAAACACAAATACAGCCTTTAAAGCCAGGTTTACTGATAGGGAAAATTCAGCTCCTAGAATTCTGTAATTCCATTGGAAGACATTTATAATGCTTGTAGCATGAGGTACAGTTGAAAGAAACTCAAAAGGAAAACAGGTTTTCTTTTAACTGATTGAGGTGTCACCAGGTGAGCTATTTTTGCAATTTTCTCTGTCCTTATTTATTAATATTTGATGATCTATAAATGCAAGGCAAATACTAAAAGCAATTCTCATAATCCATTAGACTAATTATTGTGTTCCATTATTAGTCTAAAACTCGATTAGCTGAAGATGTAGTAGAAAGACTGCCATGTATACATGTATAGTATGGAAGAGGACTGTAAAGTACTTCTAAAATCACTGCCAAAGAGGATACCCGTGTGTGTGTGTGTGTGTTTTTTTAAAACAAAAACTTGTAACTTAGTTTTGTTTAAAGATATAGTTGGAGTCCTGAAACATGTTTAATAAGCTTCTGTATTTGAAACATTTTAGTGACTTTAATAGCCAAGACCGAGCTGCTTTTGGTGGTCACAGATATGGCTGGTTGGGATGGCTCGTCAGGCTTAGTCTGGGGAATAAAAAATGTCAAAGTTATGTGAGAAAGCTCAGCAGGAGACTGGAAGGTCCAGCAAGTTCCATTAAAATGTTATGGCTGTGGTTCCAAATGACAAGGGAACAAGCTTGCACAAAGAAATGCAGGCAGAACAGGAAAACCTTTCCAAAAGGACTTTTTAATTATTTTGACAGGAGATATTACAGGCCAAATTTAAAAAAAAAAAAAAAAGACAACTCAAATTGTCATAGTTGATGTCAAGAGAGGTGTTACAGTTCTTGGTTGGTAGTATTTCTCATGGTAGGGGTGACAGAGGTGATTTGAGTCTCTGTGAGGCTGAGAGCAGAATACAATAGATGAGAAAAAAAAATCTGGTAACTTCATTTACACTTGCAGTTTGATCCAGAAGGATTTCAGTACTTTGTTGAACATGTTCATCATTTTGTAAAGCTGTAACAGAAATCTGATGAAGTCAAATTCTGTAGCTGTAGATTTGCACATCTACGTTTATTCCAGTGTATGTATTCATTTATATTACTTTTAGGATGGTGCAAAAGCCATTTTAATTTTATCTTATTTTTCTCTCTAGAAAGGAGGAGATATTAAAGTGACACTTTCTCTAAAAGGTAAGACTTGAAGTATCTTTTCTTTAAAATAACACTACTAGCACTTTAAAAATAAAACAATTCTTCGTTCTTCTGTGGAACTCATCTAGCAATGAGGAAGATGCATCTTCTCTTTCTTAAGCATAATTTTTTTTCATTTGGTTAAAGAACATAAGCTACCTCCTAACTAGGAGAAAGGGAAGAATACCGTAGAGCACTTCTTCTTTTTTTTTTTTGCTATTTTCAAATCCCCAGAGTTGATAAATTGTAAGGGAATATGAAAGGACTTATTTTCACCTGCACTGTAGTAATGTGTGCTTGAATTATGCAATATCCTGAAGTCAAAACAATTTATTCTTAATTTGTGAGAGGAAATATAAACTCATAATGTGATAAAGTATACTTAGTAGAGAGTTTCTCACATTTTAACTTGATGTTGTTCTTTTTCTGTTGCTGTCTCTTATGCACACTATTTTTTTTTTTTTCCCCCCCTCATAACTGTATCATGTTCCTGTAAAAAGATTGGGTGGAACTGAGCATGCCTGGGGAGGAGGTTGTGTTGACTGCACTAGCAGCAGGTGAGAGGGCTCCAGCAGGGAGCAGCCAGCCTGGCCTTGGAGGGGATGGAAGGAACTTTCTAGGGACCAAAGGGGACTGCGCAGGTTTGGCTGTGACTCAGAACAGGAATGTCCACGGGACTCTGTGTGGTACCTGAATTCCACTCTACTGTCCTCTATTGCTCCCTGACAGCAGAGAAAACTTTCATCTCCAATAAGAAAGATACAGCAAATTTAACATCTGTAATGTAATCCTGCTTCAAAAATGTCTGGGAAAACTTGAAATGGTTGGGGTTTTACAGTGCTAAAAGCACTTCCATGTTGAGAAAGCTCATTACTTTCCTATACAAACCTATATGTGTCTATCTGATGTATTTTGCTGTATGTTTGTATTGTGATTCCTTTAATGGAAGGGTTGTCTTTTTATTATTATTATAAATGCTAGCATTTATTTCTTTGATCCGTGTACATAGCTAGGTATATGGGGAGGGAGGAAATGATTTGTAAACATTCCAAAATCATCTCCTATGCTCTTCCGTTACCAAGAATTCTTTCCCTATCTTTAAGCCAACATTACTTGATCGGAAAATAAAAATTGCCATTTACATGACTGAGTAGCAAATCACAAAAACAAAAAGGGATCAGTTCTGAAACAGTCCATAAACTGCGATTAGTTACCTGGAAATATTTCATAGTACCATTGATTATTGGAAAAAATAACTAAATTCACAACTAGTTTGCAGTAATGGAAATGGAAGAAGGGATGAAGTTTTGCTAGTAAGATATTCATTGTGCATTGTTAGCCTAATTCTCTTTATGAACAATGTTTTAAAGGCAGATAAACTTTTGGGTAGTATCGTATTCAAGACAGAAATTTTAATGTTAGAACAAAAGTGCACTAGGTGCAAGGTTGACAGGTACTGTCAATTTTTGCTGTGGTTGGAAGACTCTAGGTTTTTGAACATTGATTACTTCCAGTGTTTAAAGTAATGGACAATAAAGTGTTTTTAAGAAAATTAATATCCCAGATCTGCTCCTGCAGAGCAGGACAGATGTTGAGTAATGGTTAAATAGTTGTAAGCTGCACTCGAGCATAAATCTTGAGCAATATTGCTGATGCCATTAAAGACTTTTTTTTTGTTAATTTACATGTTACCCATGTTAAATAGAAAGGTATTTTTTCCACTAAGAAAATGGTCGTTTCTGGCAGAAAGAGCTGGATTATTTTGAATGTTGTTCTCACTACCTCTAGCAGTGACAAGAGCAATACATGCATATTTACACAAAATCAGCAAACTTTCAAGGAGTTTCCTGAGCAGAAGTGTTAGTAAATTTTTTTTTCTTTTCCTCCTTTCTTTCCTTTTTTTTTATTTTCCTTTCTTTCTTAATTTATGTCAATTTCTTTTCCACAAATGTAACACAAGGCTTTTAGTACATTATCAGCACATGATATGACCCCCTTCTCATTACCTCAGAACTTTATACAGCTGTCTAAGATGTTCCTAGTATCCTTCACTTTGCCTTTAGCTCCCTCCCATGTCACTTTACACATCTGACTGGACAAGGGACAGAATATTTGCTGTGGCAGATATAGAGCTATTAGTGTGCTGTTTGGCCACCTGGCTGCACTTGCTTTGCAGCACACTCACCTCTACTTGCCATTCTGATTGTGGGCAACTGGCCTAGGTCCCGCTTGGTCACTGCTTCTCATAAAACCGTTAAAAATTTCACATCTTTGAAATATTCACTGCTCTATCAGATTTGCTTAGGATTGGCCAAAAGTTTAAAAAAACATGCTGCAGGATACTTGCAGGTTAATAGAGGTTATAGCTTAATTCTCTCTTTTAAGGAAATCAAGATGGTGGATGCAACTGATTGCAGAACTATGCCATAGTTATTTAGGCATTTGTTTTTAGGATAGTTGCTGTCCAGAGCAAGACAAAAGAACATCTTATTTTTTTTACATAATGCTTAGGGGAGTTAGAGCTCGTTCTGAACAGACTAGATCCTTCTGGTTTCTGTTAATCTCTAGCTGGTATATTTGAAGCTCCAAAGAGAGAAACTGCAGAGTAATGGAGTCTAAAGTAATGCATTAATAACTAATCTCCTAGAATTCCTTGGCTGCAAGGAAGTAAAATATAACATTTATTATTTATTGCAGGATGTTTTGGTTATAGCCTGCAAGTGAGAACTATAGAAAAAGACTACAGTGGAATACAGAAGTTTTAAATAACAATAACTAATAAGGTGATTATATAGAGCAGTACTTGAATCCTTTCCAAAAATGCAAAGATTATTTTGTTGTGAAGCATGAATTCTTAGTTTAACTATTTACCCATTTTTAGAGAATGATTTTATCCTAGAGTCTTGATACAATATTCTAATTAAAAAATATACTCATTATTTCTCTGAGGAATTATTTAGCTTACAGAAATTTGAGTATGTATAATATGTTCTGATATGCTGAATATAGTTTTTCTGAGCTCTTTGAGCTACAGTAGAGGTATCGCATTAGTAGGAAAAACATAAATGCTGAAAAGAAAGTCCTTGTATTGTGAGAAGAGATACTACCGTGTTTGGGGTTTATCAAGCAGGATATTGCACATTCTGTTTTCTAAGCGGGAAAAAAAAACAACAGTATGAATTCACTTTACTATATATAAATATGATTATAGTAATTAACTATAGTACTGCATATTATCAATTACATAATATAATTATTGCAATAGGATATAATCGTGCATCTTGTATTACATAAGAATATATAATACATTATACAATTATATAATAATAGACAGTTATTTACAGTAATATAGTTGTTATTATTATTATTATGTCTGCTGAAATGCAGATGCTACTGTTAGAGCTGTGGTACTAATAGCATTCCCAGTTGTTAGTAAGACCATATGAATACTAATGGGTTGGGGGAAGTCCTCAAATATGCTGGGCAATTTGTTTCCGAAGCTGTAGAAAGCTACTGGAGCAGCCATTTTAGATTAGCTTTGGATTAATAGGGGGAAACTAAGAAGCTAAATTAAAAGCACCAGTTAAAAAAAAAAAATCATAAGACAGAATTTGCTTTTCTAAGGAAAAGAAGATATTGGAACAGCAGAATAATACATTTCAGAAAAACAGACTTCCATAAATTCAGGGAACAGACATGTAGGATTTCTTGGGAAGATAAGCTAAGTGATAGGAGTGCAGCTGCTGAGGGAGACTGGGCATTTGGTTTTGTGCATGTAAAAATACAACGTGGAGGCGAAACTGTAATGATAGAAACAGACCATAATGGCTGTACCAGGAGCGCTTCGCTGATGTTATGATCAAATGGAAATCATACAGAATGAGGAAAAAGAGCATGTAGCTATGGGTGAATGCAAAGGAACAGAACAGATCTGTAGGGATAAAATTGGGCAGGAATTTCAATTAACTAGAGACGCACAAGATAACACGTAACAGGGCTAGAACAAAGAGGAAACAAAGGTGTATTTCCGCTACTAAACAGAAGCATAAATACTCTGATTCAGAGAAGGATAAAATGTCCAATAACTTTTCTGTTTAAAATACTTAGTGTCTCAGTATTTGAAGAAAAAAAAATTAACAACAAAATGAAGTTTAGGTCAATTTACATAAAACAAATATTTTGGTATACTTCAAAGATAAATGTCCAAGTCAACAGGATCTGACTGAAGTCTCCTTCCAATACTTAGCAAAAGGTAGCTGAAGTAGTTTTGGAACTCTGTACGATTATCTTTCTGAATGAATGCAGCCAGGTACTCTATAGAAGTGTTAGCAAAACTATGCTGATTGATCTGGCCTATTCATACTACAGAGCTTCCCCTAGCTCTGAGGGAGGTCCTAATTCAGCGCTCTTTCATATCAGAGGTTTTGATTCAATCCACAGAGATAGAAGCCAAATACATGGTTCCAGTCTTTGGACTTCACCCTAGTTTAAAGATGTTTTTAGGGAACTTTCATTAAGTCCTAAATCTGCTTATGAGAGACAGCTGGTTGATTTGCAGCAAAGAATATACTGCACTTGTCTGTCCTCATACTTCTAGGTAATGAGGTTTGCCATGCCACCTTCTGGAAATGTACTTAATTTTTTTGATAGTACAGCCATTAGCTAATGTTCCTTCTCCCTCTCCGTTTAAGAAGCCGAAATATTCCTCCTAGCAATCAGCACTGTTGCAAATGTGTTAAGATTTTTTTACATTAAGATGAACTAGGAGAGAAGTAAAATGAAGTCTCCAAGTTCATAATAAGGACAGATGGAGACATCTTCAGGCATTCCTGAAGATGAGTAAATTCAGTGGCTCCTAAAACAATAACAAAAAAGTACCCACTACAACTAGAGCTGATTTGTGTGGCTGTGGCTGCAGTGTCCTTTTACACAGGAAAAATGAAGACAAATTGAAGATTCAGTATAAAGCTGAAGAGTGAGATGGAAAACAGAACATAGCCCAGCACTTGTCTTTAAGGTATATATCTGGGATTAGAAAAAAGGAGGAGAATCAAAAGAACAAAGGTACTGGGAGAGAAAGCAGCTGGAACGGTGGTACAACTAAGCAAGTACCTGGTTCCTGCTGATGCCTGATATCGTAAATTGAGTACGCCAAGAATTTCTAATTGCATCACAGCAGAACCCCATCGTGATCTTAGCGTAACTGAAGGACAGTTAAGCATATATGTTGAGAAAATTGCCCAGCCATACAGAAGGAAATGAGCTAAAAAAGGGTTAAAATGAGACTGTCTTGGAGCTCATGGAGAACCTGATCTACAGTGAACTACTTTCTGCAGTTCTCTAGTACTAATTACCAACCTTTTGTGTATATATGCCATATGTATGTATACCTATTATTTCTCGCTTATATAAACATTAACATATAGCTAGTGTACTGAGCTGCAGAAGTGGTTGGACCAAAGACTTAATATTTTTTTTATCTCGCATCAAGAGTTAATTCTCCTTACATTACTTTAAAGCAATTGAATAGTTCACTTTCAGATGTTTTTCTGATTGATTGATACTTAAGGCAAGGCTAAGGATACATACAGTCTTGCTATAGAGCTAATGTGTACTGTCCCCCTGGACTAAAACATAAAACACATAGTGATCAGACTTAATCATTTGTTTCTTGCTTGGTGTTAGTTTGTCTTTTTTTGTTCTTTTTACTTTTCCCTTTTGTTGCTAAGAGTTTACATCCTTCTCCTCAGGATACAAAGTCTTAAAAGGTCTAAAAAGGGCAGAAGGATGTAAATAGCCAGGAAAATACAGATATACTTCTGTTGTCAGAAAGAGTTTATTAGAACTAGGCTAGATAGTTCTGCATGCCACTATGCTATTGCTAACACATACTGCTACCATAACCAAAAATATAAAAGTACGCTGTTATCGATCTCTGTAGCATAGTAGCAGGTTAGACTGAGGAAAAACGTCAAAACTATGTAAGGGCATTTCCAGAGAGTAATATATAAATCTAACAAAAGACATGGCTGTTTCTACTGATAACTGGTGAAAACAAAGAAACAGCAACAAGTCTGAGAAACAAGTCCTGAACATATCTTTTAAGACTTTTATTAATTCTTTGTGAAAAAGCAGGAAGAAGCTATCCATATATAATCGGAAAGCATATGAAGCCCTACAAACTGTTTTCAACGTGTTCCTTGTGCTGCCACAAGAAAATCTTCAGACAGCCCCATCCGCTAAATCTAGTCAGGAACAACAAATTAATTTTTAAACAGATCTTAAAGCCTGAAAGTAAAAGCTCCACTTCTTGTCACATCCAATTTCCTTGCAATTCATACTTAAATGATACTGGTCTTAAATATTTCTAATGAAAAATCAACAGGTGAGGAAACAGTGAAAAATATTATTGTCTTTTCCATTTTATTTTGAGATGTTTCTGAAATGTGTTCTTTATTTAGATTTAAGGACCACAACAAAGGATATTTCCTAGGCATTTTATTGTGCTCATATTCTGCTTTTGACTTGAACTGAAATCAAAGAGTCAGAAACATTATCTACCATTATAATCGAACATATTTAGGTTTAGAAATTGTGACTAAGGGTTGTGTCAGATAATGCTAAGTCTCTAGAAATGTGCTGCATACGTCTGAATTCAGCTTAGTTGTGATCTTACATTGTGTCTTATCATAAGGCCCTACTCTGTCCTGTAGATTAACATATAGGTGATTGAATGTGAAGAGCACTGTGCCACCTATCTGAATGTCTTGCCATGTTATATTCACTGTTTAAAAAGCATGCCATATTGCAGAATGATTGACCTTATTGTGTCATTTAACGTAACCATATTAAAATACAGCTTATGTGCTCAGAGTGCAGTTTAAATTTCTACTTTATTGGACAATATATAGTCTTGCATATTTGTGAATAGAGCAGAAGAAAAGGGCTGTTTTCTCTCAAATCCTGAGATTGCCCCAGTGCACACTGGAGAGATGAACATAGTAAGTAGAGCTGCTAGAAATTTTTTGCAAATTTGTGAGATCTACATTTTTCTGATTTCCTATTACAAGACATGATTTTGAGATACCTGCTGAAACTTCTCATGTAGGTACAATCCAGTCAGCACTGAGGTTTGTCTTTCTTTCTCGTTTGTTTCAGAGAAAAGCTTTCCTTCTCCCTGCTCCACGCTCCTCCCCATTGTTGGAAAGAAAATGAATACGAGATGAACTCTTCTGCTTATACGTGTTTTGTTGAAAGGGTTTTGTTTCGGGCGAAGTTTTTCCACTTGGACAGCCAGCTTTTCTCCTGGGATGTCTCATGCTTGCTGTAGTATTTGGAAGCTTGTGGCTCTGTAAGGTGTAATGACCAGCTTCAAATTTTCTGCTTCTTCTGGCACTATAATATATAGTGGTAGAAGTGCTGCGTGTGAACCCCTTTTTCTTTTGAGTGGGGATGATATTACCATTCATATGAACCCCTTTTCTTTTGAGAGGGAATGACAGATTACCATTCATCACATATACTTGTAAACATTTCAGCTAGAAGTAACCAGAAGAGTAGTGCAATTATTCCCAGTAATCTTCTCTCCAATATCATTCTTTGACCTTATAGGCAAGTCAGCATGAATATACTTTCATTCTTCATCTGAGCCAAAGCTGATGCACTTCTGTGTTAGGGCTCCCATCATGACCAATTTCCTTTGCAGTCAGTATACATCTTTTCTTTTTCACTTATTTCCTAATGTGCTATTTAAAATACAAATGTTCTTTTGATGCTGCACATAGCGTGTAATCTGTTGTTTGTAAAATGTGTCAAGTTTTTGTACCTTGCATTTGTACTTAAAGTGAATTTGAGCCACCACATTCCAAATTTGTTATCTTTGTATTTCACAAAATGTGTGTGGAATTTTCCCATGACAGAGTGACTGTTGTGAGTTGGGCTTTTTGGCAAATATTTTCATGCTGAGGAACCAGATGGACAGCCACTGGAGCAGAATACATCCTTGTTTAAAAATGATATGAACTATTATTTCTGGTTAATTGAATAAATGAGGTCAGTGAGAACTTGTTTTTAAGAATACTTTTGGCCTTTGGATAATTTTGTATTCTTATAATTACTTATTATGACTTTAAGACCAATGTAATCATTCCTGGCTAGCAACTTCAGAGATTTAAATGTTGAAATGAGTATTTGCAATGATACAGCAAGTCTTTGTGGAATTCATTGTTTTTCCAAAAACTCAGATCATTATTTTAGATTCACAGGCCAGGTGTTATTTAACACAAAATAAATAAATACCACAACTCCCATTCTCCAACCAGACCCAATTCCTCTCTTCCCCACTTCAGCTCTCCCAAATGAAGTAGTATGGTACTACTTAGGACTCCAAGTTTGCTTGGCATTTACCCCGTAAATGGGAATTTGGAAAAATGAATGGGATGAATATGGTTGCTTTTTTCTCTTTGCATTTTGTATAGAACATTGTCTTGTTCTCCTCTCAGACCTATCTTAAACTCTTTTGTGTTTACCTTATATCTTACTCTTGGCAAGGGTTTTAGCATTAAATGTGCTTAAATAACGATATTTGCCCCCAAAAGATGGTTGTTTTCAGGACAGAATGTAAAAGCAAAACAAAACTCAACCAAAAGCTTCTTTAAAGAAACAGCTTTTGAGGGACAGTATAAATTATGGTGAGATCTTGAGAATGCTATGTGATGTTGAGAGAACCTGATCAAAAGTCAACACTTTTTTTTAACTGTATGGGGCATTATGTTGTAATCCAGTGCGTCTATAAGAATAGTTCTTATTTTTAAGGGTGCTATTTCAATAAGAGTTGTTGTATTCCTCTTAGAAATCACTATAATTGCTTAAAGAGTATGACAGAGGTTTTCCACACAGGCTACATTTCTGCTCTATTTCTAAAATGTACCTGTGAGAATCAAGTGTTGTTCACCTGTAGTCACCGAGACTCTGGGTCACCTTCAGGCAGTGCATGTGTGAGGCTGGAAAGAAACCCTACAATTTAGAAAGAAAAACAAAGCCCTTTATAATTACCTGCTTTAAATTGTCCAGACTTTGCTGGAAAACTCAGGGTGTGGGTAAGATGACTCCATAAAGGTCACCTAGTGGGATTTCAATACAAATTATTTCTTAGATGAATTTGCTTCAATCCTCCAGTGTGAAAAAGAATTTGTGCGTCCAGGCTCTCTGGCTCCCAGAGGTACTTGCTGTTCTTCTGTGGCATGATTCACACTGAAATACAGTTCTGCAGTGTGAATGGGAAACCACAAGCAGTATAGAATATCATGCAAAAGCTTTGTAGTGTTTTCAGACAACTTTAATTTTATTTCCGATCAACAGCCGCAATTTTAACATTATTTGACATATATTATCATAGCTGCCGTTTAGCAGCAGTACATGCAGACAGCTTACTGTGAATTTTGAAGTAACTTTTTGCATTTTAATTAAGTATTATTATTGCCTTGATTATTTCTGGATTCCTTAGAACTAGTAGTAACATAAGAATTGGTATTTCTTGGCATTTCAAAACCTTTGTCAGACAAAAACAAACTATGAATTCAAAAGAGATTTGAGTGGACATTCATATTATCTGGTTCCTAAGGCAAGCTGCTCAGGGTGAAGGCATAAAGAAATGAGAAGGTCATTTCTAATGAAAACTGTCTGTTCTATTGTTGCCAACATTAAGTCTTACTTTTGTAGCTGCTGAAAGCAGAGAACCCTTGTGAAGATATTTATTTTGGGAACTCTATTGAAATCAGACTCACATGAAAAATTGTAAGGACCCCAAGCTTCCAAGAAGTAAGTTAAACCATCTCTCAAGAATCTAGGTGCAAAACAGAATGTATTTGCCTTGTTTTTAACAAATGACATGTTGTATGCTACAAGTCTTCCCCATGGCATGTGACAACAACTCAAGATGAACCCAAACTTGATTGCAGTTCGGTAAATTCTGGTGATATAATTTGCATTTTGCATGTAGTCTATAAACTTCCTCAGTTGTTGCTCCCTCAACCGGGCCTTCAATTATTAATGGATTATTTTCTGGTGGAAAAACTTCTGTGGCAGGCAATTATTTCCATATGGTGTAATTCTATGGTTGCCTGAATGGTCCACGGGGTTTTTAAACTTACTTTGAAGTTCCTAGGTGCCAAAAAAGCTTTTGTTTTTAAAAACTGTGCTTTCCAATTCTAAAATATAAACAATATAATCTTGCAAGTTATATGAAGAGATCAGTTATTTGATAATATGCATATATAGATTCTTCATATAAATCTTTCTGCATCATTTGAGTTTTTTGTTTTCCACTTGTCTTCATATACAGTTAGCTTTTACAATCGCATTGTTTTCTTTCCTTGCTGTAATTTCCACACTCAAAAAACAAAAAAACAAAAAACCCAAACCTAAACAAAACAAAACAAAGAAACCAAAGAAAAAAACAGGAGTAGAAGACTGATGGTGCTAAATAGAAACAATGGTTTTCTTGTGATGGGGAGAACATATGAATCAGAACAAGAAGACAGTTTTTATTGGAAGCAAGATTTTTTTTTTTAGGTTAAAGAACCTAAGCTTCTTTTGATTTCTAGACATGAAGTTGTGATACGTATGTGCAGCTGCAACAGGGACCATGGGTAGCCTAATTATTGTTCACAGTTGGGCTAAAATGAGAATGGGAAACACCTGTGCCTGTGGGCTGGTGAAAGGGCATCGGGGTGAGCCCAGTGCTACCAGCCAGAGACTGCTGAGGGGGCAGTGAGGTGAGGGGAACCCTGCAGTGAGAGAGGGGGCAGTCCTCTGAGGGGTGGCAGGGTGAGAGCGGTGGGAGGGCTGAGGGGAGCCTCCTTGGGCTAGGCAGCAGCTGCTGGAAGAAGGTTCTAGAGCTGGCAGGGTGTGGCTGCAGGGTGGCAGTAGGGGTGGGTGGCTCTTTGGAGCTGTAAGTCAGTCTGTGCGCTGGCCGTCAGTAAAACTTGAGTCCTATGTGGCTGTCCCTAGTACCTCTGAGTCTTCTCCACTTAAAATGCAATATCTTTTCCATCTTGCTCAGGGACTTGATGCAGGAGAATGTGCAAGTAGCCCACCACCAAAAGTGGCCTGGCTTGGGGTGTCCCATAAAAAGGGGATGTGTCCAGGAGAACTGGTGGTGGACAGCACCTGCCCTGAGAGAGGGGAAAATGGTGTCTGGGGAGGAACAGCCAGCAGGAAGATGGCGAGCAGCAGAGGAAAATGGTGGCAGAGAGAGGATGAGACAGTCATCTGCTCTGTGACTTTTGGACTCTGGTAAGCCAAAAAGCTGTATCTGTGTGGCTTTTTTATTTTTTTCTTCCCTTCTTCCTCTTTCCTTCCTGAAAGAGCTCTGGGAGAAAAAAAATTCCCAATATAGTGGGAAACTTTCCTCTGAATTTTGTTCTGTGATTTGGTTGCTTTTTTGATTCTGTAAGAGGCAACTCCAAACAATCCATTCATATGCAGCTCTAAATGGTAGTTTTAAATGTTCTTTTACTAGTTGTTTGTCAGTGTAGTCAGGCAGACATTTGGAGTTCAATGTGGAAAAAATGCATTTACAAATACATCCAATTCAAATCAGCAGTTAAGCTGTCAAGTGTCTGGCAAGGTACAGCTGTGTTATCTTGCAGGCATTAACATCATATGAATGAGAAGCTGTAATGTATTGTCATTCTTAAAGGAATTTGTGCTCCTTGAATTACAGAAAGTTGGGGCCTCAGCAATCCTCCTGCATGGAGGGAATGTGATGTAATACTTATTTCTTACATTCAGAGCAACCCACATTTAAAAAAAAAAAAAAATTGTGTAAGGCTAAGACACAGAACTTGCGCTCAAATACTGCAGCTAAGATTAAGCAGTGAATATATTTTGGGTATTTTTGGGTGTTTGGGTAGTTATGGTCACAGTGCAGCCATCATCTAGTATGTAAAGCTGCAGCTTTCGGATCAACACATTAAGTTCGCTTTTGAGATGTATAATGTGCTTCTTAAAGTGAGGCTGTGCTTTCACTTCTCGGAAATCTCTTCATCTCTTGATTTTGTTGTGACAAATCATTCTTAGGAGTAGAAATGAACATGGTGAACTTGTCTGTTAGGTTTCAAATAAATTTTAATATAAAATGAAGTGTTTTGTATTCTTACACTAAATATAAGCATCCATCCTTCTATATTTTTATTTAGTCAGTTCATTTTTTTTTTATCCTTTATTATATTGCTGTATTTGTGTGTGTGTGTATATATAGACACACAATTATATATACACAATTGGTGTGGGGTTTTTTTTTGGGGGGGCTAAGCTTAACTAGTCAGTTAATGAAATCATGCAAGAGAGGAATGAATGGTATCTTTAAATATGACTTTTTGCTTAATTTTGTTTGTGTCATCTTCTAGCTTCCTTTTATCAAACTTTGGGCTGCTTAATATAAAGCTCTCTAGAGGCAGCATTACTTTTTAACATCCGGTTTTAGATCTGATCTATATTTTTATAGCTATGGGCTAACAGAAAAGCATGATTCCCCTACAGGCTGTTGCAAGCAACTTGGTAAGAAAAAAGACAGAAATAGTTCAGGAAACAGATTATCCCTGACAAATATATACAGCTGTCTAATAGAGCAACCTCCGCAGACCCTGTTCAAGTCACAGGATTTTTTCTGGTCTCTCTAATCTTCTTACTTTTATAGAAGCCTGTTTTGTATCCATTAGTATGCATGTGTATATTCTAATAGACTATAAAAATGCTGTGTGACCTACTTTCTGAGAACCTGGTTTTACATTCCATCAGCATGCATGTATTTTCACAGTAATAAACTTTTAAAAACACCATGTGACCCATTTATTCTGCTTCATCAGTAACTCCCCATATAGGGTGTGTGTATTACTTATGTATGTCCTTTTTCATTGTTTGAGAATACATGAAAAACTTCCAATGCTGAACAAGAACTCTGTGCTGTTTGGACTGCTTAAACACTAATACGATATTCTTTATAAAATAATTCATGATACTTGAAGGCATCTGCAATGAAAGAAAATGGAATGTAGATAAAACAACCTGTACTTAGAGGAGGATTAATATTGCGATGTAAGCTGGCCTATTTTTTAAAGGAATCCTCATTTTACTGATTAATGATTTCCTGTTGAACTCACCCACACTTTACTGGATTCAGTTTTGTCTGAGATTTACTCAATAAATTGAGCATAAAAGGAATTCTTATAATTGAAGAAAGCTTTTTTTTTCTTTTATTTTCTTCTTAGTGTAATTCCTGAATATTGTAAAGGACCGTATATTTTGTTTGGAAGCTGCCACCTGCCTGTGTAATTTGGTATGCTTTATTTTCCAAGCTGCTCTTCATTTCATAGATCTCCGTCAAGATTCTCCATTGATCTTAAAGGCTGGGGAGTACTTGTTGATTCTAATACAAAACTGTTTTATAGTTTTGGTTATCTTTGTCACTCCTCTCTGTACTTTCTATTGCTCTGTTTTATTATTTTTGAGGACAGGGAGACCAAAAGTTAATGGCATTTAAGATACAAGTCCACCATGGACCGCTTAATGATGTTTTGGTCTTTGTTCCTTTCTTAATACTGCGTAAGATTCAGTTTGCTTTTTTGACTGCCACTGAACAGCAATCTGGCAGCTTCAAGAAATTACCTAGTGTTACCCAAGGTCTGAAATCCAGATGAAGGAACTTGGCTCAGAGCTCATTGTATTTACAAAGTGACCACTTCCCTATTTGTATTATGTAAGATTATTTACATTTTGCCTGATCTGTCATGGAGGGTACTTTGGCAGCTATTTAGTTCTTTTGCCCATACGCTTTCAAGGGGATACAGAGTTTTGTGGCATAGTGCCATTCTTGGAGGGTTAAGGTGATCTGTGCATAGGTCCCTCTATTTTTGAGTGTACACCAGAGTGTTTTATATCCTGCATCAGAAGCATATGGTAGTAGTTTTATAATATCGTACAGTGTACCTTACCGGTGCAGGTGCTACAGAAGAAAAATGATGTTGGAGACTTTTTGAAAACTTCAGGTGCTCTCTTTGGGTTCTCAGCTGCATGTGAGATAGTTATATCAGGCACAGCTGTGCCTCTTAAACCTGCACGGTGGTCTGGCCCTGGACTGATTTACTTGCTATCCTTCCCTATGTACACCTGGTAGTCCCCAGTTCATAGCCACGCTGCAGCTCACAGATGAGTCCCAGAGTTCAAACAAAGGATCGAGAAATTTATTCTAGTGCCAAGAATAAATGGGCATAGTACAGGAGAGGAGGACAGAGTGGTCTAGTTCAAGGGATTTATAAAACAAAGTGAATACTACTAAGAAGGGCTATTACATTCCTTTGGGACTATTAATGTGTCATTGGTGTAAAGTTAATCTGCTGAATTAATTGTATTTAATTTGGGGGGTTTTACATTGTACTTCTTAGGAAGAACCAATTGCATGGGAGAATTCAATAAAAGCAGGTTGATTTATTTTGTACCTCATCTGCACATAAATGCTTCCCTTTCCATTATATTACAGAGGCTTTTCAATTTTTTTATTTTTTTTACATTGTGCCTAGGATCATTAATTATAGTATTGGAATTTCTTAGTGTAACAGGAAAAGTAGATCTATCAAGAGTGACATCATAAGATCAATGTTGTAGCTAACTTGATGCACATTTAACGAATATTTGATCTTTAGCTAATCACCATGCCCTAGTAGGGAATGGTACCACGTTAAATAGGTTTTTCTACCAACAATATGTGACCTGCAAGATAATGTTTGGAAGACAGCTGTTCTGTTTTGACTTTTCCCTCTGGGAACTTGTAGTGTGAAGAAATCAAAATAATGTCTTTGGAAGCTTTACATTGAAGTCTTGATGAAGTTCACAATTTATGAGTCAAAAAAAAAAAAAAAAAGATGCAAAAATGCTTAGGAGTTACTGTTTTCCAAACTCCTGTTTAGTCTTGCAAAACATGGTGCATTTTCCCTTGTTACTCATAATTCATTTGAAGTAGGTGTCAACATTATATGTCTCAATAAATGGACGTGTGACCTGGAAAGAAGCAGGTCAATTTTTAATTTAACAAGGTACATTAGATGAGGTGGTCAGTCCATTTAATATGTATCAACATGAGATAGGCAAAGTCTGTACCTACTTATGTGTTTAAGTGAACCAATGTTAATGTTCACGTTTTGGACTCCAAACAGAAGGTTCTTAGAGTTGCAATGAGGACATGCTCAAAAAGTGAGAGAAGTCTAAAGCTGAAATAGTTTCAATAGGTATAGCTGTGCTACGTGAACATTTCTATTGCTTAAGCACTCTGTCAGTTGTGCATGGATGTCTTTATTGTATTGAACTTTTCACCACCATAAAACTCAGTTACTCAGACTACTCGATGGAAAGGGGAAATCATCTATCTTTGTATGAAACTGCCAGGATTTTATACAATTGAATTTTGGTTATGTTTTCATAAATATTCTCTCTTTCTCTTGAATATCAGTGACTGCTGCTGTTCAAATATTTTTCAAAGATGTCTTTAAGAACTCTTTTCACTTTCACTATGACTTTTGCCTGACTGAAGGTTGCAGAAATAAGCTACCAGGCAGTTGACAGTAAAGTCATGACCTAGCTTAATAATTGGGAAGAGTTTATAGGGAAAGAGGCAGTAATAGTGCTCCCCTTCAGTTAATAGCTCTTTATTTTTTTCATTAAAAAAATTTTTTTTTCTTTTGCTTCCTCCTCTTGAATGACTGTTGCTCCCATTCCTGACTGCAGATCTGGTAGGCAGGCATGGTATGAATGGAACTTACTGAAACTTGTGAACAGACTGATCTTTGTTATATTTTCAACTTTAAGAAACTGGTTTAAATTCTGAATGCTAGCGAATGCTTCTGTGATGAATTCGGTCTTGGGAGACAGCTGTGTTTTATACAAGATGAATAAACTGAAGAAGGGAACAAGCTATTTCCTTGACACATAGGAACATAACTACTCAGAGATTACTGTGGAATAGCTAAATGAGTAACACAAATAGGTGTATAATGTAGAATGTCAGCTGCTATGGTTTTTTTTATCATAGTCTTTATTATCTCTATTTAAGCTCCAGGGCTCTAACTGGAGGACCCAGAGGAGCTCTAATCATGAATGGTCTACTGCTTTGATTTGCTAATTGCTAATAAATTTTAATATTATGTTTATTAAATCTGTTTTATTTTCACAACTGGTTTCTTCTGTGATGTTGGCTTTAACTAAATGACATATTCTTCCCCACCTGCCAAAATATTAAATGATAACTAATTATAGTTTATGATGCCTAGGACGAAACATTCAAATTGCTGCAGAAAGTGTGATTCCAAAAGGTTTTAAAGCATTAAATACATACAGACATTGCATATGGGAAAAATAGTCTGTTAAGCTGTGACAGTAACTTTGTGTAGGTTTCAGCAGAATACTTAAGATTTCATTTTTTCACTTCAGGAATATTTTTGAATTTTCATTGGCTATTTTT
>VXAL01000271.1:44840-105548 GCA_013399475.1 Chauna torquata | reverse complement strand
CTCAAGCCATTCTATGATTCTGTTTCTTTTTCAAGGATGTTTCAAATAAAAATTCTGTAACTTAATTATGACACCAGCACTCCTTTCCCCTCCTTTAACTATGTCCCTCTGAACTGTTCTTTTGTGGTTAGAGACTTTTCAGTTTCTGTTGGTTTCTGTGCTGTAGAGTATCTTAAGGTTATGCGTTTAGCCTTTTCTGTCTAGCATTGTTTCTTAGATCTTCAGCTTGTTTTCAATCCATCCTCAAAACTGCCAGTCTGTGCTCACATTCTGGCTGGCTTTTTTTGTCCTACAATTGAATGCTGCAAAGACAGGTCCTTTTTGTTACAGAGCCTCGCTGGGCTGCTCAGTGTCCATTCATAGTTCTTCCTCAAATGGCCTGTGTAGAAATCAGTTCGTTCTGAACCCTTATGCTTTTATCTCCTCTGATGTTGCCACTGATGCAGTTTATCATTGCCTCTGGTGAAATGCTGATGAATTATTACCTCCCAGAAATCTTTCCTCTGTACTCTTCCTTAATTTCAGTCCTGGAGTTCTCAGAGAGAAAGTTTTCAGAGAGAGAGAGAGGACATATGCAGGCAGTTCTTCTGGGGCTGAATGAGGCCCTGACAGTTTTTGCCTGCTGCTTGTCTAGTCAATGTTGTCATCTTGCATTTTAAGTCTGTCCTTGGAGATTCTACGTCATCCCTTATTGTTTAACTTTAAACCTGTTGTAGTGTCTAGAAGTTGGCAGGCAAAAATCAGAGTTGGCATTGCTAGGTATTCAAATGTATAGTATGTTGATTTTGATAAAAGATGTTTAAAAGAGACGGCAGGTTGATACAGGAAGCAAAGGCACAGAAGGTAACAATGAGGTGGTAGGGATCAATGTAATAATGAGCAGTTACAGCTGCATACTTTAGTCCTATGTCCCCATGATCAGATTCCCCTCTCTGGGAAGGAAACAAATCCTTCCTCATCTGTGCAAATGACTGTGGCTCTTTCACTGGTGCTGCTTTTTTCTTTGTTTTTTTTTTTTATTCTGCTCACCGAAACTCAGTTTTTAAGTCTAACAGTTTAACAGTGCTGCTTTTCCATCAATGGAGATCTTGGCAGACTAGATTTGCTAAGGATATGCAGTGGAATTGTAGAAGCAGTCCCAGCAAAGGTGCTGCGTGGTGTGGTTGGGATCCAACAACACTTTGTATCTCTTGAATGTAGATTCTAGGAGCAGCTAAAGCTGCTTCAGCTAGAAGATGTGGCAATAGATAATTCAGCATATTACTCTTTCCTGCCTTCCCAACTCTTTTGCTCCTTTCCCCCTCACTCTTCAGGACTATAGATATGTAGTTGTCTTAAAATTAAACTGTGTAGTTCTTGAGATTGTACCTTGAACCTAGTGTCTTTGTCTCCCCATTGCATTTAGTCATTGCCTATTTAGACCACAGTGTGCCTCTTGGTTGCAGTGAAGTCTTAGCCTTCATAAAAGACCACAATTCCACCACAATATTAAAGAAATTCAGTGTTCTTAAGGCACTCCCCCCTATGCCAAGCCCTCTGCTGCCTCTGCTCTGAATAAGACAAGAGGTGTGTTGGTGAAGTACCAAGTCTTGTTGGGTTTTGCGGTAATCAGGGGTGAGCCTTTCTTTCTACTGTGAACATATGGGTGTGAGTTTCTCTTCAGGTTCTTTTGTTCAAGCACAGGCAGCAGCCAGAAGGCGTGTGCCTTCTGTTCCTAAACTTAGCTCCTTGCTAGCAACTGCTTTAAAGGCAAATGAGAGCCAGGAAGCCAGGGCTGCAAAAATGATATTTTCTTTGTCCTCTGGGTTTCAGCTAAAATACCAAGGTGTGCATTGAACAGACTCCAGTAGTGCAGAAATAGAGCTCTGGGGTGCAGAGCACAGAGAGGTCTTGTGAAGTCAATGAATGTATCAGACTAGACAAAGCTTGCAAATTAGTCCTCTGAGATTTTGCCTCAAGAACACAAGAGTGATTGCTTGGCCGAGAGGAATGGAGTGAAGGGCACATGGTGCACCCTTGGACTGGACCTGCCAGCAGAGGAGAGCTGTGTAGCCCCTGGACATCTAGCCTTTCTCCCATGACAGCTCAGACACTGTGCTCTTCAGGGTCTGATTGTGTATAAGCTTCTCTAATTTTTCACTTCTCTTGTCTGAGGGTCCTCCAGGAAGCTCATTTACTTACGGGCTTGCTACTAACTGCCTTATGCCTGTGCTTAGTTGAATACCCGAGTGCCAAGACAGATTGTTGAAGATTAGATGTTCCACCCACCTGATTGAACAGCAGTGCTTGAATTCTGCTGCGACCTGCTGCAATGGGATGCTTGTTTGCTCTACAAGGGCCCCTGAAGGATGTAGCTAAATAAACTTGTATTATTGATTTTCCACCTTTAGAGTCAGTGGATAGTATCTAGTGCTTCAGGACAGAGAAGACTTAATTAAGGGAAGATTATTGGCCTAAGATATTACCTCTGTACAGACCTTGCTTCTGAGAGCAGTGGAACACTGGAATGGATTGCCTGGGAGGTTGTTGAGCCTCTGCTGTTAACGGAGGCCTCATGAAGCTCTCGGAACTAATGTAAGTGCTGATAAGTCACAGCTGATCCTGCCTTGGGACATGAGATGGGCTGCAGGGCTTCCCACGGTCCCATTGTCCCTGTGCTTTTCATTTAAGAGACAGCTATTTTGCCTTCCCTTAGCAATGCTCAGTCCTTAGGAGGCAGTTGGATGTGACACCGTACAAACGATCAGCTTGCTCTGTGAGGTGTGCATCTTGATCACTGCACCTGTCCTAGCTTGTGTAACTCTAAATCTTGTGAACTCTAACCTTGACAAATTAGAGAGCTGGGCAATCACCAACCGCATGAAGTTCAACAAGAGCAAGTGCCGGATTCTGGACCTGGGGAGGGGCAACCCTGGCTGTACGTACGGACTGGGGGACGAGAGGCTGGAGGGCAGCCCCGCAGAAAGGGATCTGGGGGTTCTGGTCGACGGCAAGTTCAACACGAGCCAGCAGCGTGACCGGCAACCAGGAGGGCCAGCCGTGCCTGGGGTGCATCAGGCATGGCCCTGCTGGCCGGGCGAGGGCAGGGATCATCCCGCTCTGCTCTGCCTGGTGTGGTCTCACCTCGAGCACTGTGCAGGTTTGGGCACCACAGTGTAAGAAGGACGTGAAACTGTGTGAGAGTGTCCAAAGGAGGGCTGCAAAGGTGGTGAAGGGTGTAGAGGGTGAGACGTGTGAGGAGCGGCTGAAGTCACTTGGACTGTTTGGCCTAGAGAAGAGGAGGCTGAGGGGAGGCCTCATGGCGGCCTGCAGCTTCCTCACGAGGGGGCAGGTGACCAGCGATAGGACCCGAGGGAACGGCACTGGGGAGGTTCAGGCTGGGTATTAGGAAAAGGTTCTTAGAGAGTGGTCGCGGGCTGGAACAGGCTCCCCAGGGAAGCGGCCACAGCACCAAGCCTGCCAGAGTTCAAGAAGCGTTTGGACACCGCTCTCAGACATAGGGTCTGATTTTGGGGTGCTACTGTGCGGAGCTGGGAGTTGGATTCAATGATCCTTGTGGGTCCCTTCCAACTCAGGATATTCTATGACCTTTTCTGAACTCTAGCCCTGGTTTTTGTTCTTGGTGTCTGCCTCTGGCAGTGTGACTTCTGCAGTAGATTATAGACTTTTTACTGGTTGTAAGGATATAGTTTTATACAGTGTCCTTGGTCACATTTGTGAGTTGAGGAGGGGAGAGATGGATGAGGTCTCCTAATGTTTGAAGGACAGAATAGATGCGTTTAAATCCGTCTCTTTCTTGGCTGAAGTTCTTGAGCAAATACTTTGCTAGGCTCGAGCCTTCTGTCATACTGAATGTCTCTGCCCTTGGCAGGGGACAATCTTTCAAGCTCTGGTGTCCACTCTTGTAAAGGAAATAAGCCTTATTTTACACTGTTGTTCCCGTCTCTTGTTTGAAGCCTGCAGGGAATCTGATTCTGTTCCTCTCTGGCATTTTTCCTATCACACTTCAAAATCCCCTCTGTCTTACGTGGGAAGGTGCTATCTCCCTCTCTTGTTAATCCAATAACAGATTGGGAGGGAGGTTGGGGATGTTCTTTAATTCCTTCACCTTCCAATTTAGCTGTAGTAAGTGAAGTTTGCACAACCCACTGTCTTGCACTGACTTGGAAAGTGATCTGCAGAGGTTATAGGGTGGGTGGGAAAGACAGTAAAAATGATGCTGAATTTGAGATATAGCAGTGAGATCTGGTTTTGCTCAGGATAGGAGCCCTGGGCAGAAAGCTCCTGGCAGCTCGGGGCACTGATGCATCAACAGTTCAACCTCGTGTCATCAGTCTGGTGAGCTGTTTTACTCTGTGATCTGCGTAGTATAAAGTGTATGTCCTACTTGCAGGAGAGCTTTGGGCAGTGAGCATGTTGTGGGAAAACACTCTAGAGAGATGGGAAAAAGCATGCCTGGAAAGGATTTATTGTTTTGTTTTTAATGTTTAGAAACTCCTGTAAGTAGACAATGGTTCAGACTCTGGAGTGGGGAGAGCTGCTTGGCTAGCTTTGTAACAGAGGTGTTCACAACATTGCAGAAGCTCTGCTTTTGTTTGGTTTACTGTCAGGTGGAGACAGAGCTCAGACAGCTTTCTGAAGGCATGGGAGTTCTCCAAGATAACATGAATTCTCTTGGCTTGTTGTTTTCGTGACACATTTCTGAAACTGAAAAAAGGCTGACAAGGGTGGCTTGACAGTGCCCTGGGCATTCACCAGAATAAGAAACTTCACCATTTGCTTGAATGTTAAGCTCTAGTCCCGGGGGTTCCCAGCACTCTGAGCTGCAGGTTTCACACATGGCATTGTGGAGGGGAAAGTTGCCCTCATTTCACCAAGTATGAGGACACCAAGAGAGGGGATGTTATTTAAATTAAAAAAATAAAAAAAAATCTCAGTGTGAACCTGTGCTGTCTGTGTAGGTTGTGACTATAAACACAATCTCTGTGCAGGTATCTAGAGTCACAAGTCTGTGCTTCTTTTTGCCAGGAGGAAATGTGCATGTGTGCATACACCCACACAGACTTAACATCCGAATGCAGTTCTTTGGACTGTATTTCAAAAATAACCACCACTCTTCAAGTAGTAGGAGAGACGTACCTGCTCTCAGGGAAGTATGGATTCAGTCCTCCCTTGAAGATTAATCTGCTACCTTGTCCTGGAAATCCTATATTAAGAGGCTGCCTTGGAACTCTTTGAAGGAGAAAAGTCAAACTATGTTCAGTACCTGAGCCTATGCCCAGGCTCTTGGTTGGGCTCTTGTCTGGATGGGGCAAGAACCATGCATCTTGCCAGCGGAGCTGGTTTTTTCCTACACCATGAATGCTTTGAGCAAAAGCTGTTGTGTATCAGAGGTCATTTTTCATTCTTTATTCCACGTTGAAGACTGATGCTTCAGGAATAATAGTTTCTCAGCTGAGAATGAACATGTTGACCTTAAATATTCTCCCATTCCCAAAGCTGTTAGTACGTGGGGCAAGACACAAGCCTATCTCCCTGGTGTGTGGCTGATGGTGTTACTCTGATACTCAAAGCCCCCAAGCTGCAGCTGAAATAATATCTTGTTCTGTGTGACCTGCCCAAGGAGGCTGTGTTCTTCTGGACTTGACTTATGTGGGTAGCCATAGCTATTGTGGCACCTCGCTTTGCTGCTTTGGATCTTCCAGAGGAGATCACACCTGTAAAATGTGCTTTGGGATCTGACCTCACAAGTGGAGAAAATTACGCCTAACCATGGGAAGGAGAGTGAGCTAAGTCCAGGTTGTGGAACTAATAGACTGACTGTGAAAAGCAGAAACAATGAGGATACTAAGGTCTCAACCAGGACTGGGAGTCTGCTGTGGCAGGCAGCAAATATATCCACAGGAAGAGACAGCTTAAAGTTGAAATTAGTTGGGCTGGTACAGTAAAAAAAAGTTGAGATCCAACAGCAAAGTGGTGCTTTGTCCCCTAGTATCCTGATTTCCAGTTCATTACTCTATACTGTAGATGGACAAAGTGGGGCAATTAGATGCATTCACCTTCAGATTTGGTAGAACTTGCTTTCCTGTTCTTGCTGCTCTGTTACTGCAAGGTAACACAAGATTGTCACATTCTGTCTAGTGCTGCTGCTCTTCATCCTTCTTGCTTCTGTGTTCGTGATCTGTCTTGAAAAGTTTCATTCTTTTGCTAGCAATTAGGTATTGCGTGGTCCCATCACCGCTGTGCAGCGATTACATTTGTATTATAGTAATGTACAGGATGTTTAAATCATGTGTGATTCTGCTTGCAACACTCAGTTGTGCAGTTTGGGATTATGCAGAAAGCAGTCAGTGTTGTAAGCATAAGTGCTGCATATGCCTGCTCAGTGAACAGGTTAATTTTGGACTTAGCCGTGCCTTGGTGGTTGTTAGAACACTGTTTTTTGCATAAGACCTCACTGCTTTTACAGTAGCGTGGCATCTGTGACCATTTGTCTTTCAGTGCCATAGCAGCCCACAGATGTAACAGCATGACTGTTGCAGATCAAGATGAAGAGTCGTGCTGTCAGCTGAGGGCTGTGGTGAATCCTTGGCCTTTGTGGTTTGGACTGGAAGTAGGACATGCAATATGCCCTGGCACACACTCAGCAGTTCCCCTCTCCAGGGATGGTGAGAAAATATTGGCCTTTGTGGTCCTAAGGGTGTCCTTAATCCTTTCAGGATTCCTGGGGCTCAGACTGCAGAGCGGAAAAAGGAGTAGTAAGATGAATTCAGTTTTGCTTAGCTCTGAATTCGTTACTGGTGTTTAAAGGCAATGCTAAAGGCTGCGTGCAGTATCATAGCTCATTCACTAGAGGACAGTATTACATGTTGCAAAGTGTAATTATAATGGAACAATGCTGGAAGGGATTTCTTACAGATTTCAGGAGAAGTGGGTGTGCTAGGGATAGGTTGGGGTTGAAGTTACAAAATCATTTGTTAGAACTCGGGAGCCATCCAGTCGAAGTGGTTCAGTAGACAGGATGGCTTAAAATCGCTATCTGCAAACCTTATCGTGTAAAATCTTTGAGGAGTAATGCTGACTACCGTGCCTCTGCATGCACTTTGTGGGAGGTAGAGGCTGCTGAATAGGAAGGACAAAGGAGATAAGAGAGTCGGGAGTGGAGGGGGGAAGGGAAAACGTTGGATGTCAACATTTTGTTGGATATCAACCCCTGTAATAGGTGGTGGGATGTACAGTGGTGAAGGTAGACGATGGAAGCAAAGGAGGTGCAGTGGATCTGGGATGACTGTAAACCTGGTGACAGGTCTTGCAGGAGGTAGAAAATGAAGGATGGTTAGAATAAATACTGCTCCAAGTGCTGTTGCTTCTGCCTGCTTTGATATCAGAGCTTTCAGCAGAGGGCAGGACTGTTTTATTCTATCGCTATTCCATCAGCTGTCTCTTCATGCAAGAGACAGAAGTTCTGACATACAGCAAGGAGTGTGAAATGAGAGATAAGGAGGCTGGGTTATGCAAAAGGAAGTGAGCTTCAGCTGTAGTGACCATCCTTACATAAGTAGGGGTCTTGGCAGTTGGCACTGAGGTGCCAAGCAGCCTCTCAGGACAGCTGTTAGCTTGGTTGCTTCTTCATGTTTTTTATTTATTATTTTATCCTTCAAGGAAAGCTGACCATGAGTGACAAGCAAGTAAAGCCATGGCAGGGTTCTTGCTTGCTTTGGGTTTGATGGGACAGAGAAAGCTGTTAAATATCAAGGTCTGAGAGAGCGCAGGAGAGAAGCAGCAGTTCTGTGAGACCCTGGTTCTGACAAGAAGCAGACGTTGCTTATGAAGCCATGATGACATATGTGGCAAGTACAGGGTGGCCACTGGAGCCAGTAGCTGTGACTGCCTGCAGTCCCTCTGCTTCTGGCAGCAGGTGGCAAAGCTCATCCCACCTTTCACTTCCTCACAGCTGTGTTCTCCAAGGCCTGCCTTCAGTGCTTTGTGTTGCAGAGGATGGGGGGACCGCAGCACTCCTGAGCAAGTGCAGTGCTTTTCATCCTTTTCATAGCTGCTCCCTAAGTCAAAGATGAGCAGTCCTGGAACTGCTCTGGCCTTGTAGAAGGGATCAGGTGAGAGCAGCAAAAACTTTCACTCCTCACTGCAGCCTCCTGTGTTCCTGTGGGCTTCCTCTATACGTATCTAGGCCTCAGGGTCTGCTCCTAAGCTGCCTGCAAGAAGAGCAGGAAACAAACCTGCTCAGCAGTGCCTGGAGTTTCGCTGACATTTATGCCAAGTCACAGGCTGTTGCTGACAGGCCTGAGCAATTCCATCTCAGCCTTTGGGATCTGAGCAGCCACTGTTGTCTGCTGCTTTGCTTGGGAGTAACAGCAGTCCAAGCAAGGTCCCGGTTATGCTGTCAGGGCTGGGCCTGGAGTACCTGCTGCTCTCTCAGCTGGCTGCCTGAGCAGCCAGCATGTGCAGCTTTGACACACATGCAAAGAAGCTTAATACTGCGAATCTGGCTTGGTTATGAGACTGGTGATACATTTCCATGTCCCAGTCTTAGCCCTGACACTGAGCAACCATGGTGATGGGTAAGCCACCAGATCCCAATAAAATAAAGCTAACAGCCTTCAGCTTGATAGCCAATTCTTAGAGTGCGGTGCCTTGCAAAATATGTTGGCAAATGCAGAAAACTCAGTAGTTGCTGGCAATGTAGAAGCTCTCTTATTGGCTGTTTATCAGGCAGATAAACCCTTGAAAGAAAAGTACAAAGGATACTAGGTTTGTTCAGTGTTCTGTTTCTGCTGCATGAATCTGTCTGATAATTGCTGCCATCTTTGATTTTTACAGCTAGAGCACTTCCTTCAGGTCCAGTTAATCTCTGTCCACTTTCTTTCCTCCCTCATGCCACTGACATTTGAGAATGCCCTTAGGATTCATTCAGACAGCCTAGGGAAGGATGGCTGATCTCCCTTCAACTGGCCTCACTGAAGTGGGTAAGCTGAAGGTGGGAAAGAAACAACAAAACCATGCAGCAAGCTCCCTTTGCACCAAATCATTACTTTTTACAGTTTCCTGGCCCTTATGAGCAATGGCAAGCACCACACCGTGACTTTCATGGTTGGATTTCATCCTTGGCGTCTTCTGTGTGGATGGAAATCCTATTGCAGCAAGTGCAGCACAGTTATCTCCACTTGTACTTAGCTGTGGGACTCTACCTTTTTGACTTAATTTAAGCTTGCCCACATCAGTCCTTCACACAAGGCATTCTCCTTCTGGTTAGTCGGTACACTTCTGGCAGCAGAAGCTCCTTTTCTCCTCTGCTGTCCACGCTTAATTCATTTCTCCAAGTTTGGGAGCAGGGCCTCATTTTTGCACTGTTTGCCATTAACATTCTGTTCCACTTTGTCTCTTCCCTGCAGCTTCATTGTTATCATCCCCACCTTACACATCTTTCCCATTCTGTGTCCCCACAGTACCTGCAATGGACCTAAGCGAAGCTGGAGCATATTGTAGTTCCTAGGTACTCTCGTGAATGTTTTGTTTTGCCTGTCTGAAATTTCCGTCTGCCCTGATGGTCTGTCTCATTTTGAGGTTGGCGTTCAGAAGAACCTGTAAGACAAAGGAAAAAGGTTAGACTGGACAGTGCAGCAAGCAGCCCCACAAATAGAGTCTACAGGAGAAAGAAATTTTACGTGATATTTGGCCCTTTGCATGAAGGGGGCAGTCTGCTTGTAGCCAAACCCTGAGCTGCTCTGTAACCACATCTGCTGAAATAGTTTTGAGTGTCAACTGGCAATGCCTGCACTTCGTCAAAGAGAACATTTAAGGAAGTTCAGTTGCGGAAGTGCTACAAACAGTGCGCTTCACAAGTACAACTCTGAGAAGTAGGTCCCTCCTGGAGGGATAGCGTGTGTGCATGTGTGCCCACGCGGGCATCTCAGCTCATCGCAAGCTTCCCTCTAGGTGACCTTGGGCTGAGCTTCTCGTGCTTGTTTGGAGAGCTGTTGATTTACAATGCAGATTCGTCGGTCCTCGCCTGCCTGTTGCTGCCCCTCCTAAATTTGGCTGGGATATAAGAGGCTGTTTGCTTTCTGATGCCAACAGTGGCAGTGGCAGAGAGCCCTGCCATGTGAGAGGAAAAGATAGAGGAGAGGGGGCCAAGGAGGAGCAAACCGTGTGACTCCTATTGCTTCTGGTAGCTGAGGAGCACATCTACGGGACAATGTCAATGCTTACCCCTGTCCTACAGCCCCCGGAGGTGAAGGAGTATCTGTCCAAGGGTGAGCGCTTCATCAAATGGGATGATGTGAGTACTGGGGTTTTTGCTTCACTAGATTGTATGCATGGTGGCAGGGAGATAGTGCGTTTCGGTCAGGGTTTGTGTGGAGGCTGGGATTATATATAATCGGGGAGGGGGGGGTGGGACACTGTCATACCTGTGAGCAGTGATGTCTGAGTAGGGAGAGTGAACTGAGAAGAGCAGGAGAGTTGAGGGCCAAAACCAAAGAACATACATGTTGGGAGTTGGTGATGTGACTTCTGCATCTCTCCTTCTTGTGGAGCTAGAAGTAAAGGAAGGAGTGTGCCTCTGGGTCTCAATTCAGTGTGCAGCTCCTCTGGCGTAGGACCCCTGGGTCCTGCTTCTCTGTGAGAACCAGTCCTCAGGAAGGCAGTCACGGCTGGGAGTCCCCCTGGGCTGAGAGGCACTCACTGCGTTCGGACATGTCTGGGGAGTGCGAGGGGTAGGATTTACTCGCTGCATGGACTCTCCATGCTGTGCAGATGAGAGGAAGTCAGGCTCCAAGCTGCTTCCTCTTACAGCCCTGTTGCTGGAGTGGATTGGGGGTGAGCCATGTCCTGGCATGACTGCCTGGCTTGTGGGTCTGTGAACTACTAAATGCATGGTGTCTGAGCAGCGAGGGGCCTGTGCTTTAACAGTGCCAGAGCCTTGGTTGATGCTGTAAAATGCTGCTTCTCTCCTCAACTCCGTGTCCTCTTGTATCTTCAAAACACTTGGTTTGCAGTCTCGGTTTGCCTTTCATTGTGAGGGGAAGAAAGCGTGGATCAGCAGAAGAGTTAATTTGGGCGTAATAGTTCCCCTCCTCACTTTCTAAGAAGATAAGAGAGTGTTTCCCCTAATACCCACACACCCAGGCAAGGTGATGGCAGCTGCCCATCCATCTTGTTTGCAGTCTGATCTGTGCCATTGAGCATGAATCCTGGTAAAACAGAGAGCAGGCCAGGTTGTGATCATTCACCAAGATCTGGGGGAAGCATTTGATGTGGAGTCGCAAATGAGATGCGTTAGAAGGAGCCTCCCACAGCAATGCAGGAGGGATTAGTGCTTACTTTTGTGGGCGTAAAACTGGAATAGAATTTTAGGTCCCAAGGCAGTGTGTGTGGGGGGGAGGTAGATCACTTGTATGCAGCATAAGCAGGGGTGGTCCAGCAGCACAGAGAAATGAAAAGGTAACGTAATACACTGCTGACAGAAAGGATGGCTGCTGAGAATACACATTGGAATATCACTGCGCAATTACTGCACTAGCTCTGCATAAATGGGAAGATGACACCAGGGTTTGGCAGAAAAAGCAGCCTTCCCTTTCTTCCCAGTAGGGCCATTGCCTGTGGAATGCACTTGTGGCTGCTTTAAGTTTGAGCAGGGTTTTGGTTTCTGAGAATAACAGGAGCCAAACTTGCCTAATCAAAGGCTGAGCTTTTCCAAAAATAGCTGCTGACTTTCTGTGCTCAGTCCATGGGGACTACTTTCCCCAAAACTTGACGCTGTTAAGTACACTGGGAATTTCTGGAATATTCAGGTTCCACTGAAGTCCAAGGTGACTTGAATTGGACTTCCAAGACCCACAAAGTGTTTATGGTTGCAACAGCAAATAGCAGTGAGGGAGCTCAAGTCCTATGTGGATTTTTGCTCAAGGTTTACAAATCTGTAACCATTCCTGAAAAGCCTTCCTCTAATTACTAAGTTTACAGACCTCATGTCCAACAATAACTAAAGTCTTTGCAAGTGGTCTGTTCTGATCACATTTCTCTATCTCATCATGCTTTTCTGCTCTACAGTTACAGCAGGCTGCAAAGGAAAATGGAAAGAGCTCCAGGCTGTTGGATTGCTAGTGGAGGGTCAAGATAAAAGCAGCTCTTCAGAGGTCATAGAGCCTGCTTTTTTTTTTGTCTGATTCTTAGAAGTGACCTGGCTATGCTGTTGGTAACAGGTTTGACTTCTTTCTACAATAGCTGAGGCAAAGGAATGAAGGTAGATCAGATTGGTTCCCTGTAGTTTGGGGCTGCACTGGAGCCTTCACAATACCCAACGATTTCTTGAGTAAAGCAAAAACAACTTTTTTTTCCCTGAACTGCATTTGTAACCTCTTCTCTAGAGGAGAGTGCTGTAGGATCTAGGCTAGGCTGGATTCTTTCGACCTGTCCCCACTCAGTTAGCTTGCAATGTCTTTGGGTGTGGAGCAACTCTGCTGTGCTCTGTTCAGCATCCAGCAAGCTGGGGCTGCCAGTCAGACTAGGGAGAAGCCTTACTATATGATTGTTTCAAGAACCAGCTTGGGAACCTTTCAAAACCTCAGATAGTCCAGAGTGTAGTAGTTGACTCCTAAGTGGAGCAGATGTATATGGATTTGGCTCTATGCTGACTCTTAACCCTCTAAGTACAAGCAAAGATGTTTTCTATTCTTTTAAGATCATGGAATCATGAGATGCCAGGCCACATTACAGGATTTTACCAGACAACACTAGCTTTCTGTTCTAGAATTGAATTCCACAATGTGAGCTGCAGCCAGTTTGGCTGCCAGATCATCTTCTGTGGAATTCACCATCTCCTTTGTTGCCAAGGAGCTACCCCATAGGAGAGTACACATGCACCCCACAGCCATCCATGTCCCTGATGAGCATGGCTGTCAGCAGTCCTTACTGCAGCCTCAGCTTGCTTTCAAGAAAACTGCTTCATAGGAGATAAGGTTTATCTAGAAACATGGCACAATATTCAGTAGTAGTATTACAGTGCCTGTTCTGCTCTTCATGGCATATGGCCATGCGTTCAGAGAGCCAACTGAGAGCTCTGGGAACATGGGCATGACGCTGTGCAGATCAACATTGTCCCTAATATAGCATGAGGAAGGCAGTAGGGAGTGAAAGGAGAACATACAATGCATAATGGCGTGGGCAGTTTACTGTAGTGATCACAGCCCAGGAAGAATACTGAATCTGGAAATGGAGGTCCCTGGAAATAAAGATACGTTTTAGAGCGAAGTATGAGTTCAATTACAAACCGAAGAACAAAAGGCCAAATGACAAATACAATTTCCAAATTCCATTACTGGTTTCATCTCAGTAGCTGAGTATTTCAACTTCCTGAAGTGAATTTGAAGCCTTCTTAGAAAAGGCTGATAGCCCTGGTGATCCTATCGTCTGTGGCACCAGAGGTCAAATGCAGTCAGGAGTCTGCTAGACTCAATGAGCAGATGGGCTGGGGCCCAAGCAGAGGGCTTCTTTATTGTTGTTTCCAAAGAGCTCATGCTAATTCATCTCTTACCACAGGCTTGCGTGCGAGATGGGAATGGATGTTGTGTTGGAAACGTCTGTGAAGTTGCCTTTAACTGAAAATGCATAAGCAGTGTAATTATTCAGAGGCAAAGGACACAGCCTCACACCAGCCTGTTTCCTTTGCAGTATGTGCTTTGGTTCTGACCTGGAGGGCCCCCACCCAGGTGTATGGGGTTCAAGATCAGCCCAAAATCATTTTGTCTGACTTTCTGGTTGTTTAAATAGGATCTAGTTCTTTTTACAGTCTATTTAGATCTAATCCATGGAGTTTAAGAATCACCTTCTAACATAGACTCACTGATGCATTAGGTGGACCCCTCCTTGAACTCTGCCTGACTAGATCCCCATGGACTGTAAAGAGAGCCCAGGCAACTAGCACAGACATCAAGGTGGTAGTTGCCACGGATGAATGCTCTCTCTGCTTGGCCTAGGCTCCTTCTGGAGCTCAGAAGGAAGTAGGTGCCTTGGAGTTCAAGTGAAATAGCCACAGCTACAGGGACTTTCTTCTCTATTGATTGTACAGAAATGTTCAAAAGAGTTGCTTTAGCTAAACGCATAGTGTTAGGTGAGACCCAGGCTTCAGCAGAGATCAGCTTCTGTAGCCTCACACTATTACTCTGGAGATGTACTGAAATCATCAGGTTCATTTCCATAAGTCAGAAGATGACTCATCTGACTGGGTCTATATTTTAACTGAGAACCTTACATCCCATGACGGATTCCCCAAGACATATAAGGTTCTAACCTTTTGTTTGTTTTTTTCCAGGAAACAGCAAGTGCTTCTCCTGTGATTCTTCGAGTGGATCCGAAGGGCTTTTACTTATACTGGACCCATCAGAATAAGGTAAGTGCTGAGATTTCACAGGTTGGTCTCCAAATAATCAATTCAAGTTTGTGCAAAATTAAAACACCAGAAGTGCTGGAGTACTGCGCTTGGGAAAGCAACCGCACTCATTCCGCTTAGCAGGAAACCCCACACAACAGACCTGGGAGTCTAGTGCTTATTCAATAGCCGATTTATCTTCAGAATTCCAAGAAGAGTAGAAAACTAAGCTGCGAACGTGCCAGAGATGAGCATGGCCATTTTTTGCTTGTCACACTGGCAGTCTTATACCTGTGAAGGTTTTCCATCTTGCTAAAGGATTCTCCAAATCAGTACAATTACAGAATCACAGAAACACAAGACTGGAAAGGACCTTCAAGATCATCTAGTCCAACCGTCATCCTACAACCAATACTACCCACTAAGCTACTAAACCATATCTTGTAGCACCTTGTCCAGGCGCTTCTTAAAAACCGCAAGGGTCGGTGACTCCACCACCTCCCTGGTCAGGCCGTTCCAGTGCCTGACCACTCTCTGAGAGAAAAAGTTTTTCCTGATATCTAATCTAAATTTCCCCAGGCGCAACTTGCGGCCAGTGGTGCAGCTGGAATAAAAATAGCTAGAAGTGTGTAGTTGAATGTATGTAGCATTGGCTAACATGTACCTTCTGTGTAGCCTGTGGTGTAATTAACTGACCTGCTAGGGTCAGAGATTTTTTTTTTTTAAATAGTGAAAGTAGTGATGTAGAGACTACGTCAGGTCTGGAGAGTGAGTTGTACTCTAAGGCCAAGGTGGTGTGCACACTGATGGAGGTAAAGCACAGGATGCTGGCTGCCAGAGGGGAGTGAGATGCCACAAATTTAGGAAAGAGAATTCAGTTCCTTGTTGCTGGGTAGCGATGAGGGGTGGAGAGATCTGGCTTGCCTGGAGGTGGAAGGCTGGGTTTACTTCTGCTTTTCAGAGCAGAGCTGTGGTTCAGCTCTACTTCCTCCTCGTGACCTACACGCTGAAGAGGCATGGTATATAAAGTCAGAGACTCCTCCATAGCACCCTGGCCAAGAGACCTGACGTGTTTTGGTGAGCTCTGAATTCTCAGATTAGGCCCCAGTGCCAGCTTGGCAAGGCACTGTCCTATCATTTGAGAATAGCGTTGCACGGCTGGGGACTGTAGAGTCCTGTAGAGGACGTGTTTGTCTTTCAGCCCTCTCCGTCACTTTCATTCTCCCTTTCAAGGGCTGCTCACTCCTGGTGATAGAAGTTAAGCTATAAGGGTTCCAACCAGACAAGAAGAAGTGGTAGCACTGGGAGATGCACAAAATGGGGCAGGGGAGCTGTTGTCACCCATCAAAAGCGAAGTATTTCACTCAGTTAGTGGTGTGAGGGGTTTAATTACTTGGGAAAGGGGCTGAGATAAGGAAGCCGGCCGACATGAGGAGACCCAGATAGAGGGGTCTTATTTTCCTGGAAAATGCTGTTGGTTAGCATCTGAAATAAACTAAACAAATTTGAGAACTGCAATGGAGCAACAGCCTGGTTTACATCCTTGGGCAAGCATTTGTCTGGCACCTTTCCCCCTGTCTGAGGGAATCTGCAGGCTGTGTGTGAGCTAGCAAGGGTGGTGGGCAAATGCTGGCTGCCAGAGGGAGCTTGGGCAGGCTTGTGAAAGTCACGTGCAGGCTGACACAAGCACGGTGACCAGGCACAAGAGATGTGTTGATACAGGCAGAGCATGGTACGGTTAATGGTTTGTCTGCTGAATTCATGTGGCTTATTGATCTTTCTATGGCTGACTCCTCTTGAGATCTACTTGTCATGAGCAGCAGGGAAGAACTGCACTGCTTTTGTGCTGGGGATTCAGAAAGGAGTGGGGTTAGGAGTAAAATTTCCATCCTGCTTGACAATAAAGTGCGGATACAGCCAGAAGACATGGTATCCACATTGTTCTTTATTGTGATCTTGGAAAATAGTATCTGCAGCAACAAGTATAATTTGTTCTCCAGATCTGTGGTGAGCAGGCAAAGTAGTAACAGAGGAAGGAAATTCAGGTTGGATATTGAAAGAACAAACAAAGTAAACACAACAACTAGCCAGTAGTAGGGACAGTGAGGACGTGGAGTGGGCTGCCTAGGGAAGCTCATGGAATATCCTCTATGGGGATTGCTTCAGAAGGTCTGCTGGGAGAAGTGGTGCTGCCTGCCTTCCAGCTCAGCTGCTCTGTGTTGAATGTGTGGAGGCAAAAGACATGTTCATAATGTTAGTGACAGGAGATTCTGGATTGCGTTAACATATGGACTGTTTGCTGGGGAAGTTTCCCCATTCAAACCTGTATGCATATCATATACTCCCTCTCCTGTCATGAATTCCAGTCCCAGCAAACTATACTTAACTCTGGTACAGAAGAGAGTGAGTGTAATAGTAGTGCAGGAAAGGCTACATAGGGATCAAATCCATGCACATGCTTTTTCTTCACTACCTATCTCCATAAATTGAGCCAAATGGTACAGAATAGGATGAACACATGGCTAACACTAGCACTGTGCTCTTCCTCTGCAGTGCTTAATGAGCACTTCATGTTCTACCACAGTTCTGGGTAGACTCACCATTTTTGTTTCAAAGATCACACTATCTGCTTTTTTGGGTTTCATTTACCAAGCTCTAGTTCAGCATTCTCATCCTGCCATTTGTAGCCTGAGGTGAAGGTGCAGGTATAACGGTGTTCCCATTCCCTGCTTGCCAAGGTTGGCAAAAATACTGTATAGGCTCTGCCACCCCTGTTGTTACTGCCTGGATGTCTGGGGCAGCTCAGGTCTACCGTGACCATTTAGAGTACAAATATGAAGCCCAGAATCTGGTGGTCAAGACGGAGGAAAACTGGGGCCTGCTGTATGGGTAGACAGGAGCTGCATTTCATCCCAGTGTCAGAGCCCTGGTAATCTACACCGGGCCTCTGGCCTCACCCTGAAAAGGACAGTGCTGCAGACCACTGCTGCCTCTATGCTAACCAGCCTGCCAGCTTGGCATATCTGCAGCTGATGTTCCCCTGCCTGCCTTGTTCATGGTGGGAGAGCTCTTCCCCAATGAAGGGCACTGGCTCGGACCCGCTTTGCAGCTTCTGGGGGCTCTGTAATGGTTTTGTCTTTACTTTGTTCCTTTCTTTCCTTCATCTTCCTTGTCCTTACTCTGTTGTAGGAAATGGAAATTCTGGATATAACCAGCATCCGAGATACTCGAATAGGGCGATTTGCCAAAATTCCTAAGGTGAGTGCATAGCTTTATTTCTGCCAGTTAATATGGGAATGGCAAGGCTTTGGCATAAGCTGAGGCAGTTTACCCTGGCTTTCTGTTGAAAGAAGGTAGAGGCAACATTGCCTCTTCACATCAGAACTATGTAAACATAGAAAAGCTGTCTTTAGTCTTGTCCCTGAACTCCCCAGTGGTTCTCTGTGCACCCGAAAGACACTTACAGACTGTGGTGTATGCACTTATTTGAAAGAGTATGCCAGAAAGCTAGGAAAACAACAATTCAACTTCCAAGTGCACGCCAGAAGAGCCATTTTCTGTTGTGCACAGCAGCTGTGTTCTTTCCTGTGCCATGCATCTGGCTAGTTTTAATCTTGGCCTGGCCTTTCTCTTCACTGAGCTACACTAGGAAGTCCTGCAGAAGACTTGTGATGCTTCTGTACTGAGTCACCAGAGCTTCTCTTTTACAAAGACGCACAGGCTGGGTCAAGGCAGCTACAAACCTGTAGTTACAGTGAGAGTCCAACACAGTGTGTGGTGGTTTTTTTTCCTTTAAAGGGAAGAAAATGTAGTTTCAGAAGAAAAGTGTTACTGTTTTTTCAAATAGTTTTCAATTGCCTGCTTGCAGGGTGGCATACTAAGGGAAGCACATGATTATGGCTTTGGTTTTGGTTTCAGTTATTATTTAAGCTTCCTGCAGCAAAGTTGTCCTTGTTAGGACTTTTTTCTGGGTCTGCTTTTTGTTTGTTTTGAACTTTTCTATGTATGAAAAAGACGAGCAGAAAGTTGAAGTAAAGCTAGAATGTGAAAAGGAAACAAAAGAGTAAAGATAATGGCTCCATATGGTAACATAGGTGATTATCAGTCTAAAAAGAGGAAGATTTTGCAATATATACTGAGACACTTGAGCAGCCTTCTTTGCACAAGAGCTATGGATGTTTTCCTAATATCTCTCTGAAAATGTCTAATCAGAGCTCCCTGAGGCTAATGCTTCTCAAAAGAACAAAAAGAGACAGATGATAAAGGTACAGCAGAGCTCAAGAGCAGCACCCATCTTTCACAATTCTTAAAAATCTTAATTCCTTCTGAGAAACTGTTTCTTTTCAGAAAAATCACTAGAATTAAACGTTTGAGTTGTAAACAAGCCTACAATTTTGTCTGCAACTTTGTTTTGTGGGAATAATGCTTGAAAAAAAGCTATTAGAAGTTTTTTCATTTGACAGAATAAAATTTTTGGAGCTAATAGAGCTGAGTGCTACACTCCAGACAGAATGTGTGAAGGAAAAGACCTGCATAAAGGAGAGAAATGAGATACTGTTTTCTAGGGTGTTAAACTTCAGGAATAACTTGTTTACAAAATAAATTCAACTTTGTAGATTATAAATTGGTGGTGGAAGTATTGAGGCCACAGGTGAACGTCCATTCGGTGGCAGCAGCCAGGCAGGAAAATGACTTAGATTTTGGTAATTATTTAAGGAAGACTTTCACTGGAGACTACCAGGAGAAACATGGCAGCGCAAGTACAGTGTCAGAGTTGCCTCTAGACAGAAGGAATTTCTACTCAAACAACGTCCTTCCCTACTCCCAAAAAGGAATTGCTCTGGAAACAAGACAAACCCCAGTTTAAGAGGAATTCTCTGTACAGTTTTGGGATCACCACATTCCCTATCAAAGAAAAATTAGCACCTGCAATAGCTTTTTAAAAATTTTTAATAAAAGCAGAAAAAGGTTCTGGAAAAGAGTATGGGAAAGTTCATGAGCAGTACCAGAGTAGAAAAAAGCAAAAGAGGAGTGGGAAGCAGTGGCGGTATTCCACAGCTAGCTCTATATCTTTTTGATAAGATTGAAAAGTGGCCTGTGTGATTCCCATCATAAGCAAAAACTCTTAAAGAACAGAATAAGGGATGAAATCTTTGCATGGAAAAATTACTTGAGAGTAAGAAGAAGATATAAATGGTCTCTTAGGAGAAGAGAGAACTAGTAGACTCCCAGAAAGATCAGTGCTTGGGCCTGTGGCATATTACATGTTCACATGTAATCTGCAAAAGAGGTGTATAGAGAAGACACTTTTCCAATAGTACCAAGTTATTTGGGGTAATAAAATGAGGACTGATTTGAAAAGACCTTGAATTGCTGACTGACTGGATGATCTAATAAGTGATGAAATTTAGTACAGATAAACATCAGGCAAAACACAGAAAAATATTCTAACCTTCTTCTAACAGGCTCTTAGTTGACCATTACCATACCCTCAAGATCTTGTTTTTGAGTAGTAAACCCACGAAAGTGTCAACTCAGCGTTCTGTTGTATTTGATCAAAAAAGTTGTCTGATAGGAATTAAGGAATTAGGAAATACCATTATGCCACTGTGTACAGCCTGAATGCACCCGTATTTCTGTGCTTTTCTAGTGTCTTTCTCAAATGAGACTAAGAACTGGAAAAGGTAGAAAAGAGCATGATTAATAAAAGTATGAAATGGCTACTTTAGGAAGAGCATCGGTGGAAGAGGAAGAGCAGACTGTCTGCAGTCTGGCAAAAAAAAAAAAAGAGGGGGTTGTGGAAGAGTGTTGTGGAATGCTGTAAAGTCAGGAGTTGAATGGAGAAGGTGAGCATGAAGTGGTTGCTCAGCGTTTCTTCCCATGAGAGCTACACATCAAGTGGAATTTTCCAAAGGCAGGTTCAGCACAAGCGAAAGGAGGTGCTGCTGTTTGACATGTCATTGCGCTGTGGGAGGCCTTCCTGCACCAGTCATGAAAACTTACAGTTAGGTCAAGAAGGAAATGCCCTTTGAGGGTATTAAATACAAGGTAAGGCCTCTGGCTTAGGATGTTGCTGAACCATAAATTGCTGGAAGCTGCAGAAATGTGTCAGGGAAGTGTCATTGTCTTTGCCCTGTTCTTATACTCTTCCCCAGGCATCTGGATGGCTCTTTGGTCTGACCTGGTATAGCTGTTGCATTCTAGCTGTTTTAATAGTCCAGAAATAGTGTTTTTACAGTCCTGGGAATTGGCTACAGTTCATTTTTTACAAACAAAGAAACAAAGGTCAAGCATTAAGTGATTTATTAAGTATTCTCAACAGGCACGAGTGATGCACATGATGACCTCTGCTGTGAAAATTCCAAGTGCTTTTTGAATTCTGCATCTTGGATTCATTTATTATAACAGTCACCTTTTTATTTCAGGGGATTTTCTGGCGTTTCTGTGACAACATGTTATAAAATGCACTAGGCTGGCTCTTATCCACTTTTCTTTTATGGGATGATGGGAGGTCTTGTAGGGGCACTGAAATGAGCATTGAACCAAAATGGTGGGAGAGATCTGCCATCCACTCCTGGAAATTTCCAGTTTACACATGGTTGTACTATCCTGAATGCTTCTGCAGAGCATGTTTAAAGTCCTCAGTTGTGTATTCAGTTGGCTTTCCTGAGAACAGAATTTGAGAGCACTCAAAGAAATGCAGAAAGCAGTGAAAATTTCTTAACATGAATCACCACACCCTCCACATAATGCATCCAGGTCTGGTGCATAATTACAAAAAGGTATAAATATGAAAAACCAGTGGGACAAAGCGGAGAAAGATCTGTGAGAGGTGAAGGGTGGAAGAATGAAAAAATATGCTGGTCTCCCCGTTACAAAACAGTGGCTTGAAATGGTTGTGGGATATAACTGCTAAAATTAAGAGACAGTTGCTTGTTTCCTTGGCTAAAAGTGGAAGTGAAGGGGCTAATGGATGATATTTAAGACAAGGAGAACAAGATCACAGCTGTCAGAAGAGCTTCAGATACTACCAATATTAAATCGAGCATCCTTTTCCCCTCCCCTGCAACTGACACCAGTCATAGTAAATCCACAGCCTCTGTGAGACAAAGCTTGTGATTTGGTTTTCTCACTGAATCGTGACTGGAAGAGTTTACCAGGAGGGGAACTGCTTTACTGAGGGCATCTGCACTAGTGCTTTCTTCTGCAAGGTACTGTGCACTTTCTGGCTGTGCTTTGAGCTTCATGAAGGTCAAACATGGCCTGAGCTTTTCACACTAATGTAGGTGAAATGAGTCTCCTTGCTACTGGGTGGTTGTACTCTGGATGTTGGGAGTTAGTCTGGTTTCTCAGTACAGTAACGCCCCTGCTGCTGCTGCCAAGGAAGAGGTTTGGTGTTTTCTTTGTAACTTCTCTGTGCACAGCAAGAAGACTAACACCAAAGCCTCCATGCAGAAGACCACTTCTGAAAACATCTGCTGTTGCGTGCACTCCGTCACGAGTACAGGTCCCCGCATTGTCCCTGCAAGCTGGGAGGCAGGGACTGGGGGGACCTCCTTCCTGACTCCAGAATGTGTAGGGAACAGATGGGCAGCCAGCAGTGCCCAGCAGGCAGGAGTGTAGCATCCCAAAAGGAACAAGTAGCTAAGAGCTGGCAGCAACAGCAGCCACCTCCAAGCAGGAAGGGCCACTCTGCTATTTGCACCAGAAGGAAACTTCTGGGAACTGGACCTGCCTGAAGGTGAGGGACAGCAGTGCCCTTTGAGCAAAGACTCTCCACTGTGTTCCTGCCCCTGTCCAGAGCCCTTGCCTCCTGCCGTATGAGCACATAAACATGCACACAGCACACTGAAGTCCCCCCATGACCACTTCTATGCATGTGCAGGTTTCCCCTTCTGACCCCTTTTGCTTCATTTTCTTTGAGAGCTACTCAGAAAGTTCTGCAGCTTTTTTTCTTGATGGAATTTTTTTTTTGAGAGACAGGGCAGAATGAACTTTGGCACATGTTCAAGAATAATAAAGATAAGAATTAGCAGGGACTTCTGACATAAATGAGATAAAAAGCTCTTGAATGTAGTTCAGCAGCATGCCAAAGCAGATCAAGATGTTATATACAATGCAATTTTATGTTTTTCTGAGTAACAAGGAACAATTAACAGCTGTTCCATTTTGTTTTCTTCTGACGCACCAAGACCCCAGAACACTTAATGTAATAATTAAGACCAAAATACATGATGCTGTAGGCCAGGCTGCTGAGCTGTTGGCTTCATCTTAGGTTTTGTTTAGACATTTAAGCAGGCATTGGCTTTGAAATGAGTATAATTTTTCAACAAAAGTTGTATTTTCTCAGTAGTGCTCATTAGTAAAATACAATTTCATCCTCCATACACATTTTGTTATTATTAGACCCAGACATGCAGACTCTGAACTGAACATGTACAAGGGAGAAGATTATGCCCAGGTCTTTCTCACATATTTTGGACAATGCAGTAGGAACCTGCAGTGTTCAGGAACCACCAATGCAGGGAGCATTCGTACTCACTCAGAGATGAGCAGAGTGCTGAGCCATGGGCTGTAGCCAGGTTGTGCACTGTTGGCATTCTGCTGCATTGCAGGGTTAAGACAGCAGCTCTGGGTGTCGAGCATCATCTCAAGTGCTATGCTGTGTGTTCAGCAATAGGTGTGAGCACAGTTCCCAGGGTGGGCCTAAACAACATCTGATATTCAGGCCTCAGAATAAAAGAGTGATCCTAAGAAGCTGCACAGAGACAAACTGATACGTGTGAATGCAAGAGAGAAGCAAGTAGAAGCCTGTGGCTTGCGAACTGATGTATGAATAGTGGAGGGGGGGGTCAAGCAGTCACATCAGAAAAATGGCCTTTTGCCGTGCTGGGCCCTTTTACTGCCTCTCCCTTATTTCTGCAGTTCGAGCTCGTGGACTACAGAGACAGAAGTGACTGAGGATGCATGGTCTGGATCTCTCCCTCACAGTCTGTTCCCGTTTGATTCCAGAAGGCTGTGGGTTATTTTGTGCCGTGTGAATCTCTGTGCTGGTGCATTTTCCAGCTCCTTTAGATTAAGACAGCAATGAGAGCTGTGGGTGCTTCATCTACATATCTTTTTCTCCCTCCTCTCTCTGAGATGCATGGTGCAGAGACAGGCTGGTCCTCGCCGTGCAGACGATGGCAGGCCAGCGCTCCCTGCTTCAGGCATCAGTGAGGGCTCAGCAACGGGCCTCGTTGCTGACTCCCACAATGGAGCAGTGCTGCTAACAAGAACACGAGCATTACCTGCAGAGCCGAAGGCATTTGAATAGTCTTGGTGCTCCCTTTCCCTTTGAGCAACCAAACAAGACCTTTCTTCTCCAAAAGTCTTTCAGTCCCCAGGACCACGTTCCCCTCCTGATGGCACAGCGACCAGAGAGTCTTGGGCGTATTTGCTCTTTGCTATGTCCTCTCTGACTCCTGTTCTTACAGCTTTGATAATGCACTGGTTCTCATGCTTAGGTTTTTTTGTGGGCTTGGTACTGCTGTCCTAAAGAATGTAAGGGGAAAGAGTTTGCTTGTGTTTTTAAGTCATCTTCTCCAATACCACACGCATGGCATCATGTAACGTGTTTCATGAAGATACAGGATTGTCGCAGTGTAGTGAGTGTGTGCAGCTGCAGCAAGCCCTGGCTGTCATTTGGTTGTGTTCTGCTTCAAGCAGAGAAAAGACTGTCCATCTCTTGCATTAAGCCTGGTTCTTTGTTTATGTTTGCATGAGAATTTGCTTTTCTCTGGATTATGAATATGATTTGTATGGGTCAGGATTTTAGGGAAATCAGGAGGGTGGGAAGTGAAATGAAACCTGAATCTGTATTTCAGCTGCTCTGCTGATGGATTGTTTTCTTCTTTTTTTTTTTTTAAGTGGATTTGCTAGGCATATTTCCATTCATATGATTTGCATAGCTAATATGGTTGTCCTGCTTTTCAAGTACCAATTCCTTCTTTTCTTTTATGTCCACCTGCAGTGTGGCACTAAGTAATTATCAGTAAAGCTGCAGCACAAAGCGCTAAAGGAGTACAGGTTATGAGAGAGGCAAAATGTGGCATCAGGTTCTGTGCCGTTGGACACAATCTCTGGTCCACTCTCACCATTTTCATTCAGTGTTATGCCAACATCACTGCATTTATCCCGTGAGGGAGATAATCCCTGTGTAAAGTAGGCAGCACAAAGTAAGTGAGTGACTTGCTTAAGGCTAGGCAGGAAATAATTGCTGGGAAAATATGACCCAATTTAGATCCCTAAGAAGATGATCCTTTCCTCTCCTTTCCTCTCCCTGCTGCAGTTTGCTTCTCATACAATGAAGCTAACAACTTCACAGAGGTGTTAGGGGGTGTTGTAAGCTAATGCTGATAAAGTACAGGGCATATAGAAAGCAGTGCAGGCTAAGGCTGTCAACTTCTTGTTCTGAGAAGGTGGTCAAGCCATTACCGAACACTGCATGCGTCAAGTTTTGTCCGGCAGAGCACAGCTAGAAGGGCAGAAGCTCTGATACAGCATTCAGCCTGCTAGGGACGTATCCTGAACAGAAGCGTCTGCTGGAGAGCCAAGTGACAGAGAAGGAAGGGGCAGGAGGAGCCTCCTTGTAACAAATACAGGAAATGAGTTCAGCGCAAACCACAAGTTCTCTATTGTGTTAGCTTCATATAATTTACAACACTAGAGGTAAGGAAGCTGAACAAATGCCACTGGCTTTGCAAGATGAAGTTAAATTTGAGACTAAAATCCTAACACTTTGCCACTTGAGATCAAAAGTTTAAGCTCCATCAAGAAGTCACTATGAGTGCTATAGGGTGTGTGGGTGCTGTTCACTTCTGCAAAGAAAAATTGCTTACAATGCAAAAATGAGCCATTTTAGAAACTCCCTAGCTATTAGAAAATAGGCAAATCATCTGTGTGGATGACTGTCTTCCCCCTTCTTTCCCTCCAAATGTTCTTGGATTATACTGATTTCAGTTGCCACTGAGGAGAGGCTTTTGTGAAGTGAGACTCAGCAGTCAGATGGTCTTGAGTTATAATCCAGCTCATTCCGTTTTTCCTAAAGATGCCTGTTTGCTACAGATGTGTCCAAATTGCAGATGCTGCAGAAATTTGGAAAAATGCAGTGGAAAAAATTTGCATAGTTCCTTATAAAATATATATGCAGTTCTCTGTGTGAGACAGCGCAGACACGAGAATGCCTGAAGCTGAGCTGTTTCAGTTTCAGCTATCGTAGTCCAAATGTAAAAAGAAAATTCTGTGGCATAAACAATTGCTTGCATTTGAATCACACGAATGAAAATGGTCAGTTGTGTTTCAGGGTTTCAAGTTGATTTTGGCTAAATTGAGGTCCATGAAAGACCAGGGAGTTAACTTTCATCAATTTACAAAGATTCATTGTCCACTTAATAGCAGATAACAAGTTGCTAAACATGAGCTGAGCTGCAGCGACTGGTTTTTTAAGTGCTCTACGTTTATAGCAAACAGATAAAGTCTTTAGCTAAAAGCTCTTTCACTGAGGTTAACGTAGTATCTACATGTTAGGGTATTACTGATGTTTTAACTTGTTGAAATGGAGTAACTCAGCCATATGTATAACTGTATCTTTGTGCATATGATTAGAGCTCAGATTCCAGCTCCAGTTAAATTTTTGAGTCTGACATGCCCTTCTAAGAATTGCTAATTATGAATTTTGCCTCTAGTTTCTGAAGGAGCAGGTGCTCTGAGAGCCTCCCTGTTTGCTTTGGTATGGATTTATCTTGCGCTTCAAATAATAAATTGCTGTGCCTTATTCTAGTACATGGGAATTTTATCCTTTTGTTGTAAATAGCGACCATCAGTGTAACTCCAGGATACCTTGGCTTAGTGATGCCTTACATAGGAATGCAGAAAATGTTAAATAAGTTAAAGGGATTCTATAAATACTTTCATATGGTGATGAAATCCAAGTATGACTAATAGGATGAGCCTTATACTTAACAAATCTCTGGTGAGCCATCACTGTAGGACATTGCAAATTTCTATGGAAAAATAAATTTAGCAACTGACAACTAGCAGAAAATGTCACTGGGAGGGAGAGAGAGCCTCTCTGCAATAACCAGGCCTAAACCTGGTAGACCTTCCAGGATCCCAAACACCACCTTTCTTGTGGTGAAGGGAGACTACAGCAAGAAGTATCACACTAATGTAAAAGACCTTCTTAGCATGTGTTTTCACAAATGGCTGTCTGTAATAACTTGGTTATGTGCCTCTGGTATGAGCAGACCAAATACTCATCTGCCTGTCTGCAAGTTCAGGCTGAAGTTTCACAAAGAATTTCTTTAATAGCAGTCTCCAGCGTGTACTTTTTTATACCAAAACAGCATGTTTGTGCAGTGATGTTGGTCACAACGTTTTGTTCCTTGAAGGATCTAGGTGATGCCGGCTCCAGAATAAAAATGAAAAATAAGGAAAGACAAGGAAGAGCACATTAAATAATTTTGCAACTGTTGAAAAGTTTGCTGTGGATTTGGGTCAATGTTTGCACTGGGTCCTGTTTTTTTTTCAGGTTCAGATTGCCTCATTCTCCCTTTGTCCCTACCTGTTCTGTTTATTTTGCAGTGCCAGAAGCTCCGGGAGGTTTTTAACTTGGATTACCCTCACAGCACCTTTCTGCTTAAGACTCTGACTATTGTATCTGGCCCTGACATGGTGGACCTCACTTTCCATAACTTTGTGTCCTACAAGGAGAATGTTGGCAAGGTACGGGGGCCTGAGGGCAAGGAACTGCTGGGAAACGCTTAAGAGTTGGAACATTCTTCAAAGGGGAGCAGGAAAAGAGAGGGAAAGACAGAGAGCATGAACCCTGTCAGTGTTACCGGCAAGATTATGAAGAAACAGGTTTATGTTCCAATAGGGTGTGGTGCCTCCATAGCTCTAGAAATTTCTGCCCCTGTATGGAGAAGGAACAGCAGAAGTTTAGTGTGTCGCTTTTGTCCTTCATGTGCTTTGCATGAATAAACAGCTGAGATGACTCAGTAAGAAAAGTTTCAGCTGCTAATATACGTGGGCAGTAGGAAGGTGATGTAGCCAGTTGGGATTTGTAGCCCAGCAGCATCAGGACATGTCCATCCCCTGTCGGTGTTCAACGCGGTGTACTCACTGGTGCGGTTCTGTAACGCCCAACTGCCTCTTCCTTGGGTGTGTGTTTTTTCTCCAGAGCTGGGCTGAGGATATTATGGCCATCGTTCGAAATCCCCTCACATACAATGCTTCTCGGTACACCTTCCTGGAGAAAATGTAAGTGATTTCTGACAAATATTGTTCTCTGAAACATTTATTTGTTGCCCTTTCTGTCTCTAATAGAAAGAAAAGGCTTCTTAGCATCCGAGTCCTTTGGCAGTCTCCAAACAAGTCCTGCCCTAAGGCACAGGGCAGGGGGTTGGTAAATGGGCTGTATGTTGCATGACAGCTGACTGGCACCGCAGTACTTAAGCCAGTTGAACACACACGTGGTATTAGACAAACTGAAATTCTGAGCCTCAAATATATTACCAGCCCCCCAAACCCCTCGCAGTCGCAGTGCTCAGACCAACAATGTGCTGCCTCTTTTCCTTGGCTGTGTAATCCTGTTTGGTTGGTGACCTGGGATCACTAAGAAACACTAAATAATAGAGGATACCATTATCTTATATCTATGTCATATGTTTCAGGGGAATCTTTCTGATATTAAAGCTCTTACAATTTGCCTGTTTCTCCTTCCCAAGAAATGGGAACAGGTTCTGTCTTGAGGTTAAGCTCACAGTCTGTAGGACCCTGATTTTCAGTTAACTGTTGGTTTCCTTTCCCAATTGCATTTTCTTTTTTTCTCCTTACTTAACAGGACCTGTAAGATTGTACAAGTGAATTTTCATCATCTTGACTTTTTTTCACAGCCTGGTGAAGCTGAAGATGCAGCTTAATGCGGAGGGAAAAATTCCTGTCAGAAAGTATGTTTTTGTTTTTGTTTTTTATTGTATGTTCAATTAGGCTAAAGGCATAGCAGCTGGTAAGAGGATGGTAGCCCTGTGGCTTCAGCTGCCTACTCTTACTGCACCTAAGAGGTAAAAATCGTTACCTCTATATTCAGGTCATGAGAGGACTCCTGCTGCATCTAGTTCTTCCCAGTGAAGGGTCTGGGGTATAATTTGGGTCCGGAAAGGAGACCTTTTGTGACCATTTCCTTCATCTACAGCAAGAAATTGTCTTGAACAGCCATAGATTTCACTTCCTGGCTGTTTCCAGGTGTTAATCAACAAAACCAAGCAACTTTGGTAAAATTCTGATCCAGAATTTGTTTTGCAAACCTGAGTTGAAGGCTGGATGAGGTGTAGGACTTGTTTGAGCTTTCATATAAGGAGTTCTGTATGTAGTCCATTCCTACAGGAGAACTTTTTTGCTCGACTCCCCAGCCTGAAGTAGGGATCCATTGCTTTTGCTTGTTTCCTGTCCTCATGTATGACCACTGTAGCTATGCTCCCCTGATGTAATTCCACTGCCTTCCATCTTCTCTCTTCATGCAAATGAGGGAAACAGCCTTTAAGGACAGACCTCTGGGCCAATGTTAATGCTGCCTCAAGTACAGAACAGGGGAGATTTGCACTTCACTGTCCCAAGGACTGGCTTTGTGCATCATGGTAGGGCTGCCCTGAGAATAAACCAAGACTGCTTTGCTGAAGCAAAGGCCGAACTATCGCTTCTCCCCTGCACTGCATGGCATAAATCCAGAACTGGTTTTGTGCCACTCAGTGTCTTCCCTAGTAAAATCACTCTGTGGCTGATCCTGTGGCTCCTCCATGTTGATTAACTCATAGAGCAACAAAAGGCTGCACTGCAATGTTGAATTCCCTTTTGGGTATATAATTTATCTTTTGTTTTAAGAATAAGGACCTGCAGTGAGTGCATTCATGAGTATTCACGGGAAAGTTTTGAACCACTCTACTTCTATGCTTATACTGTGTTATGGCATCATAAGAGGCAAGTGCTAATCACTTGTAACAAATACGCTACCTACTGCGTGTTATATTGCATAATGATTCTAGATGAAGTCTGTTCTGGCTAAATGTGCTCCTGGATGGTTGGTCATTATTCAGCAACAACCATTTTTTGTTGTTTGTTTTCCTAACCACCAACCAGCAGAATTTCATTCTGTCAGAAACCAGTGTACGCATCAAAGGGCTTTTAAAAATGTATGGCTCTTTAATGAACAACTTACACTAGGGAAAGAGTACTTCAAATTGATCTTTAAAATGCAAGCAAGGTAGCATTCCTGCAGAGAGAAAACAGCTTATTCTTCTGAAATAAACTAGAAAAAAATGTCTAGTATAGGCTCTGTATCTCTCTTCAATGCCCTGGTCTTTATTTCTTGCCGTCTAAACATTAGATGATTAAAATAGTCCAGATTAAGAGCCAGATTTATAAAATTATTCAGCATCTCCAGGTGCAGGTGCTTTCAGAACTCCATAACAGATTTTTTTTTTGAAAATTCCACATTCACCTGCCTTTCTCTTTGGACATTTAAATTCCTTTTGAAGCATAACAAGGGTGCTGCAATTTTTGCCTTGCAAAGGACTGCTTGGGAACCAGCAGGCAGTGAGTTTGCATAAGTCAGCTGCAGCTCCAATTGAGCACTTTTCCACCTGTCAACACATTTGGCACTTTTTGTTCCCCTTTTTGTCTGTGAGCACCTGTGATGCCAGGAGCATAATAGAGCTGACATCTAAATATATCCACAGAGGAGACCTCATTGCTGCTGCTTGGGATATTCTGAAAGTAGGGAGAGTTCAGTTATTGTTACTATTCCATAATACACCAAAGAGGATGCTTTAAGGTGAAGGCTTGTCCAGGTGAATTTTGCCCTGCAGACCAGTACCCAACTTTCTAAGCTGGAGGTGTGGTTTAGTTTCTGCAGCAGCAGACTTTTATGTTTCCATCCTGTAATATACCAGCTTCTTTTCCTGTGTAATGAGTTTGTTCCTTGAATTAATGGAAAGCCTTTGGTTTCCAGGACAGAAAATTTTGCCTTCTTCCAAAGCAGCAAATATGCACAATGTTTGTTTGCTTTCTTTGGGAATATTGTATTGACTACAAACTTACTGCTAGCTAATGCCACCTACCGCATTGGATAGTGTCTTGTGGGAGGAAGTTCCAACACTGCCCATTTTGTGATTCTGTGAAGTGTCCTAGAGAATTTGTAGCATGAGGCCTGCTACCAAAGAGGGCATCTCCAAGAGGTGTAGGCAAGGACAGCAAACAGTGATTTTAAGAATAAGCTGATGCAGTTTGGTGACAGGGCTCTTCAGGTTCCTGTGCAAAAATATATAATTTCTGTATTAAGGCAGCGGTCAAAAAATCCACTGTAGGCTTATAAGATCTGGTACATCAGGTACTCCCTTGAAGAAACATTGCCTTTCTTCTCTGGTTCATGTTTACAGTCTTCTTGTCAGTCTCCTTCATTGTGCATTTTGAATGTCTTGCACTTTGGCTGCAGCTCCCAGCCACATAAACCCAGGCTTTCTGACTTCACTCCTGTTACACTGTGGTGATGGTTTTTTTTCCATCTGCTTAGTATTTTTCAGATGTTTCCTGCAGACAGGAAGAGGGTGGAAGCAGCATTAAGTGCTTGTCATCTTCCAAAAGGCAAGGTAGGGGTCTTACTAGGTAGCCAGAGATCTCGCTAGTTTGAGAATAATCTTTTTGCCTACCCTGTGATGCCCTTGGCTTTAAAAACATCAGCCGCCCAGCTGCTCTTGAATTGCTTTGAAACCCTGTCCTTATCTTTAGCTGCCTTGCCTTAACTGCAAGCCTGCTAAGATCAATTCTTACTGTTTGTATGGCAATAGCACTTGCAGCTCTGTCACTTGCACTATATGGCACAAGAAGGCGCACATTTCCCTCTGCCTGTTTCGCTGCTCTCTGAAGCAACAGATCTGATGGTTAATCGTGGCACTTCTACCGATCTGCAGAGTACAATCGAGACCTCTAACAGCTCCTATTGGTTCATCGTGCACTAGCTCATTTTAACTTCACACAGGAGGCACCAAAGGACAGTTTAAATAACTGTCCATTCTGAAGCAGGCCATTATAATGCTTCTCCACTCCATCTCCTCTTTCCTAAGCACCTTGCTAGATGTTTCAAGTTGCTTATTTGCCTTTTCACAATTGAGTGCTGGACTGTGGGCATTAAGTGTTAACAGAGGTGAAAGGCATTATGGGTTAATGATACTGACATGTCTCTCTTTCATTCTCAGAATGATGCCATCAATCCAGAGGACTTCCCTGAGACTGTGTATAAAACTTTCCTCATGAATCTGTGTCCACGGCCTGAGATTGATGAGATATTTACCTCACAGTAAGTTCCCTCAAGCCACGGAAGAATACTTAATCTCTTGTGGCAAAAGATAGGCAAAAAGGTGGGGAGGGGGGTTGCTATGCTTGCTTGGCTGATCTCAAGCCTGCCTGGAAGGGCAGGTACCCATGTCACAAAACAGTGCCCGTGCACTTAAGGCTTTCACTGACAAGCTGAATATAAAGGATGAGGCCTCACTGCGCTGCAGGGGCTCTAAGCTCTCAATATCAGGAGGGCTGATTCCAGGTCAACTCTAGATCATGCTAATGTGATACTACTTGTGGCTAGCCCCAGACAAGCCCATGTACAGCATAAAAAGCAGAGATCTTTGCCAGTAGCCAGTGACTTGTAATCAAGTAGCTAAATCTGTGACTTCTTAAATGGACTTGATTTTATAGGGCGAGTATTCACTGTGTTCTGAAATTCAGATCCCTTTAGAGTTCAAGTCAGAGGCTCAAATTATGCTTTGTTCTCCCTTCACACAACCTCTTAACAGTAGTGCATTAGTTAGAAAGAAGAATATAAAGAAAGAAAGAAGGCCACAGTGGGAAGCATAATTTACAGGAAGAAACGTAGACAAAACATTGGGCCCAGAGAGCTAGGCAGCCATTGCTAACCTGAGCAAGGACAAATCTCTCCATTGTGAGGTTTTCTGGGTGGTACACATACCTTACCTCTGCTCCCCTATAATTCTCTCCCCTTAGCCATTTAAAAGCAAAACCCTACATGACCAAGGAACATTTGGCAAAGTTTATCAACAAGAAGCAGAGAGACTCTCGCCTCAATGACATCCTTTTCCCACCAGCAAAGCCTGAGCAGGTGCAGAGCCTGATAGAGAAATATGAGCCCAGTGGGATTAACATCCAAAGAGGTGAGTATTGGTCAGCGCATAGGTCTTGTTTTTATGTCATGTCTGGCTGTCAAGGTAGCATGAAAATAGCAGAGGATCTCGCACCTTCTGATTCTCCAGCCTGATTCTAACAAACCTCTGTGTTGCGGTGTGCTGGGAAGGAGGTGCCAGAAGCATTTTGTTTCAGTACCATTAACAGCTTTGTTTTCCATGTAGGGCAGTTGTCTCCAGAGGGGATGGTCTGGTTTCTCTGTGGCCCTGAGAACAACGTGATAGCACTGGACAAATTAGTGCTGTACCAGGACATGACGCAGCCACTCTCACACTACTTCATCAATTCATCACACAACACATATTTAACAGGTATGCGCAGTTCCAGAATCTGCCTCAGCTCCAGCACGTATGTACCACCACCAGGGATGGATGACTGATCCTGACAATCAGGCAGATGCATCTGCCCTGAAGTTTGGAGGGCTGAGGGCTGTAATGCATCATAAGGGACTTGACACAAATGCTGTGTAAGAAGAAGAAATGTCACCCTGTTACCTAAAACATCTTGTCATTCTGCCACGCACACTTCCTCAAAGACATCAGAATTCTGTCGCTCTAGTTTATGCAGAAAGCATCCCAAGTGATTAGCTAAAGTTGAGCCTCCCTCCTTGTGGTCTCCTCCAGCTGGTCAGTTTTCCGGTATCTCATCTCCTGAAATGTATCGCCAGACACTGCTGGCTGGCTGTCGCTGCGTAGAGCTGGATTGCTGGAAGGGCCGTCCCCCAGATGAGGAGCCGATCATCACTCATGGGTTCACCATGACAACTGAGATCCTTTTCAAGGTACAGAGTCTTCTCTGCTTGTTTGCCCCTGCTTGGTTTTAGACCGATCTCTGTTTGAGGAGACTGGCTGACTGTGGTAACAGTTAAATGGATGAGCTGAGGGCAAAGATGTTTGAGAGGGAAAGATTGATGGCAAGAAGGCAAGTGAATGAACATCTAGATAGAATAAAGATGAGCAAATATGCTATAGGCTGGAGTTTGCGTGCGTTTTTGGAGTTGGAGGACCACAAGAGAGGTTGTTAGCTGGATGAAGATGAATGAATGAGGGAAATGCAGGCAGTCAAGTGGAAGTGAGGGAGAGACAATTGAGTAGGTGTACCTGCATACATGAAGTTGTGTAGCAAGATGGATGTATGGACAGAAAGTTGCATGAGGACGGTGGATTTTATGGATGGATGCAAGTTGGAGAAACAGTCAAGGTGGCTTTTAGAAAACAAACGCTTAAAATGAGTTTATTTTCTAACTGTTCTACAGCAGGTTTGTGTGTTTTACAGCCTCAAATGGTGGTGCTTTGGGGGAACAAGTTTTAATTACTTCCTAATTTACATGACTGTGTGGAGTGTGTTCAGTGGAGCAACTGCCCTCTAGCATGCTGGGCAGACACCTTCCCTGAGGATTTAGCTCCCAGGCTTCAGAAGCACAGTCCAAAGCCTACTTCTCCCTTGAAAATTTAGGGCATTTAACCACAGAAGTTACAAACAGCTTGCAGGTTAAAAATCCATGCACCACACTTATTTTTTCTGCCCTCTTTTACACAGCAGCTGCCAACAGGCAGAGGCACTCTTTATTCTTTTTAAAGGTCTTTATTCTTATTCCATGTCTTCCCCCAGTTCCCACACTTCACTAGTACTAAAATATTTATGTGGGGGGAAAAGCACCAGATACTTAGTAATGATCAGAGGTATTGTCATATTCAGTATCAGTAATTTCCAAATCCTGTAATAGCACAGCTGCTTTTTGCACAGCAGTTCACTACGGATAGGAGAAATAATGACAGCTGTAGCTGCTGTAATTGCAGAGTTCTGCTAAAGCATGTGATTGTACCTCAAGGAAATTATAACCTGTTAACTCGACATGTGCCCAGGTTTGTTTTACATAATGTGTAGATCTTTCCCTCCACACCTCCATCCCTTTTCTGCCATTGCCTGTGGCCTTTTAGTAGCTTCTTTTGTAGATTTTCCTCCTCTGAACCTTGCAGTTTTCTTGGGCAGAGTCCAAGTGGTCCATGGGGGAGCTGCTGGGGAAGCCCACCTCAGTGCTAAGATCACTTGCTGATCCAGGATTTTGCAGGGAGTAGGGGACTGCTTAATTGTTGGAGGGATTTTTTTTTTTTTAAGGGTGGAGGAGATTGCCCAGGTTGAGGTCATGGTGCTAAACTTGGCCTTGCTGTTTAACCTGCAGTCCATGTGTCATAGTGCAGTATGCCATGGACTGTGTGAAGTTAGCGCACAAGCACACTAGAATAAAAGCTGGGAGGTAATCGCAAAGGAGCAAATGACACTTCCTTACCATGTCAATTAGCAGCACCAGGGAAGAAAATAGTGGAAAATTTGTGGCAGTTTAACAGGGGCTTGGGGAAAATATGATTGTTTTTTCTTACATCATTAATGCTGAGAACGTTTCCATGGTATTTGCATTTGAAATGTCAGCACTGCTGGTGACTGAACATTGCAGTTTTCTCTGCTGCTAGACAGAAGAATTTTATGAGCAGGTGAAATGATAAAAAATTGGACAGGTTCAGAGGTAAGTATAAATTGGGTTTGAAGCAGTTTAATCTGGTGCTGTGTACACCTTTCTCTACGAATTGAAAGTGCATCTGGCAGTGGCTTGCCTCTCTGACTAGCTACTCTGTCATTTAGGTATATATTAAGCCATGTGAGGAAAAAAACAACTCAGTTTTAGGTCTTCAGTTTCATGTTTGTGCAAGCTGTTGGCTTCAGCTGTGTGAAAGAGAATTGTAGGCATTTAAAGTTGTATCCTTTGGAGCTGGAAATCTGAACAGATATGAAAAAAGACATTTCTCACTTTCTTACTGGAAAAATTTAGTTACATTAAAGAGAACCCCCTGATAACAATGAGTGTGGAGATATGAAACTTGAGTGTCAGTTTAGGGGGGAGATCAGATCTGTTATTAATGAGTGCTGATCTCTCTGTGACCATTCTCTCTCCTTTAGGATGCCATTGAGGCCATTGCAGAAAGTGCTTTTAAAACATCTCTCTATCCTGTCATCCTGTCCTTTGAGAACCACGTGGACTCGTGAGTGTCTGGTGACTGGGGACCAGATGTGGGAGAATTGTGTTCTCTGTTGTCCAGAGCAGAACTGGCAAGGGCTGCTTGGTTTTGTAAGTGGGTGTCTGAGCTGAAATGAAACACTGTTGGAGATTTTTGCAGCAATTGAAAATGGGTCAGAGCCAAAAGGTGAGCCATAAGCTGCAGAGTGAGAGCAACCACAAGTGTGGTTTTAACTCAGCCTTTTAACTCAGGGTGACAGAGTATGAACAAATGGGAGTAGGCGTGGGAAGGGATTTCAGGATATGTCTAGCTATTTGAGAGAAGGCAAGAGATGGTTTTCTGGGTAGAGTTTTATGGATCTCAAGATGGTTGCTCATGCTAGGCTCTGGATTTGGGCATCTGTTTTTCTGTTCACTCCTGCCTTATCTTGTTGTTTACTAGGCCCAAGCAGCAAGCAAAGATGGCTGAGTACTGCCGAACCATATTTGGAGACATGCTGCTGACAGAACCACTGGAAAAATACCCAGTAAGTGGAAGCTGGGTAAGGAGGTTGAAGAACCTGGTTTAGTGGGGAGGTCTTTCTGATAAAGTGGTCACTCCTGGTGCTAGGAGATGCCACAACAGATACAAGGACAGTGACAAAAAGAGGGTGCAGCAGGTAAATGAGCTTGGTTCACAGGGGTGAGCAACATAGAAAGTGGAGGGAAGACGTCACAGAGGTTTTTCTAAGCACTTGCCTGGTTCTGTTCTTAATGCTCTGTCACCTGAGTGACTCTTGAAATTGAGCTCTAGGTGACCAAGCTGTACTGTTTGTACCAAGATGAGGCAGTGTATTTTCATACATGATACTGTTTCAAATCTGTCTGCCAGCACTTGCTTTGGAAAGAAACAGGAACAAGCGCTTAGTAGCATTTCAGGCTCTTCCTATCAGCGCTTCTAAATTCGTGTTTCCACCCTGGAAACATTCCCTTGTGGGCATAGATGGGCAAGTCAGTGACATGCATAACGTGTGCTCAGAATAGCTGAGTAAAGCTCCTGCTCTGCTTGACCCTAATCAACAGGTTACTTGTGCAAGCATGTATTTTTGATGGTGGCATTTTTGGAGATCCCTATGCACACCACTACTTCAGCTGCCTTGCAAATGGACGCTGATTTACCAACAGTAGGCAGTGCCTGTGTTCTGCGAAACATGAGGCAATTCGTTTTGGTTGGATAGCGGAGGGTGGAGCTAAAACACCTAGTCCAAACATCTTTTTTTTAGCACTGAGATCAAAAGAAGAGCTGAAAAGAAGCAGTGAACAAATTGGCAGTTGCCCACTGTCCAGACCCATGTCTTTGTCCAGGCAATGAGGACAAATGGAGGGGCGGGGGGGCAGGGAAGAAACAGTTTAGGGTATTAGCTAAATTATTAATAGACCTGTTGCTATCTGTACAGGGAGTGTATGTCTAGAAGCACAGTCTGAGTCACACATCCTTGTGTGACACACACAAAGCCACCTACTTTAGGATTTTTTCTCAAATTTGCCTTAGGCAGAGAGTTTAAATATGGCATGAGTGCTAATCTAGGACTGAGGCTCTGGGATAATGAGAGAAGTGGGTGGAATGTGAAAGCCAGAGGTGTGTGTATGGCTCCAGGACATGTAGATGGTTTTTTAGCTGTGGTGCAGGATGGGTGGCTGGAAACAGCACGGCATGCACAAGCAGCAGAACTTGAAAGGACTGAGAGGTACAAAATGCTGGTCTGAAACTGACACCAGGAAGGTGAAGTCTTAGGAAAAATCCGCATAGATATAGTGGGATGTGCCAGCAGATGGAGAAATTAAAGTATACAGTGGGTGAGAGATGTTTCCATGCACCAGTAAAATGACCAGAGGGGTGGTACTGGGAGAGACAGGAGAGCTGAGTGTTTAAGTTCTGTCTTTGTGATGAAAGTTCAGTATGAAGTTTCTCTGTTGCAGCTGAAGCCAGGAGTTCCTCTGCCAAGTCCTAAGGATCTCTTAGGAAAAATCTTGATTAAGAACAAAAAGAAACAATCTATATCTGAGAAGAGGCAGAATTCTTTGAAGAAAGGGAGGAATGTGGAACCAGAAATCATTGAGCAGCCAATCCCTATGGATGCTGAAGATACTGGTATGTCTAAAGGGGTAAATGGGACTACTATAGGTAGATGAGCAAGTCTGGCCTGCTGGAGACCTTCCAAATCGCACTATACTAGCTTGAGGCAAGCTGATACTAGTCATTAATTCAGGTATCTCAAGAAGCATAAGCTTGGAAGATAAATTAAATCTTCCAAACATTTTCAGACCCTTCATTTCAACCAAAAAGAGACAACTAACTTAATTCCCTGCCCATCAGACAACTATTCTGCTGACTCTGAGGCGTATGACTGCATGGGTTAGTAATTAATTGATACACACTGACTATTGGTTTGATGGAAGGCTGCATAACTTTTTACTGCCTGTAGTACTCTGATGACCACAAATTCACCATGGCATAGTTCATAGAGTCATTAAATGGTTGGGGTTGGAAGGGACCTTACAGATCATCTAGTTCTAAACCCCTGCCATGGGCAGGGACACCTTCTGCTAGGTCAGGTTGCCCAAAGCCAGATCCAACCTGGCCTTGAACGCTTCTAGGGATGGGGCGTCAACAACTTCTCTGGGCAATCTGTTCCAGTGCCTCACCACCCTCATAGTGAAGAATTTCTTCCTTATATCCCAATACTGCCCCCTGCGGAATGCCGCTCGTCACTGATCTCCATCTGGACATCAAGCCGTTGATCACAACTCTTCGAGTGAGACCATCAAGCCAGTTCCTTATCCACTAAGTAGTCCATCCATCAAATCCATGTCTCTCCAATTTAGAGACAAGGATGTCATGTGGGACAGTGTCAAACGCTTTGCACAAGTCCAGGTAGATGACATCAGATGACATTGCTCTTCCCTTATCCACCAATGCTGTAACCCTGTTGTAGAAGCCACCAGGTTTGTCAGGCACGATTTGCCCTTAGTGAAGCCATGTTGGCTGTCACCAATCACCTCCCTGTTTTCCATGTGCCTTAGCATAGTTTGTATGAGGATCTGCTCCGTGATCTTGCTGGGCACAGAGGTGAGACTGACTGGCCTGTAGTTCCCTGGGTCTTCCTTTTTTCCCTTTTTAAAAATGGGGATGTTATGTTTCCCCTTTTGCAGTCAGTGAGAACTTCACTGGACTGCCATATCTTCTCAAATATGGATACTGGCTTAGCAACTTCATCTGCCAGTTCCCTCAGGACTCTTGGATGCATGTCATCAGGTCCTATGGACATGTGCACCTTCAGGTTCCTTAGATGGTCTCGAACCTCATCTTCTCCTACAGTGCGTAGGTAGGTCTTCATTCTCCCAGTCCCTGTCTTTTCCTTCTGCGACTTGGGCAGTGTGGCAGAGCACTTGCCAATGAAGACTGAGGTAAAAAAGTCATTGAGTACCTCAGCCTTCTCCATATCCCGGGCAACCAGGTCTCCCATTTCTTTCTGGAGAGGGCCCACATTTTCTCTAGTCTTCCTTTTATCACTGATGTACTTAAAGAAGCTTTTCTTGTTGCCCTTGAGGTCACTGGCCAGACTTAGTTCTATCAGGGCTTCAGCTTTCCTAACCTGATCCCTGGCCGCTCAGACAGTTTCTCTGTATTCCTCCCAGGCTATCTGTCCTTGCTTCCACCTTCTGTAGGCCTCCTTTTTATGTTTGAGTTTGGCCAGGAGCTCCTTGTTTCATCCGTGCGGGCCTTCTGGCATTTTTGTCTCACTTCGCCTTTGTTGGGACGCATTGCTCCTGGGCTTGGAGGAGGTGATCCTTGAATATTAACCAGCTTTCTTGGGCCCCTTTTCTCTCCAGGGCTTTATCCCACGGTACTCTACCAAGCAGATCCCTGAAGAGGCCAAAGTCTACTCTCTTGAAGTATAGGGTAGTGAGCTTGCTGTGTGCCCTCCTCACTATCCTAAGGATCTTGAACTCCACCATTTCATGGTCACTACAGCCAAGGCTGCCCTTGAGCTACACATTCCCCACCAGCCCCTCCTTGTTGGTGAGAACAAGGTCCAGCATAGCACCTCTCCTTGTTGGCCCTCACCTGGAGGTTCTTGGGGGTTTATAGAACATTCGCCACCTACTCTCCTCCCATCCTCCACCTCTTGCAGTCTCAAGGCTGTCGTCTCTTGCGTTCAGGGAACCTATGGTAGAACAGTGAATTTCACAGTCCCTGTCATGGTAGGAGCACATGAAGTCATATGAAGACAAGATGAGCACTACTACACAGGAGCTAGAAATCAGACATTCAGTCCCACAAGTGTGTGTGACCCTTCTGGAGAAAACAGCATTGTGACTGTTACTCTTGGGGTGTGGGGGAGGCCTGCAGGAAGAATGACTTGGTCTCTTGAGTGTGTTAGTCCAGGGTTTGGCCTTTTCATACTTGGTTTTGGTTAATAATATGATATGGTTCCTCCATTCTTGTTCCTGCATGACGTGCTTGTGAGGTTTTGCAGAGCTCTTCAGTATTAGCAGAGTCAGAGCTGGAGGTCGTGTGAGCAGTCACAATGTCTTGTCCCCGTTTGCTACTGATAAGTACTATTGACGTCTGTGTGTGCTTAGTCTGGGCAGGCGATGTGGCTGAAGAGGAACCAGAGGAAGAGGATGAACAGCTGGGAAACCTGGATGAAGAGGAAATTAAAAAGATGCAGTCAGATGAGGTACTGTCACTGTTGTCTTTGTTCCTTTTCTGTTTCTTGTTTGTTTGTTTTTCTGGCCTCCAGTTTTCCCTGGGGCCTCACCATACTGAATGGAGATTAATCCCAAAATGCAAAGGGGAGTGAACTGTGCTATGACAAGTGAGGGACTTTCCTTCCTCCTTGCAGCAAGACATTTCTCTTATTCAGTTTCTCCTGCAGAAGATGTTGCAAGCACAGAGGATATAGCAGAAGAGGTATTATTTCTCACCCTGCCTTTGATATTCTGCATGTTTTGGAGATAAATGTCTGCCTTCAGGGTGTTTGGAGAGGCTTAGCCTTGGTCCAATAATGTTACAGAAACATGAAGTGCTGCTGCTGAAGGAGGGAGAAGCAGGTCAGCATTGCCTTGAATAGAAAAAATCCATTTCCCGTTTTCTTCTCCCTAGAAACACTCAGAGAAGAGGCAAACAATGTCCCAGGTTTGTCCCAATGTCCATGCTTTGAGAGGTTAAAGAAGTCTTGGACTTCTTATGTACTGATACCTTTCTGTATGTCACAGTTTCAGTTTTTGCCAAGCTACCCAGAAACTCAGTGTGCCCCTGACAATGCTGTCCACAATGTAGTTGTAAGATAAAGAAGCCAAAGAAACCGGTGTGCTTTGGTCAGGGCAGCTTTGGAGCTCTTTGACTGAGAAGCCCAGGTGTGTTTTGTTTCATCTCTGGGAAAGGTCTCTTCATCTGTCTTCTCTTGTGTGTTTTTTTTCTGTCCAGGGCACTGCTGGCTTGGAAGTGACAGCATATGAGGAAATGTCCAGCCTAGTTAATTACATACAGCCTATCAAATTTGACTCCTTTGAAGTCTCTGCCCGTAAGTCATACTCAGTCCTTTCAGGATCCTGAGTATTTCCATTTGACAGGAAAATACTACTTTCAGATGCTGCTGTTCTCCACTTGCCTTTGTCACTTGCTTTAACCTATTTTCTGCTGTATTCTCTCTCTCCCACAACACGTGTACGATCACAAACACTTTCCTTCTGTCCTTTTCCCTGTAGTAAGGAATTGTTACGGAAAAGATAGGGATATGTCAGATACTGCTCTCAGTTACATCAGTGAAAATGAAAAGCAGCATCTGAAGGCCAATGACATCCCTGTGAGCTTGCTTTGCTGCTTCTGAGGGCAGGATTGAGCCCAGCTTTTCTTGATGTATGAGACTGGCCTTCCTCTTCTGTGGTGATTAGGACCCTGGCTGGTGACAGAGAAATATCTGAAACACTGAAAATGCATGCAATTTTTTTATACACAATAGGTTCCTCTAAACAGTATCCACATGTGGATCAGAAAAAGGTAAATTGCCTTGATAGAAAATGGTACCTGGCAGAGAGTGGAAATAAATAGGCTGAGTGCTTCTTGGGTCCATTGGTCCCCACACAATGGTGGGCTAGGTGTGTCTTCCATCTAAACACTTTCTTATGTCCTGTTTCTAGAGAAGAACCGAAGTTATGTCATCTCTTCCTTCACGGAATTGAAGGCTTATGATCTGCTATCCAAGTTCCCTATGCAGTTTGTAGAGTATCCTTTTGGCAATGTTTGTCCATTATAGTCGGTCATATGGAGTATGGCAGCTAATCTGAAGCTTGAGTTAAGGCTAAGGTATATCCAGCCAGCTTCTGGTTTCAGGACCTGGTAAGCTCTTCGTCAGAGGTATAAAGTGTGCAGGTGCTAGAGTCATGGGAGCTTCCAGGGTGGCTTGGGGGGCTGTTCACAGAGATTCTTGACAGTATGTATCCTGCTGTAGTGAAAGCCAAGACTGTCAGCTGTTTTCTCTTAAACAGAAAGGGCTGTGGGAAAGGAGCCTGTTGTTGCCTGGGCCTCTCTTCTTCTTCAGAAGGCTCTGAGCATTCATAAAGAGCTTAAACAACTCTTTAATCTGAATACATGAGCTAGCCCCAGGGTATACAAGGAGTGCTCCAGACTTGTTTCCAATAGAGCAACTGTAGATACAACAAGCGACAGATGAGCCGGATTTACCCCAAAGGCACCCGGATGGACTCCTCTAATTACATGCCCCAGATGTTCTGGAATGTCGGCTGTCAGATGGTGGCACTGAACTTCCAGACCATGGGTGAGTGTTGCATTGTCCTCCAGCTTCTCAGTGGGTGAGGCTGTGTGCTGATGTTCATTGTCTCTTCCTTCACTGCTATTTCCTACTATTGCTTTTTCCCTGAATGCATTTATTCTGTGTGCCTTCTTCCCAAAGTGTTGCTTTTCTCTGACTGAGTCTCCCACAGATGAAAAGCATTTTTCTAGGCCCAGCACAAACCTGGCATGCAGTGCTCGTGATGCCTGTCCTACACGTTGGTGCATACACACATACACAGGCTTGCTGTTATCCAGTATCTGGTACCATCTCTGGCTGTTTTGTAATGTGATGTCAGAGCAAATAACTTGTATGAATGCACCAGCAGCTCCTGCTTCCCCTAAGCTGCCTCCTGTTTTACAAGGCAGCAGGCATAGCTCCATCTGGCTACAGGACTGGCCTGTCTGTGCTGCTATTTCCAGTACACTGACCTGGGCAGGGAAGAAAGGCCATTCCTTGCTGCACAACCAGCATGAGGAAGAGACAAAAAAAAGCCTCCAGATAATGCTGTTCTTTACCCCTCTTCCTTCTTCACTATCTCATGTATGAAGAGTGTAAGAAACTAGCTTGTTAGGATCAGTAGGACAAAAAAAGAAGTGACTTAAAAAGGGAGAGTGATAGACTGGTTACAAAGAGGATGTCATACTGAAGACGGGTGCAGAAACCACAAGGCTCAAGTCTTGCTAAAAGCAAGACAAGAAGTGGCAGAGGAGAAGATGGACTGAGAGGAGACCCAAAATGACAGGAGGAAGGAGTAGAAGGGGTTCAGACTATTCTCTTCGCACCCAAAATAGCGGGTGCATCTTAGAGTAGGTTTTAATTTAGTTCTACCCATGATTTATGGTGCAATCATAAGCAAACCACTTTACCTTTCTTATAACAGCTGCTGTAATATTTTTCCCTGTGGGGTGCTGAGAGGCTTAATTAGTTTTTGAAAGGGCTTTGTGAGCCTTTGGCTAGCATATGCTGTAAAAGTACAGCATCTTTCAGCTCACTCATACCACACAAGCCACCTGATGAGGTCCCACAGAAATTTTTCTTATTGTTCTCCTCCACTTGTATCTCAGATGTCCCCATGCAGCAGAACATGGCTCTGTTTGAGTTCAACGGGCAGTGTGGCTATCTGCTCAAGCATGAATTCATGCGGCGTCCAGACAAGCAATTTGACCCTTTCTCTGTGGACCGCATTGACGTGGTGGTGGCAAGTACCCTGTCTGTCACGGCAAGTACAAACCATGGTGCTGTTCCTCCTCTGACAGCCATTTGCTGTCACCATGTATACAACTGGCATGCATGTCCCCTCTATTTATTACCCAGTAGGGTTCTTAGTGGCAAATGAACCTAGAGAGTCTTGTGGGAGAGTGTTACCATGGCAACTCCCAGTCTTTTCGCTATTTCAAATTAATCATAATCACATGAAAATGGAAAATTAGCATCTGCCACACAGAAGAAGCCAAGTATGTGATGATGGGGAGGGAGGAGGTTGGAGGAAGTGTTGAAGCAAGAAACATGGGTGAAGAAAAGGTAAAAGAAAAGCCTATTGTGGATTGGAAGCTGCAGCAGAAAAGATGTTTTGGGGCTGGAGTGGGACTTAAGGGTGAAAGTATAGGTGGGTTCTTTTGTTTTATTCTATTCAGCAGTTAATAATTGTGTTTCTGTTTGTTTGTAGATACTTTCTGGTCAGTTCCTCTCAGACCGCAGTGTGAAGACATATGTGGAAGTAGAGCTGTTTGGGTTGCCAACGGACACAAAACGCAAATACAGAACCAAACTGACCTCCACTGCCAATTCCATTAACCCTGTATGGAAGGAAGAGCCTTTTGTTTTTGAAAAGGTAGTAGCATTTTATAGTCATTTAGACAGAGAATCCTTGTAGATCCTGTTGGTCACAAGCACTGCCTCTCTGAGAGGTCAATGACAATGGAAGGGACTGCCTTGTGGAGATCTCAGTCCTGGCTTTAGACACACCAGGCGTTATGTGTTGCACCCTCAGATAATATCCAAATAATAATATCCAAAACAACTCTCAATGAAGATTTCCCTGTACAGACAAGGGGCAGTTGGGAACATTTCTGGAAATAACAGGCATCAAAAATCTCCCCTTTGTGATGCACTTTAGACTGAATTCACTAGTCAAGCATAAGGAAGCAGAAAGGAACTGAACGTCTGTGGTTAAATTGTGAATGAGAAGCAGACATACTAGACAAGTAATGGGACCAGCAGGAGGTTTTCAGCTGTGCCAGATTACAGGAAGCTGCCCTGTTTGTTTACAAGAATTCAGTGGTCACTAATCCAGATATAGGGTATAGGGACGTTAAATCAAAGGTGATAGTAATGTCTGGCCTTTCTGCTATAAGTTACAAAGGCATGATTCATATTATACAATTCATCTCTGTCAAGCACACCGTGAAACAGCAGATATTTTCAGCCTACTTGGGATGGGGTAAATATTATCCTTATTTCAGAAAACACTTTTCACACTACAGTTTTGACAGAATCATTTTTAGTTCATTTTATGGCAGAAGAAAATGGGGGAAGATGATGAAACAGCCCTTGTGGCAAAGTTACCACGCTTGCTAAATTATCCTTCCAAGTTCATTTCCTTCTCTGGTGAATTGCTTTATGGAATTGCTGATTTAGAGGATTTATTACACAATTCTTTCTTTAGGTAGCCTGCCCTCCTTGCAGTCTCTCCTCTGAGAAGCCTGTGTTTTGTGGAGTTTTTGTAAGTTCAGTTCAGTTAGTTTGTCTGTGACAAACTGCAGCCTTAGATTACAAGATGTGGAAATACGCAATGACTTCCCTAGGGAGATAGCATTGTTTTGTTGGAAGGAGGAGAGAGTAAAGTTCTACTTAGTGATGCCAATATGCTGTTAGAGATCAGAACATAGATGTCTTACTATGTTTTTTCCTTAGATCGTGATGCCTGAGCTGGCATCTCTCAAAATCGTGGCTTGTGAGGAAGGAGGGAAGTTCATTGGTCATCGTGTCATTCCCATTATTGCAGTGCACCCAGGTAAATTTTGTGGAAATCCCTTCAACTTTTGTAACCTTGAGACCTATCCATTTGAAGCTGGTGAAGAAAATGCGAACATCTGCTAATTTTGCTAATTAATCTCTGATGTAGAATATGCCTGTAGGCAGTGGAGCCTTCAAATTCATCTTATTATAGCCTTGGTTTAATGCCATAATGTATTCACCATACCCTCCTGTAGGCAGAGACTTTGTTTTACTGTTGGAGCACACGGACAAGAAAGGAGAGAGATTCTGTCAGCTTACCTCTTCTGCTTTCTGTTTTCAGGCTATCACCATGTTTGTCTCCGCAGTGAGAGCAACATGCCACTCACTATGCCCTCTCTGTTTGTGTACCTGGAAATAAAGGATTACGTTCCTGATGCTTGGGCAGGTAGTATGCAAGAGAATGTGTGTGTGTGTGGCGGGGCGGGGGTGGGGGGCAGGTTGCTCTGGTTCTGTCCAAACTCCAATCCAGAAGCATTTTTTCAACCCTGGGGGTGCTTTCCCACTGTACCCTTAATTCCTTCTCAGAGGGGGACTTGAGCACGTACCATCATCCTGTCACACCCTTGCTTTCAGCAGAAGAGAGGTGGCCACTTGCACTGTAATTGCGACCTGTTCCCCACGTGGACCAAGGTGCACATACCTAATGTGCAGCGTAGATGCAACTCTGTCTCTCTGGTTTGCAGTGGGTGGGCATCTTTACTGCTTTTGCACAGTGGCATGGAGAGGTTTCTGAGAGTGCAGAGGTGATGACTGTGAGGGTCTGGCAGCAATAGACTTTTACAGAAGGAGTTGCACAGGAAGCACAGGAGAGTTCTTCCCTGTACGAAGAGAGTGGAGGTTCTTACCACTACTGGGATACAGTGATCTTCCTTTAAAAAGGGAATGGTCAGAGAGAGAGATGAAGAAAACAACCCCCTGGAGGTATTAAGAGCAAAACCTTTCAACAATCATGAACAAAGCCATGCAGAATATAATGGCATCTGCCACAGAAGTTCTTGTGAAGACTTTGGTTTTGACTGCAGGCATCTTGTGTTTACTCTCTCTTTCTCTGTGTTCATATAAATGAACCTTATTCATGGGGAAAATCCTGTGAAATTGATGGTTTTAACAGAGATTCATATAAAATATCAGGTTTATACAGGATTGGACTAGGGTTGGAGCAGGGAGTTGTGCAGGCTAGCAGTCTTAGCCTGGCTTTGGAGCTTTTGGGAGCAATACTCTCTTTTCAGCTTCATACAGCTGTCTGTAAATGTCAGTTGTGAGCCAGCACCTCGGAGTAGGACTGAGGTGAAGACAGCACCCTTTGTGCTGTCAGGGAGAAACTTGTTACAAGTAGAAAATAAAAAATATCGCTTCTCCAGTTTCCCATCTTAGGCCAGAAAGGAAACCAGAGGGCAAGGAAAAGTGGAGTACTGTGAGTTGTTTGATAATCCAAGCAAAGACCTCCTTTTCATTTCTAGATCTGACTATTGCTCTCTCCAACCCAATTAAGTTCTTCAATCTGCAAGACAAGAGATCAGTCAAGCTAAAAGATGGCTCAGCAGAGGTAAGTTTTCCCACGTTCAGTCATTGTCTCTAAAACATGCTGTGTGGATTCAGCCTGAAATAATAGAGGAGATTGCCAAGAGGCTTCCCACTGTCCTGGAACAAGGCTGTCCAGGATGAGTCTATTTGTTGTTTCTAGCCAGAGGCACGCAGAAGACTGCCTCCAGTGTAAAAGTGGAAGGTGTCAGAGACTAACAGCAGTGGGAGAAGCTTGAGAGAATATTCCGTACATTGCTACAGATCCTCTTAGTGATGAGTAGGTTAACACCACTGCCAGTGAAGAGGGAAACTCAGCAATGTGACACACTGTACTGGATCTGGCCGGGATAGAGTTCACTTTCCCCACAGCAGACCCTACAGCGCTGTGCTCTGCACTTGTGGCTAGACCAGCACTGACACCACACCAGTGTTTAGTCTATTGCTGAGAAGCGCTGGCACAGCACCCAGACCCTCCAAACCCACACACCCAGTGGGCTGGGGGTGGGCAGCAGCTGGGAGGGGACATCACCAGGGCAGCTGACCTGAACCAACCAAAGGGATATTCCATNNNNTTTTTTTTTTTTTTTTTCCTCCTCCTCCTCTTTTCTTGAGGAGGGGGAATGAGTGAGCGGTTGTGGTGGAGTTTAGCTGCCCAGCAGAGTAAAACCACCACACACACAGGCAGATTTCCTAAGAGTTCAACCGTGGAGAAAGCACATGACAGCTGTGTCTTTGCTACAGCTTTTGTTTGCTAATCTGTTGGTCTCAAATTCCATCTGCTGTGCTTTGATTTACCTCTGATCTTTGTTTTAGAGGCTTGACACACAGAGGAACTTCCCATTTGCTGAAATTAATGGGATACCAGACTCCACTAGGAAATTCAGCACCCCTTTTTCAAATGGACCTGCAGGTAAAGCTGTGGGTGTGGGATGAGCTTACAGAAAGGAAAGCCTGTACACTCTCACAGCTGGAAAGAGACAGTCCTGAAAGGTGAAGATCCTTGGTAAACAGGATTAGAACCTCTCAAGCGAAGTCACCAGCTTAAGGTCTGGTGCTTGTCTTTAATGGCAAAAGTTGTAGGTATGCCTCAACTGGTGTGGCTGCAGCTGGTGTGACATGTGTTCTGCTTTTACTCCACAACAGAAAAGTAATCTCGTATATCCACTTAGAATACCAGGAAACAAGCTGAAGGCTCAAATGACATGAATGTCATCTTTCCCTTCCGAGGCAGGGCTAACTTATTGGGCTAGAGTTGTTTCCTATGCTGTATTGCACATATGCTGAGGACTCTGATAGAGGATCTCAGTTTTCCAGGTTCGGCACGAGGTTCCCTGGGAGGTAACTACCTTAAGAGGGAATCAAGGAAGAAGTGGTCTGTGGCAGAGATGTAGCTTTTCATCCAAGGAGTGAAATTGGAGGTTGGACTTTGATTTTGAGCAAAGACGTGAGAGTTCTGGACATTTGTGAGAGAAAGGTTGTAAGATCTGGCTTAGTTCTATGCCTTAATACCTCACTGCTCTTCACCTCCTTGTTGTTCAGGGGTTTCTTTCTGTAGATCGCTGTTAACTTCTGACATTTTAAGTATGTTCAGATCTCCCTGAAAACTCTGTACCTTGTGAAAATGTGCTTACACCAGAGTTCTGTTGTGTAATACTTGGGGAGCTGTAAAGACTGGTAATTTTATTCATCAGCTCAGATGAACATCAAATTCATTTATAAGAACCACTACAAGTTCAGAGTGAGCAGATCCCACACCTGGCATTCTGCAAGAATGGGAATGGAGCACAGTCCTGTGTTTTGACCACTAGATCAAATGGGGACCCATTAACATAATGAGGGCAAAAGCTACTTAACTCTGCCCAGTCACATGAATTAAAAAAAAGTTATGGATTTGCCTCAACAAAAGTCAAGAGACAAAGCCTCTTGCATTTATAACTACTACAAAAAGCATTTATTACTGTGTTCAAATAAGGGGTAGCAGAGAAAGATCTCACTAACATTGTTCCTCTCATACTGGCACCTGCTTGGCCTTCCAAAACAAGATAATCAACAAACATTAAAGATGTACTGGTGAAAGTGCCAGAAGGAACATTCCTTTAACAAGTTTCTAATCCAAACTGATTGATAGAGTAATTTCAAGTTAGGTAAGAGCATGTCCTCTACCATGCACTTAGATTAACTCATTCTGTTCTAGTCTATTTTATAGTAATTGACAACTAATCAGTATTTCTTCCACATTATCTGTGTTAATGTGGTTAGTGTCCTTTCAAATACATGGGCATTGAAACAATCCATTTTCTCAAATTTCATGATATTCTCAAATATCCTCCTCACCTAATCAAAGCAAGATAACACATGCCAAATCATCACTAGCAATATTCAGTTAATACAGACCAAATGCCCTTTTTTCTCCATCAGGGCAGAGAATCCTGTTCCTTTTCTGCTGTGCCTATTAAAAACATTCACAAACACTTCAGCATCTCAGCAGCTTAATTAATTCTTTTCTGTTCACACCAGCAACCTTTGTGTGGCCCATGTTCTTGATGAGCTCTCCACTGTCCATTTTCAACCCAAAGGTCCAAGATAGAACATAAACAGGAACCTCTTGTGATTTCAGGAGCAGTGGCTTTGGCCAAGGATGAAAATGTGATAGAAGTGACACAGATTGCAGGTAACTCCCTTCATGCTGTTCATGTGTGCTGAGGCCTTGTCAGTCATCTCACATCCCCTCGCTGCCCAATTTCTAACTGGGATTTAGTTGAAACCTGTTTGCAAGTTAACAAAGGCCCAACCCAACCCTGCTGGCTGTAGCCAGCACAAAGGACAAACCAGTTGAATCCCCTGGGTTCGGGGACCCAGTTTCCCTGCCTACAGCACCATTTACCCAATTTGACAACTGCTGTGGTGTGTGGCAAGCTCTCAGGCTGGGACTGAGCTCACAGCAGGTCTCAAGGAGAGCAGAGGCTTGGGAGTTGCCGTGGTCCGTGCCTTATGCCAGCTCAGCCACTGCTGTCAGCAGAGGTTAGTGAGAAGAGCTTTGGACTGTTTGTGACTAAACCAGATGTGTAATAGGGTACTGTTCACCTGCTTTTCTTTGTCTCAATGCAGCGTGATACACATCAATATGAAACACTAATAACCAGTGTGCCTAATTATGCTACAGAACTGGACTGAAGGCACAAGGGTAAACCTGTTGCCGTCAGGACATGTTGCTAAATAACTGCTGTATACAGCAAGATTTTGTTTGTTTGTTTGTTTGAAGTTATTCCTAAATAAAAATGCTCCACAAGACAGAACTATGATTACATTAAATATGTGCTCTGGCAAGAGGCATCATATAATATGGAAGCATAGTGAGCTCTGGTTTGAAGTCTAGACTTGACCAAGAGACTTGCATTTAAGCCATACACTTGAGTTTCCTCAATATGAGCCTTTTATAAGTAGTTGACCCTGCGCAGCACAACATTGCGTTGCAGACACACCCACCAGTTCGGTTAATTTTTACACATTCCAAGCCAACAAAAAAAGTTACTTCCCCTGAGAAGATAACTCCCTGTGGCTTTTCTGCCACAGATAACCACATCTTACTGACTTGCTATTGCCAGATAACAAGTTCTCCAGCAGTTCACTGGCGTCTTTCCTCCCCCAATATTTTCACCTACCTAAAAAGGCCTTTCATTCATTCCTCACAACTGAGGGAATGCCAGCTGTTAGAACTGGAAGGCATGAAAGCTCCTGTCATTGTAACTTGGCTTTGCAAAAAAAATTAGTAATGAAATAACAAAGCTTTTCCCTTACAATTAGAGCTGCCAGCTAGCTTAACAGTTGGGCTATCTTTGGGATGCTTAGAATTGTGGAAAAGGATGCAAGGCCTGAGGATAGATATAATGGCACATTACCACCAGCTTGTTCTTCTGGCCAAAATACCAAAAGGCAGCAATTCTTCTGGCTGTCCCCAAGCAGTCATCCACCAGATGGGGACCTTAGCTGTATGTAATGCTGAAAGAGAGGAAAAGCTGAAAGAGGGGCAGTGCAGAAAAAAACCCGACCCCAAAAGACATCTCACAGTAGGTTGAGAAATGCTTTGTGAGTGAAAACAGCCTCTGTTTCATATTTTAGAGCCTCAGACAGCCAGCCTCGCAGAACTGCAGCAGATGAAGCTCTTTCTGAAGCTGCTGAAGAAACAGGAGAAGGAACTGAAGGAGCTGGAGCGGAAAGGAAGTAAACGGAGGGAAGAGCTGCTGCAGAAATATTCTGTCCTCTTTTCAGAGCCTGCCTGCCATGGAGGCAAGAAAAGGGCAATACACTCTGGGAAAACCCAGAAGAAGAGGTAAAATATAGCAAAGGGTCTTCAGCAGGGCCATCTGGCCTCTGGAGCACTCCTTGAAACCAAAGCAGAGGGATCCCTCAGATAAACACGGGCAAGCAATGTGCTCCCCTTCTCTGAGGGGAGCATGGAGTGGTGCAGATGTCCACATCTCCCTGGGTTTATTGAGTGTAGAATGGGTAGGATGGTCAGGAGTGTATAAGCATCTCTAGAAGCAGCACAGCTGCTGTATCTGTTCTGCAGGAGTTTGACAACAGGTGATGTTGGTACATGTGCAAATCCTGTAGAAATGGCAGAAAGCACTGATAGCCGAGTTTTGGAACTGAAACAGAGGCTGGAGATGGACCTCATCCACATGGGGGAAGAACACCATGACGGGATTCGAAGAAGGAAAGAGCAACATGCCACAGAGGTAAGGACGACATCTGCCGACAGAAAATGTAGCCTGGGAGAGTTCCTGCAAGGGAGCCCCACCAATACATTCACTGCTTTTCATCGCCACATCCATGCTAATAAATGGAAAGCCTTGCAAGGGACAGTACTCTGAGGAGCACCCCTTAGCATTGACAGCAGGGCTGGATCTCATTCTTGAAATTTGGAAAGTGCTTTCCAGTTTGTCTTAGTAGAAGTCAATGTAAGTGCCTACATAAGGTATCGCCAGTCAGTCCTGCAAGTGCACAAGTGGTTTCCATACCCTTGGACCCACTGCTTTGAGCAAACGCTACCAAGAGAGACCATGCATGGAGACAAATTGCAGTCCACAGCTGGTGATGATAAGTATGGCATATGCTATCCATTGTAATGAAAGGAGATGATTCCAGGATTCAGAGGCCTTTTCCTATCATTATTTTCCTGAGGAGTTTACATCCTGTCTTAAATTTCCCTGGTGTGCTTTGGCTTGACAAGCACCTTGCAAGCTGTATACAAGACTGGCTGATCTATCCTATGCGAACCCCGAGGGACAAAACCCCTGCCTCTTCAGAACTAGCTTATGTAGAAATCATGCTTATTACCGGACAGAGAAGCCAAAGGAACAAAATGTCCCTGTCTCACAACTCTGTCAAAGGTTGTGAGATTTAGTGAGCAAGGCTACAAAAATGAAATTAAAAAAGAAAACCCAAGTTCTCATTGTGCAACACTTAGCCCAGCAGCCAGAATTTTTTCTTTCCGGCTTTCTCAGCAGGCAGCAGAGCAGAGAGGTTTCATTGCCCTCACACTTACTCTAGCAGGAGTTTCCACAGGACAGAGGCCCATCCTCTCCTCTTGTTAGCTTCTGTTATTTAGAAGGTAGGCGCTGCTGCTGTTTCCCATTTACCCACAAGTACAGTGAATCTGTTGCTGCCTCCTGCCACAGAAAGCTAGGAAGCTGTGCATAAAGACAACCTGGAGGTGTGTGACCTGGCTCACAGAGTAGGTTTCTGGAGCCTTGGTGCAGCCAGTCCACTAGCGTAGTCTGGTCATCGCGCATGTCAGAGCTCTCCAATGTGGTGAATGGGTTTGCACAAAGCCTTGTGGATTAGTTGGCCCCTGGAACTCAGTGCAGGGAGGGATAAAGCTGAATGTGGTGATAATTAGATACTGATGGTGTGCTGTGTCTCATCTTGGTTTGTTTGGTTTCGATCTTGTTTTCTTCCCTTCAACAGCAAGCTACCAAGATAACAGAGTTAGCCAGAGAGAAGCAGACAGCTGAGCTGAAGGCGCTGAAGGAGTCATCAGAAAGGTAAACTTAGTATTTGAATAACAAAGTAATAATGCATAGCTTTTATTTAGGGTAGCATTTTCTGTTAGATCGCAGAGCACTGTACTACAATGAGTGAATACAGGAGAAGTGGTTCTTTGAGAAATTGAGGCACAGCAATGTGACGCAGGGTCTCACATAGTTACCCAGTGGCAGTGTTGGGAAGACGGCTCATCTTGTGACCTCCAGAGCAGTGTTCCTGCCATGAGGAACCAAATAGGTACTAGCGTTTGAGCTGCAGTAAATAGCCTCGACCGACTAACTCAGAAAGATAGGAACGAAGCCTGCTGGTCACTAGATGTCATCTGTCTGCTGTAGTCAGTACATCACATAATCCCTTCTAGGGACTGGTAAGCTCAGTCTAAGTGGAGTCTTGGCTCCAGTAATTGAATAAACTGGCAGAATCAATTCACTAATTTCTAGCCAGACATATATGCATTTGTTCTTGCAGTAACACTGTCCTGAAGCTAAAATCCTCGCTCATTCCTCTTTGCCATTAAATTCTCTTGCAGCCTTTAGTTGCTAAGTCAGGCAAAGCTTCCTCGTCTTATGTCCTCCGTCAGGAAAGATTCTGTTTCTCTCAGCTGTTGATCACGTTCAGACAAGACTAAGAAAAACAGGTTGAGTAGCTAGGTCATGGTTTTCTAACAATAGGATATCATTTAGTATAGTTGCATCTACAGCTGGCTGTGAGGAACTCCAGAAAGATTCAGAGATCTTGAGCAATGGGCAATGAGGTGGTAGAGAAATTCAGTGTGAATAAATACAAAGTAATGCGTATGGAAAGAAAAAACAGCCATAGCTCTACTGGACACAGAGGTGAGCTATTGACACTCAGGAAAGAGATCTTCAACTGCCGTGGCACTTCTCGGAAAACACGTTCAGTAGCCAAAGTGGCAAACAGAATTTTAGGAATTGTATGGAAAAAAGAGGCGGGGGGGGCGGGGAAGATCGCAAAGTCAGCATAATCTCCAGATGTATCGCCATAGTGCAGTCACCTTTTCAGTATACCAGCTCAAACAAAAACCTTTGAAAGAGCAAGAAGGGGGATAAGGATAATCAACAGTCAGGAGTAATTTCTGCACAAAAAGAAATTAAATAGGACTCTCAGCTTGGAGAACAGATGATTGAGGGGGATGTGACAGAATTGTGTAAAATCATGAATGGTATGGGGAAGTGATTACTCACTGTTTCTCATAAGAGGAGAGATGTGGAACACCCAGAGAGGTACTCAGGGAGTACTTCTTGCACACGGTGTATAAATGACGTTCGTTGCCTCTCGGGGCAAGGAGCTGTGAAGCCCAAAAGTAGAGCGAAACTCCAGGTATGAGAGGCACTCACTGGAGATAAATGCATAGAAGCTGGAGAATAGACTGGAAACTGGTAACGTGTAGAAGGGAAAAATTACCTTATGGGTGTTCTCTTTCCTATGCTTCTCTTAAGCATGTCTTCCTTCTACTGTTGGAGGAAGGACACCAGATGGATGGGCCACAATCTGATGGCCATTCTTATGTCCACCTTAGCAGCTGTCCTGCTGTAATCATTTTGTACATGAATGGCCAGGATGGAGGCACTGATGGTGTGTCAGCAGCCTCTTACGTCCTGCCCTAACACCTTTCTCCAGCTGTCTGGTCACCTTCTCTGGCCTGCAGCTAGCATTTCTGATGGCCACATATGCCTCGGTCAGGGACAGAGATAGTGTTTTGGGGTTTTGTTCTTTTAATCTATACTTGCTGATCGAATGCCTTCTAAGCTTTTATGGTCTCTGCTTTGCGGATCATGTCCCATAGCTGATACTCCTTTCTGCCTGCCTCAGGTGTTCTTGTTAGTTCTCTTATACAACTGTGTAGTTCCTGCTCTTTTTTTTTTTTTTTTTTTAATTTAGAAGTGTAAGTACTTTCAGCAAGTCTTCTGCTGCTCCAGAGGAATCCAAATTTAGGTATACAATACAACCTAATTATGTAACTTTTCCTCCTGTCTCTTTGTTATGACTGAAAAAAAAAAAAAGTTCCAGGACTTAAAATACTCTTAAGACTTACAGCTTTCTGCCTCACACTCACTCAACTTTAGCACACTCCAGAGAGCATGTGTGGAGGGCTAACGCTGCGTCAGTCTGTGGGGTTTGTAAGCAGTCCTGTCGCTTACTTTTCTCTCCACAGCAATATTAAAGACATTAAGAAGAAGCTGGAGGCAAAGAGAGTGGACCGAATCCAAACCATGATGAGGAATACTAGTGACAAGGCTGCTCAGGAGAGGTACAGGGGTAGATGTTACTGGTCTTTATCTGTGCGGAATGCTAGCTACACTGCTCCAGGCAGGGAACAGTGCTACTCCACAGTCTCTGTCACTATCGGAGAAACTTTTTAAAGCAACCAGGTAGTGGCAGAGCTAGAGGGGTCAGGGAAGGTATGCTGGCCTGCCCTCACTCCCGGCATAGCATTTTTTTTCTCCTTTGCATTCCAGTACACAGGCATATATGCAGTGAAGCCAGCATTTGCTCCCTAGCTGCAATGATAGTGTCATTCCTGCATTCTCTGCTGACAGTGGCTTCTGGAGCTTTCTCCTTAGGCTTAATTTTTTTTATTTTTTTTTTTTTTTTGTGTGTGTGTACAGCAGTCAGCAAGAGTCGTGTCACTTACTGGACTTCTGAATAGCCAGAGAGGAGTAGAGCCTTAGAAATGCCCTCTTCTGCAGGGATTAGGAGTTCATATAGAAATGCAGGGGAGGGTCTTTATGAGGGTCATTGTGATAACCCTCCCTATAGCCCCTGTGTCTTTGGCTCTGTTATGTGTCTCAGCTCCTTGCCAAGGTGACAATGTACTTTCCAGACAGTTCAGCTGAAGTCTAAGAGCACTTCTAAATACTTCATGCCTACCTTCATGCCTCAGTGGGTATTTTACCCCTGTAGAATCAAAGCCAGGTCTTCTCAAGCCTCTGTAGAATCTGTTTGTAGTAAGTTTCAGCAGCCCTCTCAATTAGGAGGTTGCGTTTGGGCATGTAATGGCTGCATCCTTCCTTTACATTCATTTTGTTATAAAAATAATGGTCTGCTACCAGGCTTGTGTACTCAAGTACTGCTTGATATGAATCAGTTTTAACAGCTTGATGTGTTCAAGGGTATAGAAGAGGGTACATTGCCTCTTCTGCTTCCTGCTCACAGCAAGGTTCTTTTGCTGTCAAGCTGAAAAAAAAAGTAGAATTTTGCATCCAATTGTTTGACTTTCATTTCTGTCAAGTTTGAATGGTGTTTATTTGCCCTTTCCTAAATTACAGAAAGCTCTTAATGTGGGAGGACACTATGAGAGTGTAACACACCTGTCTTTCTGTACGGGCACTAGCAGTCCTGTCTTGCTGTATGGCACTTTAACAGTATTGATAAACAGGTTTTATATAAAGATAACAGATGGATTCTAGTTTTTTTATACATTTCTTTAAAGGTTGAAGAAAGAAATTAATAACTCTCATATTCAGGAAGTGGTGCAAACAATCAAACTGGTAAGTTCTGTGACAATCTGCCACAGCATCTCTGTATTCTGCAACGTGGGGGTGTCTCGTGTATGTAATCAGCATGTGTCACAGACAGAATGTGAGTTCTCTAAGGTATTTAAATCCCATTAAACTGCTACTGTATTGAGGACTGAATGTGTACTTCAGACAGCTAAAGTGCAGCTGAAGACAGTTACTACCCTCATTAAGATACTGCAGGTCCATCAGGATTTAGTTGGTCCTCCCAGCTGGTTGCAGACAGATACAGTGCAAACAGAGCAGTCAGTCTAGTATATTCTGAATTTCTAATTCAGGTGGTATGTTTTTTTTAAGCGCTACTAATTAGCAGCATAACCCCACATCTATTTAATAATGCACAAAATTTTGCATAAGGGGAGGGAGCAAGACCCTCTGTGTGTCATGTTACATACACTTGCAACGCTTCCATAGCGCTAGAGTTCAGGGTCTTGAGCACTACAGAAGTAACTCAGAGCCAGCAGACGTTGTTCAGAATTGAGAGTGAGTGTGTACTGTGGGCATGTGCTTTATAACCCTATGTCTTGCAGATATAAGCATTTGTTTATGAAAACTTAAATAAGAGTGGTTTTTTTATTTATTCTTTTTAAAGGTGACAGAAAAGACAGCCAGGTATCAGCGGAAACTGGAAGAGAAGCAGGCAGATAATCTGAGAGCAATCAAGGAGAAAGAAAGCCAGGTAAAGGCAAAGATAAGTCTCAGGTTCAATGCTGCTACTCTGCACAGTAAATCCACAACAACGCAGGGGATAGCAGTCTTCCTTGTATATGTATTCTTTAACTAAAGCTACACTCATCCTCCACACCCATACACTTCAGACACCCACTCCTCAATATGTTGAGAAAAATGAATGGCTTAGAAGGTGGCTCCACCGGAGCCTAAAAGAGCTGAGGCAGAGGTGCTGCACTCCTACACTCCTTGTGGCAGCACTAGTATTCATCTAATCATACAAAACCCCCTAACTTTAAAACGTGATGGAACTGTATCTTTAGAGGAGATGAGTCTCATTCCTGAGCTACTCAGACTTTCAAAACACACAAGACATGTACGTGTACTTTTGAGGTTGATATGCAGTGAATATGCAGACAAGTGAGTCATCTGTCAAATTGTGGTGCAAATCAGAATAATGTAAATCAGCATGCAGCCTTCCTCCCCTCCTCCTCTTCAGGGAAGAGGACGCTTGCCTGGGAGATGGAGATAAGTAAGTCATTCAATAGTGGGTTGAGACCAAAATTGCCAAGTGCTAACATTTCATCATATCGGCCTCTCTAAGAGCACATTTTTATACCATTCTCAGCCTGAATTCTGCTTAGCTTCAGTGGTTAGAGAATGATTTGAGGTCTTTGTTTGCAGCTTCAGCAGGAAGCACTGGCAGAGTATGAGGAGAAATTGAAAAGTCTGAATACGGAGGTGCAGGAGATGGTGAAGAATTATGCGAAAGCAGTCTTTCCTGGAGAGCCAGAGATTCGGAAGGAAGCAGTGCTGAGCATTCCTGAGGAAGAACAAGGCTCTACAGAACAACTGGAAGAGAAGATCCCAGTGGCAGAGGTGTCAAGGCTTACAATAGCTATGGCTGAGCCCCCAGGAACCGAAACAGATGTCAATATTGAGGAAAGCATATTTTGAGAGATGCTTCCCTTGCTCACTGTTCCACTTCAGGAACGTTTATGGACATATATAGTAAAGTTAAAGACCAGCTTGACAAACTACTATCTCTTTCCATGCTGGGAAACTCCTGTAATCCTTCAGGAATTTACTGTTTTGTTGTTCTAGGTATTGGAAGTAGTTAGAAGAGCTCACCTTTCAGAGCATGCTTCACTGTCTATCTTCCACAGCCTTAATACCAAGGTGTTTCAGCAGTGTGAAAAGGCCTGCGGCTGAAGACAAGCTAGTTGTTGACATTGATGGCAGCATCTACATTAATACTCAAATCTGGGTTCAGACATCAGTTTTCAGAGCAAGTTCCCTCATCATTCATCACACACATCTGTTCACATCATAGTAGTCTTGGAGCTAGATCCTTTTGAACAAAATGCAACAGAGACACTCTGCAGTAGCCCACCTAACATGCTCCAACCAGCTGAAAGCTAGCCTAGAATAAAGCCTCCTGAAATACATGTATGCGTGGGTGTCAGGTGCTCAGCAAAAACTGTTGTCCCCTACAGTGCCTTTCCTTCTAGCAACACTACCTGCTAACAAACACAGCCTCTGTTTATAAAAAGAAAGGTCATTTTCATAGAACTTCCCAACTTTTTTTTTTTTTGGTCAGCATACCACCTCCTTGCACAGAAAAATGTGTTTGTATGGTTTTTTTTGATTGTTTCCCCCCCTCTTAGTCAGATGAGGACAACTTTCAGCGCAGTGGTATGTAAAACATAAAACAGCATTTCCTTCTGCAGAAATGTGCATTACCAGCATTCTAGCTTTTTCTCTTTCTTTCTTTTTAACCTCTGCTGATCCCCAGGGGCTGATTCTCACTCCTAATTCTAACTTTATGACTCTGACATGCCTTCAGGCAAGTTCTTAGATCCAGATCTGGTATCTCCTGAAGACCCTGCTAGTCTTCAGCACGCTTGTTGGACAATTATAAGGCATAGTATGAGGAGTATAAAAGCCTTCACATTTGTTCCTGCTATCACAAACACATTTGCAGAATTCTCACCTACAATAATTTGACATTTTTATAGCTTCAGTGAAACTTTTTCCCATGAAGCTAAGTTAGCTCCATATTACAGGCTTACAGTAACAACATTTACCAAAATTTTGAAGCTGCTTGAAAATAATTGTGTTGGGTAAATAAAAAGCCAGCCAGTTATATTGCCCATAAGAGTATCTTACACAGAAAGCTGAGCACAGCTTATAAGAACACGCAATGAATTATCCATTGAGCAGCAGAAAGAACAGCAGTTCTCCTAAGCTTATTTTACATGCTGCCATCCCAGTTAATGACAACCAAGGGCTCAGCATTGATCTGTAGAATATGTTCCTTGCTGCTAGGAAAGCCAAACTCCTCAAATATGCATGGTCTTTGGGACCTTGAGGGGAAGACCACACACTACTTCGGTTTGCAGGAGTACTGCTCACACCTTCCCCCAAAAGCCTTAGTCACTTCCCATTTTGTCATGAATTATGTCCACCTGTGACTAACAGCAATTTTCCCCCTTCAGTGACATAACATATGTCTTGTTCCACAGTCTGATGCTGAAGGAAAATTGCCCAGCTGTATGACTTCAAAGGGCAAATGGTCCTCAGCCTCTTGCAGCCCTAGCAGATACCTGCTGCTGTCTGTCTTCACTAACACAAAACCTTCCAGCAGAAAACACTGGGAAGTCCAGGTTCCCAATATCTTGCCTTTGTCTTGCAACAGAAAAAAGGGTAGATTCCTGTTAGCCATCTTTACGCTTCCACTTTCTAGGACAGCAAAGCCTTATTTTGTGAATGCAGAACTTACATCACTGTCCTCTGCCTCCACACATACTTTCTCTCACCTGTTTTATGACCTTGTGCACTGAACAGCTTTGATACAGCAAGTTCTCACTCATCCAGAAGGAAGGAACTGGAAACATACGGTCCAACTCTTTTCCTACGACCATGTAAGACAGACTGTGCTTATGGATCCTAAAAAAGCAGAAAACAGCAATAATTCAGTACAGAGCAGCAACATTGTGGGACTTCCTCATATCAAGTCCTGAAATAACATTAGCCCAAGAACTGGAGTTTGGCTTGCCAAAGTATACTTACACAAAATTCACAGGGACTACGCAAAATTCGGCACTTGTATTCACCAGACTTCGTAAGGGGAGAGGAAGCACTGACCTGACCAAAGAAGGAGGAAGAAAAAAAAAAAAAAAAAGCCAACTGTCTCCAGCTGTCCATTTGTAAATAAGCAAGACTTAATTAAAAGAGGTGGAAGAAGATACACTTGGGAATACAAAAGGAAATGGGAACTGCCACTTTTTATTACAAATGCTGAAATGCTTATCCTAGCAGTATGATACTGTCAAACCTTTCAAATTTTTTCAAGGAAACGGGGGGGCGGGGGGCAGG
>VXAL01000271.1:0-44830 GCA_013399475.1 Chauna torquata | reverse complement strand
GGGGGGGGGCAGATGAAAAAATCCCACAACCTAAACACTGCTGAACATAACCCTGAACCTGCAGTTGAGCAGATTTGTGGCTACTGTGTGTCTTAGCAGCAGCAGCCTAGAGACCCTTGAATTGATGCAACCCTCAATGCATTTGGCCATTCTAGCCCCCTTTTATTGTGACATTACAGAGCTGCAGACAATAGAGTGTCTTTAAACCCAGCCACAGAAGAGAAACAGCTGAGAAAACAGTCTGAAAAGTTGCTTCTTCCATCCTCTCATTAGTGAAACCTTTGCCCTTAATTTGAGACAATGCTAGAAGAGCAGTGCTCCTGACTGCAGCGACACTCTCTCTTCTCTCCCCAGAATGTGCCACTATGCGGTGTAACCTATTAGCCTTCCCCACCCCTCAACTCGTTCTTCAGGTTTCTGTCTTTTCTGGAAAAGTGAGCTCAGTCATGGCAAACCCACAGCATGTAGTGGTTATTACATGAGAACTGTTACACCTAGAAACTGCATTGAGAAACGCATCATGAAGTGCTGCTATAATAACCAGCTCAAGTAGGCATGAGAGACGAGATGCTCCAAACCTGGTCTGACATCCAAGAAGAGACCGTACCTCCCCTGCAGCATTAATATAATACTGGAATTGTGTATTGTAAATTTCTGACTTATTTATTTTCTAAAAAAATAAAAATAGAAAATTAAAAAAAATGTATTTCTTACAAAAACTGGATCATCTTTTTATTTTTACTTTCTTTGATTGAGGTTAGTGGATATGGGTGCAAGTCCCAAATGTTGCACAATGTACCTATGTGTTATTATAGACAGCAAGCGCCCAGAGTTTTCTGCCGTCTGTGCCCACAGATCTCAAATTCAGCTTCTTCAGTTACTAAATATGCAGTGAAGTAGGGTTTTGTTGTTGATTTGTTTTGTTTAAAAAAACAAAACAAAACACTACATCCTTCTCACACACATTCAGCCCTAGTTCATTCCCTTCATTACTGTACTTAATAACAAAATCTAGCAAAGCCATTTACTGACAGCTCAAATACTGCTCCTCATTACCAATACAGGCGACCTTGCCCGGCTCTAATGTAGTGGCCTCCTCCTCAACAAGCACAGGTCAGAAGAGCATTTCAACAGGAGTCAAAACTAGTTTGGCGAGTTCACCCTCCTCATGTTGGCTTATTCCTAGTTCAGACTAGTAAAGGGCCTGCCTAGAGACTAAAAGGCCCTTCACAGACACGCCAGAACAGCAATGCAGGGCCCAGCCTGCTGTGTCTTACACTTGCATCTGGTTCTCTCCCACCGCACAGCCATGAGCAATGCCAGCTTACCAAAGCACGTCCTTCATAGCTCATCTTGACTGCTAGTTGGGCTCCCTCACACGTGCCCTGGAGCTCTGGTGTGGATACTTGTTACTAATGGCCATTCTCCTTCTGCTGACAGCAGTGACTTCTCTGTTGCAGGACTGAAGCTTTGCTTCAGGAAGAAGGTGGTAAAATATTGCTTTCCAGTTAGATCAATTTTGCTGCTTTTCCAGAATAGCCTTCTCCATCCCTGAAGTCTCACTCAGGCTGTGAAGTTTGAGGGCCTTCAAAAAAAGATGACAAACATCACAGCAAGGGAGAACTGCAGCCAGGAAGCAGTTTAATATCTTTGACTTTAAACCAGCTTGCAGTGCTGGCAGTTCCAAACTGGAGCCCATATTCATTAGCCCCCTGCTTGCTATACTGGGGGGCTGGCAGGGGAGATGAAGGATGGTGGTAGAAGTGGGATCAGCACAGGAGGAGGGGCTGCTTTCCCAGTGAGAGCGCAGAGCAGAGCCACAGCGGTCACAGCAGTAAGGAAGACTGCAAATGGAAAACGCACCCAAAACCGATCCAGCAAAACACTGGCCCGGAGCGGGGTTCCTCAAGCCATTATTTCCAGATGCAACAGTCACACCGCACTTCTCAGCCACACAGTGCCTGCAGTTACTCACCCAGATTCAGACACAGGTGGATGCAACTGGAAAACAAGGAGCTGCGCTTAAGCGGTTCCCATCAGTGTAAATGTAAACCAGCAATGCTCACTGTTTTGCAGCCTGAAACTGCTGATAACAAAAGCCATTCGGAGCTGCTTCTAACTGTATTTCTAGGGGCACAACAGCCACCACCTGCTCCATGTCATTTCATGGCACGCATTGCGCAACACACGCTGAAGTGCTTGGTGTGCTTACCACCCTTCTGCACGCACACAACATCCAGCACGGCAGAAGCACAACTCTCATAATGGCTAAAACAGGGCTTTGTCTCCAGCTTCAGCCACCCAGTCCATACCGACCATCCAAAACCCCTCCAGAGAGTTTTTTTTAGAGATTATTTTAAAGGATAGTTCATCTCATCTCTCTCTGGAAGAAACTCAGACACGTAGTTCAGACCTAAATGTGGATATGGGATGGGATGCCTCCATCTCCATGCACATTGCCAAAGCACAAGGGTTTAGTTTGTGGGGTTTTTTTTTGTTTTTTTTTTTTTTCCATTCACACCCTTACAGTGAATGAATGCAACAGAATAAACCCAAGTTACAGGGACATACATGTAAAGCCAGGGCAGAACAGCAGGGCTTGATCTAGTGGAAGTCTTCACTCCTTTCTCCCATGACAACACTGCCTAAAAAAGAGTATGTTTCACAGGGACAGAGACAGCCCTAATGGCAGTGGCAGTGAAAAGGGGAAGGATGAGCCCTCTTTCTCCATGCAACACACAACAGGACAAAGACGGTCTCTCCAAGCCAGGTCAGGCAGACTCAGTCTCACTCACAGGCTGCTCCCCGCCTACAGCAGCCCTAGGAATGAGGGATACCACTGCTACAGCCCCCTTCCCTCCAGCCTGCACCAACTCAACCAGCACTGCCTGAAGAAATCCTCAGCTGTTTCGTCATCCAGCCTGGAGACCTCTCATCACTGCATCATGCCTGCTTTTTAGCAGCTCCCTTCAGTGAGAGCTCCCCTACTGCCTGTGAGCTTTTTGAGGTCAATATAGCAGGCTGAACCCAGTACTCTCCTCTTTTAACCTTTTTAGCTCTTTTTGCCATCATCTCTAAGCAGAACATCAGTTCTCTTGACAGCCTTTGGACAACATAAATTGGTTAGACAAAGCAAGAGCTGAAATAATGCCAAAATAAAATGCTCTTCGTGAGACTTTTTTTTTTTTTTAAGGGTGTGGACATTTCAAAAAATAGTCATAGCTCAGCTAGACTATGACACAGATGCAAGAAAACTCTAGTAGTTTGGATTCATGTTATCAATATCCTGTGACGTTTGAAACCTGAGGAAGAAAACTCACCATGATGACCCTTATACCACATCACAATTTCTATTGTGCAACTCTTCCGTTATTAAACAAAGCACTGGTACAGCTTTATCAGGTTATTTATGCATAAGTGCATGAAAAGTAGGTGGAACATTTAAATAGATTACATCTTAGTGCTAAAAAAAATCTGCTAAAAGTACTTTTCAGAGTGTATTCAGAAGAATCACTAACTGTAAGCATAACCACATCTCAGATGGAGTACAGACCACATTCTGCATCAACACCTTTCCTCGCTGAAGTGGTCTTCAGGCCTCAGAGGCCTTGTGTGCTGATGCTCCTCTAGACAGAATACCATCTCTAACCAAAGAGGATGAAACTTCTGGAACATGAGAAATGGACAAAAGTAAGATAAAGGCACTAAAAGTTCTTTCGGCAAATGTTACTGTAGGGGTTTCAGACAACACAAGGAATTATTTTCCAACAACCTTTGAGGGATACCATGCTTCCGGCAGCACGACGACTCATTGAGTCAGCGCACATCGGTTACTTACGATCTCCAGAATAGAAATGCCACCTTCTGATCTTCCAGCACTATTTCTTTCTGTGGAATTCAGACATCTTTGAAGATTTCTTTGTGTAGCTGTGAAGCCCTGCCCATGTTTTTGCTTACCATAGGATACTTGCTGGTCACAGGGTGACATGGTAGTTGGATCAGATAGATCTCTTTAACGAGGCTGTTTTATACAGAAACCAAGATTAAGACAAGAGTAGTGCCTGTACAGACTGATCCTAAATCTGCCACTGTTCTTTATCTTAGATTCTTTTTACATTTTCATCTTTTATGTAGCATATTCTAAAGCTCATTCTCTACTACTAAATTCTCTTGTGCAAAATACTTATTTTCAGGAGCCCCAACTTTTTACTATATTCTTAGAAATCAAATAATGGTGATTCCTAAGCAAAGGAAGAGTCCAGCCACAACAAGGGCTATGCACTACAGCTGAAGAACCACAGCTGGGACTCTCTAAAACAAGAACACTATTAACAAGATAAGCAGCATGCAAACTCATGTCTGGGCCAACAGGCAGATTCCCTAATGAGAATTCAGCACTGACATTCAGGAAAATAAGGAGGGGGTGGGGGAAAAAAAGTAAAGAATGATATGGCACATTCTTTCAGATGAGGAGCCCAGCCCAGGGGAAAGCTTCCCCTTGGGGTCTCTTCACTATCCATTGGTGGTAGGAGGGAAGTTAGGGCAAGTGCAACTCCCCTCGGCTGGCTGGTCTGCTGTTATCACCTTTGTTATCATCACGCCCTTCACATTTTCAGAGCACTTTAGAGACACAAAGGAAAAGCCTGAAGGTCACTGCTAAAGCAGACCAGTTTTCCGTGGTAAGTACATGCAGATCCCTCTGTACAGGCAGTTCTCTCTGCTCCCTTTCCTGCACTTACAGGAAACACTGCCTTCAAATACTTAGTGGCCACTCTGCATACCGCTAGCTGCTCTAGACCTTCCTTCAAACCATGTCCAGTTGAAAGTTACAGTTCAGGCTCAATTTGTACCTAACAGTCCAAAATTATCTTCTACCTCTGTAACAAAGATACAGTGCTGACATGACCAGTGCTGTTCCAGAAGGAAGTGCTGCACAGTAGCTACTGTATTTTAAAGCCACTCTCCCTGCCCAATACATTCCCACAGAGTCAAGATTTACTACTTATTATTATCCCCACTTTATAGTCTAGGACCTAAGGCACAGCAAAATGCTTTCTCCAGGCTATAGGGAGAAGCATAGGATTCTTCTCACCAAATTGAACAATATCTTAAAAGCTGGGAGCCTCATTTCATCTAGGGTCCTTCGTAACCAGTGGTTAAAAGATAGGGGCCTCTAGAGAAAGATTTGTCCCATTCTGAAATAAATGGGATAATAAGCTGACGCAGTCGACAGCGCATAACCCTTTTTGAGGAGGACGGGCACCATTATATAAACACAAGCGTGACTGGGAGGTGACAGCAGTCACAGACTCCCTGCTTGATTCAGCAAATTGTTCACATAAATTCAACCTGCCATCTTCAAAGGCCTGCCGTATGCTGATTGCCAGGGCTGTGGCAGCATGGAAAAGACTCAATATTAGCAAAGCTGGCAGAAAGAAAAAATAAAAAGGAACCATTCAGGTGAAACATGACACAAAACAGGAGAAAACCCTGAGATACAAGTGTAACCTTGTTGACAGAGCATACAAAGATAGTCAGAGAAAACAACATCTCAAAGCATAATTACCCACTGAGTAGACTATAAGCTCTTCTGAGCAGAGGCTATATTTTGTTATATACTTAGATATTGCTTAGCATGCAGGAAATCTGGCTCCTGAACATTACTGCAACACAAATTAAAAACCTGCTCTGCTTATCATAATTCTCCTGACTGGTTTTGTAGTTCTTGGGGAGGAAACTGTTGGTCGTGGAGACAGAGCTTCAATCTTCATAAAAATCACAGGTTTATCTTAGGATTTATATCTGATTCCACACTCATCTAAGTAATGGAGCAATTACTTGGTGATATGTCATACACGAACTGTACAGAAAGAAACACAAGAATCATGTATTTAATTCTGTATTGGACAGAAAGATGGATACTTTCCGCATTCTTCACAAATACGATGATGAGTTTTTAAAATTTTATAAGATACTTGAATGCAATCTTCCGAAGGTCTTTCCTTCACCGTGTTTAGTCAGTCTTGGGCCAAAGTATAAATGACATTAAAGCTTGAACCTGTCATCTCTTGCTCCATGAAATGTTTCTTTCAGAATCCAGGCCTTCTGCTATAGCCTATGCTTGTTTCAAAAGCCACACAGCCACAGAATAGATAGGTTACACCGGACTTCAATGTCCACACTCTTCCTTTACATCTTTGAACTATAGACACATTTTAAAGCATCTCAGCACTGCAACAGGCATATGAATAAATCAAGATCTACTTTAATTTAAAACAAGTGCAAAGGATTCACAACAACAGATAAGCAGGATCATTTGTTTCAAACTATAAATCTTTTTTAAGCCCTGCTCTTTTGCATAAAAAAGCAGTGTATGTGGAATACAGAAACATTTTACATCAAAAACATCAAAAACTTTCCAGTGCAGCTAAGGAAGAGCTAAACAAATCCATTTCAATTAACTTCATCAGCCCCAAACTTAGACATCCACTCTAGGCAAACCACCTACGATCCCTCTACTGGCCACAGGCGGAGTGCTATTGAGAGACAGCAATTTCATCCTTCAGCAGGTATCTAAAATAACGGAGATGAATCACCTTCTGGAGGTGCTCCTCTCACCGTGGTCTACAGAGGCAATCTATATGCTTCTCAGTCTGAGTGCCCACCATTTAGGTGACTGGCATCAGTGCAGATGAATTCCATCCCAAATTACTTCAAGTAATCAACTGTGGCTTCAATTTTGAAGCAGGATCTGTAACTGGAGTAAATAGCAGAGAATAGAGATTATTAACATCTTCTGAAGAAAATTCAGTTATGAGGTCAGTATCCAAGACAGTAAGACTGTCCCAAGAATAACTTAAATGCCAATAAATTTATAAACTCAAAATGGGATCCCAGTTTCACATATAAGACTATATTCTTGAGACCTCACGACAATACGCACCATCACTGTACAATGTTACATCCTGACCTATAGTCCAATTACCTCAACTATCTCACTGATTAGAAACTGTATCATACAAAATATCTAAATCTATTTAAAAATAACTGAGAGAGCCGCTTAGACAACCAGAAACCTCCTGAACATATCAGCAAAGGGGTGGTGGGGAAGGGCATACCAATTACAAAACATACATCAAAAGTTTCCCTTCTCCCCATGTTCTGCAGTAGCAAGCAGGGGAGATGGAGGCTGAACAAACAGCCTCACCATGAACATAAAAATCTCTCCTGGGATATGCAGGACAGCTGAAACTTTTTCATGCTGTCCCCTACAGCATTCCCAAAGTGCTGCCCCACATTTATCTCCGGGTAGCACTTCTTGGCCTCTCCTTGGAGAAAGGACTCGGAAGGAAAGCTGCCTGGAAACCAAATATAGGAACAAGCTTTCACAAAGTCTCCATTCCAACCAGCACTGGAGGTGTTGCATATTGTGAATTTTCAACCACAAGATCCTGGTGGCAAGAACAACTGTCTTCACAGAGTCCACTTCGAGGCCTGCCTCCAAGGGTTTCCCCTCCAAAAGTTTAAGATCATGAAATGGATTCAAGACTGACCACTAAACCATACATATTCCTCAGCAAAAGAGAAGCATGTTGACACAAGAGAGCCATTTGAAAACAAATATGTACATATCACATCTGCTCCCTAGGAAAATATGTACAGTTTTCTAGGTCCACGCTTAAGTGAAGATTAAAATCATCTGTGAAAAAGTCTCAGAGGAGAAAAATTGGGAAGTCTTTTTTGCATTGTTGGACAGTTTAAAGGCATCTGTGCCCCAAAATGTACATCTAGGTTAGCTCAAGACTCCAGTGTACAACTAACAAAACAAAGATCACATTTCTAATTGGGAAATCTTGTTCCAGTTCAGTAGTCAGCAGCCAAGGTTTGCAGGAACTTGCAGGCATTCAGATACACAACCTCAGACTCCATATAAAAATGCTATTCTTTGGAAGAAGCAATCCAGAAGTCATGAAATACCTGCGTTATTCTTGAGACATACTTGGTCTTATTATGAACTAGTATGTATTGATTGTCTTCAGCAAAAGAGAAGCCACACAGGCTGAGATTGCAAGGACAGTATTCACATTCATCCTGTGAAAAGATCACTGACAAGTTCCGAGCACCATTCACAGAACAAGACTGCCTGATCTCTTGGTTATTTATAAATGTTACTTCTTCCTAGCATTTCCCCTTACGTGAAGTCAGCAGGTAGAGGTACGCTTTCTGTATTGCTGGATAAGGGGGACCAGGCACTCTGGAAGTCCTGTCTGGAGCAAAAAGGGGTGATCCAGAAGCTCTTGTGCCGTTGCTCTTTCTAGTGGTTCCCGTGTCAACATCCTTTCCAAGAAGTCTCTCAGAACTGGGGAAGTCTGTAAAAAAGCAACCAACAAAGTCAACCCCCTACAGGAAAGAGGCAACAGGTCGTTTGACAACAGGTTGCTGAGGTAGGTTTGCTTAAAAGGGAGCCTGTACATTTCAACTTTGTAACTCTGTTTTTGCACAGAAATGTAACATGAGATAGCATGCTTTTTAGGGAATAACTGCAACAACTTTCTGTCACCAGTAGGCACGACATTTACACACCTTGTTTTGTTTTTAAGGGGCCACACCAAATTAAGACGAGTGCCTGCCATGTCCTTACATCTAAGTTACTTTTGCTTCCCATTTTGTTATTTGCTCTTTTCTGCATTTCAGCTGAAAAATTCAGCAGACTTCCTGAGGCACATCAGCTTGGGTGTGAAGGGTTGATCACTTCCTTCTTTTACTGGCCACAAGAATGTGGAAAAAGTACTTAAATATGACTCCCAAACAGGTTTTGAGAATGGGGAAACTTGATGCTGCTTCTACAAGAAGATTAAGAAACTGCAGAACAGTGTATCAAAAAAACTAAATGACCACAGCAGGTCTGTCTTCTAAAGTATGTGTATTGAGGCCTGTTGAGTTGCCAGACCCGAGAACCAGTGAAAGGCTCTGCACGTCTCGTGCTGGTAGTAATCCTCTGTATCATTAAAACTGAATAAAAAATGAACTTGGAATATTTTTATTTATTTTAATACCACTAATTACATCCATTTTAGACTGGGAGATCATCCCAGATGGTGTCTGTTTAGCCTGTTGCACCCAATACTACAGTAATTGACCCCAGTGAGCCATTAACTTAATCAACATGGAGGGCTGAATCTATAGCTGATGTTGGCCTCCATTCAGCCAGCAGGGAGACAGGAGGATGGCCACAGGCCTGCCGATCCAGAGATCTGCTGGTCGCTAGTTTGCTTCCCAGGACAAAGTAGACCACAGCAAGACTATGAATGGCTGTGGTTTTCACAGCCTGTGGTGGGGTCATCTCACCAAGCAAGGTGTGTGTTCCAGACCAGAACTGGCTTTACGCTGCCTAAGTGCGTCCAGAATGTGACCTTGAAATTGTAATTAGTGTGGCAAAGCCAAATAGGAAAGACTGCAGCTGTTGGTGTTTGAGTGTATGCTGCTAGTTCAGCAGTCTACTCTGTTAAATAATTCAGTTTTAGCAGCTGCAGATATTCTGATTAATTGGAAAGGCTGGATAGCTCAGAATGCTGCAGAAGCTATTTGATCTCAGAGGCTTGGACTGAAATGAAAGGAGGACTGCTCTAAGTGATGACTAAAAGGTAATCACAGCATTTCTTATGTCACTGCTAGTTTTTCCATAAGAAACCATGAAGCTGAGTTAATCTTCAAAGCAGCTGCAGTGTCCTCCATGAGCTGCTGTCTGTATCGAGCTCTCTTGCTCTGACCATAACGCAGCCTTTGCATTCGTGAAAGCTGCTAAGCTGGAAACTCTCAAGAGCAAGAATCCTTCCATTCCTTTACCTAGAAGATGAGCTACTCTATTGACATAAGCAAGATATTAATTATTGGCTCCACCTGAAGCAGCTTCAATTTGTATTATCAGGTTTATGCCCAACTGACCTTATGTTATTAGGACTGTTTCCCAAACCAGCCACTAGCTGTCAGCAGCAGCTTGCATCCACTGAGGCACCAGGGCCGAGGAAGTTCCCCAAGAAACATGTTCTAGCCAGACCACATTCAGAGCCAGCTTTACAGGAAACAGCTGGTATGGATGTTTCCCCATGATAATTAGCAGGTTCACAAGCGCTTTGCCAATATGCTCACCCTGTGGAAGTTTTTCAGTTTGGGAGGAGGACTGTCACGGAGTCTTTTCATTGCCTGAACTGGAGAATCACTAAAATAGGGGGGTTCTCCATCCACCATCTCTATCACCATGATCCCCAGAGACCAGATATCCACCTGTGGGAGCCAACATCACATCAACACACGCAGCTCAGAGCAACAGGCCCTTGCTTTGTTGCTTTCACAAAGCCTACAGTACCCGACCCATGACAGACCTTACCGAGAGAGGAAAAACATCAACCCATTTGATGCTATTGGATCCCTACTGCAGCTTAACAAAGACAGCTTTCCACCCAGGACTGATCCATGCTGGTGTTGCAACATGCAAAGGTCTGCAAGTAACTGCTTGTGCTATACCTGGTTGTTTGGTAAACAAAACTAATCACTCTGCTGCCACCTGCCCATAATTTCAGAGCTCCCATTTGTTCCTTCCCTGCTCTCCTCTCTGCCTCTCATGGCATTGATTGATTTACTGATCCGTATCACATCACAGGCTGCTTCTTGCTAACATCTGTCCACACTACAGCATATGCAGACCTATTCCAAGCTCAAGGTATAAAAATAGAGTAAGCTTACACCTTGTTCCAGGAAGCAGAACAACTTTTTTTTTTTTTTTTTAACTCCTTTAAGTCATATTGATATCACAATTAATTCTGCAGTCAGTTATAGTTCTACTTTAAATAGACCCTAGAAGCTTTTCCTAGGGAACCTAATATTTTGCTGTGACACCTCAGAATATCATTTGCTACCTCTTCTGATTTTAAGAAAGTGGTCCCTTACCTCGGTAGTGTATGGTACCCTTGCAATAACTTCTGGAGCCATCCAGTAGGGAGTACCTACAAGGGACTTTCTTTTAGGTACATCTTTACTGATCTGAGCACAAAAACCAAAATCTGAGAGTTTGACCTGTGCAAAGACAAAAGCAACCAAACTTAAAAATAATTTTTAAACTACATGGAGGGAAGCACCAAAGATAAAGAAGACAAAAGGAGTAAGAGGATGAGGTATAAACAAGAGACTGTGAACAGAAAGGAAATAAGGAGACAGACTAAGGCTACAGCAGCAGAAGACAGGAAACAATTTTTCTGAGGAAACCTACCCTTCCATCCAGCGTCAAAAGAATAGAGTCGCTTTTAATGTCTCGGTGAATGACCCCCTGAGAGTGAAGATATGAAAGAGCCTGCAGCACTGATTCACACACTGTTGCGATTTGCTCTTCATTTAGCCTGAAATTAAGGACATAGTTTTTAACTGGATTGTACTCTTCTGTGGGTAGTACTAATTCATAAGTCCTCTGTAAAGGCACAGTGCGGTTTTGAAGTTGAGTTGCAGATAGGTATTTTGGTTCCGCACGACCAATCTCTCTTTTTTTTTCCTGTTCTTTTACAACTGTTTTACTGTTGAAAACATTTTTGTCTTAATGATTAGCAATTTAAAGTTTTCATAAGTCTAATACACAGAACTTGCATGTTAAATCCTTTATCTAAATTCATTCTGCAACATGCTGTTTCAAACAATTATGATGCTCAAGACTGCTTCTTCATGCCAAGATGCCCCAGTAACTGTTGAGACAGCCTTTTTTTTTTTTTTTCTTTTAAAGCACATATAGTAGAGCTATTCTTCACAAGGCCTATTGTGCAACTTCATCCAGAAAGGATCTAAACAAGTAATTTGACAGAGAATATGGGGATCCCTTACAGATTTAATGCAGCTGGACAGCTTGGATAGTCTTATACCTAACTAAAGGTAGCAAAGGTTAGAAATAGAGGAAGACGTTAATTCCTGAATTTTAGCAATATCTGTTAGCATGCTGCATACAAACTCCAAGAACCTTATATTTGGAAACTTGCTATTTGGAATACCAGCACAAGAAACTTCATGATCCAGCGTAAGTAAGAAGGGGTGGAAACGAAAATTGTCTCCTGTAACTGGGGCCAACGACAAAGGTTTCTGCACACGTATACTGAGGAATGCTAGAAGTTAAGTATTTTGAAGAATCACTGAAGTAGCCTATTTGAGTGCTTTTGATTCTCAGCCTGTCTCCAGCAGTTGTTTCAAACCACTCTCCATTGAGGGCATAGAAATGATACCTCTTCAGATCCAGGCCTGCAGGTAAGACTCCGGAAAAGAGAGAGCTCAGAAGGTAGAGCCATACAGAACACACCTTCTAAATATGTAAGAGCAATTTCTATACATTCAGGAAGGAGACTGCACCATCATCTAAGAAATTTATACGTCCATTGCTTGTTTGGTATTCCACATTCCGTTCTATCAAGCTGACCATCTGACCAGGACGTTGCATTTGGCTGCACTGTGCCATGTTTATAATACATCTGAAATGTACCTGAAGGATGGCAGGGGGCTAATCTTGCCATTACAATTTAACCTCTGAAGGGAGACGGACAAAGGCTAACCCTAGGACTTCGCCAGTACAGAACCTAACCTATTTAGAAACAGTGCTTTTTACTTCATAGTGCATGAGCTATAAGAAAAGCTGATACCCTTCTGAGCTCTGAGGTTCTAGAAGATAAAAAGAGGTATACTTTCAGCCTGTAATGTATGGAATTTGGTTTCAGTCAAGTGATTGCACAGTGTAAGAGATTACGAGAGGATTAGCTCACTCCTAGAGATGCAAATCAGTTATCACCTTCAGCAAGTATTTAATGAGGGGAATGAGGGTGTTTTCCTCCCTGTGAAAAACTGATAAAGCCTTGCAGCTTACTTTTGATAAATGTTATGGTTATAACAGATCCTGCTTCCACTATGTGGAAAAACAAGCATTCATTAAAGGGTTCAAAGGAAGGCTTTGTAAAATAACATCTAGGCCGACAACCCACAATGGAATTTGATCTCACTGGTGGATACAGACTACATGGACACTTTGTAACCCTTTCCAGAATATACATATTTTTCTAACTGTAGCTCCATTGGTTCTGCTAATACCAGCTAAGAGCTACAAGAGTTTCGCTGGCTCTACAATGCCATAACTCAGCACTCTTCAGGACTAAACATTCTGTTTCCTGTCCAGGAGCAGAGAGAGGACTTGGACTGAAACCTTGGTTCGCAGTCCCTGAGATGTGCCTCTGAACAAAAAGCTGGAGGGCTGGCCAGACAACTGTCTCCAAGATATCCCTCACAGGTGGGGTTGTAGAGGTTACAGAGGACAATGTGCCTTTTTTTCCCCTCTCAAACATATCACAGATGCACATCCAAAACAGAGAACCCAATAATAGAACAAGATATATGCTTTAAACCTACCACAAGATCAGTAAAGGCCAGTCAAAGCATGTTAAGTGAATTAAAGGCATACTACAATTTTAAAATGTAAATACAATTAGTGTTAGCAATACTACTTAATTGTAATCCAGTTAAGATTCTGAATCTTCAAAAAGAGGAAAGCTCATTCTACAGAAATTCTTGGTCAGTTTTTTCTTTGGAGCTCCCTGTAGCAGTTTACAGCCTTGCAGGACTGCTCCGAAGCTAGGGGAGGGTGCTCCAGGGTCAGACAGGTAAGACACAATTGTCATAAATGCATCACCAGAACTCTTTGTGAGTGGGACTCTAAAGAGGACATTTGAGGACAACTTCTTTGCCCTACAGAAATGCTTTGGGCATTAATGAATATGAAGTGGTGTGGATACAAAAAGGAATTTAGGAGAGCATCCTGTAGTTGCTATCATTAGGCAGTGAAATTTGGGAAGGAGCCCAGATCTCAAGGCTCTGCTGCACTTCTCCAGAGGAGTTAGCCACAAATTCAACCTCTCTAAGGTTGTACCACTACAGACTATTAGTGTTCTTTAATAGTTATTCAGTGAGCTTCCTGGCCAGAATACAACAGATATAGTAAACAATACTTTTTATGAGTACTGGGTTTTACAGGGAAGGTCATCAAGGATATAAATAGTGGGTATCTAAAGTACTGTAATGAGTTCCCTTCTACACCAGTAGTAGAACTGAATGCTTCAAATGGATGACAGTTAAGAAGTGTGATTGCAGTGCCATGAAACTGCTACAAGCATCACAAGAGCTCAGAGGGAAACTATTCTTCCCAGAAATCTCTGCTCTGCTGTTGCCTGCGAGGTGGAAACACAAGCACTGATGCTTTGCATTTTGTTTCGTACCTGATCTGAGACACGATGTCTGTGAGGGCTCCCCCCTGCAGGAACTCCATCAACACCCAGAGCTCCTCTCCCACTAGATAGCTCTTGTACATCTCCACTACGTTGACATGTTGATAGTCCCTCATTATCACCACCTGTTAAAACACAGGGAACAATTGACCACCACACCACCACTTATAAAACCTAATCCTACCCAGAAAGCAAATATGCATAACGCTACGAGTACAATGCAGTACAATGCCTCCTTCCCCACAGTCATTCTTTTTCTTGGTACTAGCATAATTCTGTTAAAAGACACATGTATCCTGCTCTTTTTTTTTTTTTCCTCTCTTTATTTTTTTTTTTTTTTAGAAACACATCTACTGTTACCACGGCTTTATGGTGGACAACAGAACCCCACCTCTCTTTATTACACTCACCTCATTAAAAAGGAGCTCCCGACGCTGCTGCTTTCTCAGATCCATCATTTTCACTGCCACCTGACGCCCTGAGTGCTTCTCTCGAGCAATACAGACAATACCTGTGGACCCTTCACCAATCTTTACATAGTTCTCCAGCAATGTCCGGGGATCCCCTTGGTCCACTACCATCCTAAGAGCAGCTTTGAACTGCTCGTGAGTCACAACCACCGGGTCCTCACTGGCCTGCTGCCCTTTCACAGAAGAGTCCTGGGGAAGGTGAAGATTGCTAGAACTAGTCTGAGTCTGCCGGTTTCTGGGAGACCCTGCTGGTGATGGCCTGCCTTGGGGCACTGCAGTCACCTTCTCCTTTGTTGGTGATTTCTGGGGGGTCCCAGCTTCTGAAATCATCCTGGGGAAATCAGACGCAGGCGGATCTGATGGAAGAGACTGGGCTTTGGCTGCAGGGCTGCATGGTGAACCCCATTGCTGGGGCCTGAAGAAATTATTAGGCTTTGGGAAGAATGAATATGCAAGCAGAAGAAAGAAAAAGTACTGGTTAGATTAACAATAAGTGACAGGTATCAGCTGCATGTTACACCACTCTGGCCTAACTCATTTTGTAGCAGACCAAAATTAAGACCTCTAGGTTCTTGTCTCCAGGCCTGCCCAGTATATATATGCTGCATGACTAGAAGAAGCCACATGGTTGCTGATTTTCAAGAATCAGTTACAGGATGGGTGTTATGCTTTAAGGACCGCCAAAAGGAGGCAGGGAACCTGTTTTCAGAGGGCTAGATATCAGCTTGTGCTTAAAAAAGCCAGCCTGCTAAAAAGGCTTCCAACCTTGCCACCAAAATTCAGGGGCAACCTGAGTTGCAGAGAATTTGAAAATCCTTTATCCCTCTGTGCCTCTGATCTTCCTATATAAAAGGAAAGAGGATTCATGCCAAAGCTGTAAATCACTTTGATGTCTTGCCCTAATTCCCTTTGGGTAATTACACTCTGCCTACGGAAAACTCCCTCTGCACCTTCCACTGCAGAGCATTCCTGTCGATCAGGCACAGAATTAGCACTCTGTTTTGGGAAAAGCACCACCAACCAGAATAGCTATGGATGGCCAGCATAACATTTCAGCAACACAGAGCCACCTGCCACCTTGCCATATCACTGGCTTACAACTGACCTCCAATGCATTTGGATTAGCAGTGCTCTTTCCTGAAAGACTCAAGGGTTTTTGGAGATCTCCCACTCAAGTATCAAGCTGGCCCAACCCTGTTTAATTTACGAGATCTAGTAAGATCACAGCCTGCGGCAATGTGGCTTCGGGATACACATTCCCATGCTAGCCCTACACATAGGTCTCCCAAGAAGGATAAATCTTGAAGTGCTCATACTCGCCCTGGAAATGCTGACTAATTAAAACCTCTAGCAGGTTAGGTATAAAATACATTATACTTAGTTATATTTACAGTAATATTGGATCTGACAGTGTAGCACTTCAGAAAGAGCAAACCAACCACTTGTATTATAGGACAAATAAAAACTTCAAAGCAACAGGCTTTTTTGCTCTCACAATTCAGACAGATTTATTAATAAGTTAATAACATGGGCATGGGAACTGAAAATTAGCAACAGAGAAACTTTTAAAGGAACATTCATTTTCTCTCAGAAAATAATTGTGTAGAATTTAATTATATGCACCTCGGTTTTTAATCAAGGATTTCTGAGAACAGTAAAATCTGCATAAGTCAAACACACGTACAGCTCATTTTCATACACACACAGACCCTGAACGTATGATTTAGTAGGTCCTGGCACTGTGGTGCTGGAGTGCACAAACACAAACTGCCTGTCAGAAGTTACTTCCTCTTCACTTACCAGCTCCACCCCTGCAGTTCTGTGGAGACATGCTCATGGCAACGAAATATCTATTTCCCAACTCTTGTTTTGTCTCAGGAGGGAGGGAAAAAAAGGGTTTTTATATAACCTAGAGCAGGCAAAAGGGCACAACTCAAATGCAAGCTCACTCATGTTTGTCTAACTCACATAAGTGTTATTTCCTGCTCCTGTTATTTGACAGTCCCTGTACACACATTTTCAGTCTCTGGACATTTCGGTACGTCACTGTTCTCCCACCTCTTCCCCTCATGCTAGGTCAAAAGGAAAGAGCGCTCCACCTTCACATGGTGACTATCGGCAGCCTGTCAAGGCACCCACCTCCCCATTTTTGGTCAGTGGTATCCCCTCTCCATGTCATCTGCAATTGTGCGTTTCTTAAACGTCACAATTACACACCATCATCTCCATTTGTAAGGGAGACTAAGGTTTTAATCATTGGAGGCTGTTAAGAACAGCCTACGTAAACAATTGCCAGCGATGGCGTAGATCCTTCATTGGAGCAGAGAGATGGACTAGATAACCTCAAGGTCTTTCTTACTCCTCTCACAAATAGCTCGAGTTCAAAACATGCCCAAGCGCACGCACACACACACGCCATTTGACCGGTAACGTCTGCTCTTCCTTGTGAAAGTGCAGAGGCATGGTAAAGACACTCTTGCCAGAGAAGAAAGATGAGGTTAGTTCTCCTAAGCACTCAGAGGCAGGCCTCCAGCCAGTATAGATCAGCCCACTGGGACAGCCCGTAAGTGTAGTTTGTGCTACAGAAGAACTGCATTCCTTTAAAACCCCACTCCCTCAGGAAGGGAATCTGCAGGGAGAAGGCTGTGCTGGAAAGCCTTGAGCCTGATCCTTACGCAAAACTGCAAGCATTCCTGCAACAAGGTGGGCTGGAGAGAGCCCCAGCCTGCACACACATTAGAGCAGTACGTTTTGTTGGACCAGCGGTTCCTGCCATCTTCCTCTGAGTGCAGGGACTCCATGCCTGCTAGAAATTAGCCTGGCCTAGCACCAGCCCAGTGCAGCGTTTGAAAATGCTCAACAGCTATGTAAAGACAATGAGTGCTGGGTTAGCCTGAGACAAATTAGAAGCAGTGGCCTGAAGGGCTACATTTGCTATCCAGTAACGGGAACTAGAGTTTTTCTCCTAGTTTAATAAGTGAGTCACTCATTCAGGGTAGCTTTCCTTGAGGGGATGTAGCTATGAGCTGTCCCATCTGCACCAAAACCAAGTCAGATTTCCTGTTGACAGCCCTGTGGGTGCTGATGCAAACATTCCTGTTGTAGGCAAGTTGGAAGATACAGCTATAACCAGCAAACTCCCCTAAAATAGTCCTATTTTGCACAGGCAGAACAATACATTCCCAATGTAAATTATGGCAATTTCCCAAATGGCAAAAGCATATTTATGTTAATATGATGGCATTTAAGTTATGCCTTTACAACTGCAAAAGGGCAAAAATTAGTAAGTCCCCTACCTCCTCGCCAGCCTACACCCCTGCAAGCACAGCTCCATTAACGAGGCTTTCTCATGTAGATCTGGCTGCCATTTTGGGCTATGCCTAGCAGTATATTCTGTGAAGCTTAGAAGGACTACATTTCCTCTGGCCAGCACTATTTTGATTCCAGCATTAATCACAACAGTAACGGCTGGTTGTGCATTGTTTGCTATCAACTTTGTTCAGCTTTGTAAGTAACCTCTGGAACTCTAAAGTCAACATTGCACTCACTTAAAAATATGGAATAACTGTACCTTTATGTGCAGGGAAGGGCCTGGCTTGTTTGAGCTGCTGGAGGAGGGGAACACACTACGTAACAACCTCCTCTTCAAGCTGTTCTCCCTCGATTTGGAGCTAGGGCTGCCCTCTCCTGAGGGCCTGGAGTTTGCTTGTCGTAGTAGACAAGGTTGAGGCCAACACTCTTCTGAGCTCTTTTTTCCCATCTTGTCACTCTCCCCCGGCAGAGCTGGCATGTGCTGCAGACCAGAGGCATGCTGGAGGCAGCTGTTGTCAGCACCCTGGAACTCCGAAGGCCCAAGGGACTGTGCTTTCATAACCATACCATTGGGATGAGACTGTCCATCCAGTCTGGGTTTGTAATCTGGCCACATAGTCTGCCTCCGGGTCACCTTGGTCCCACCATTGCAATTGAGGTAGTTTCCATACTTGTCTGCCCAGTCTGCTTCCGGACTCTGAAGATACATGTCTGGGGGTCTGTCTTCTCCCAGGAGCCCAAGGGACTGAGCTCTCCTCCTGCTGGTGGGGCTCCTTCCCCTCAGAGTGTTGGAACTGATGGCAGAAAGCTTCTGGATATCGCTGAGTATCCCAGAGATATAGCCTTCCACTTCCACGGTGCTGCCCCTCACAACTGTCTGTGAAACACAGAGGAGGGGTGAAAAAGTCAGAGATGTAGAATTTGAGGTTCAGTTTATCTTGACAAAGGTTAGACTTTGTCCATCTAGCTAAAGCAGACTCAGGGAATTTAGGAAGACATTATTATTATTATTTTAAATTTTCCTTTACTGATTGGGGAAAAAAAAAAAATATGAATCATTGGGTTACATGCTTATTTAACAGAAGTAGCAGTGCTTTCAGCCAGAGCAGTGAAATTCTGCTGCTGTTCTTGCATCCAAAAGGACATCAGAGCAAAACTGGGATGATTTTAGTACTCCTGACTCTCTTGTGCTGAAATTGTGCCACACTACATCACTAACTTAGGCTCAAAAAGCTCCTGAGAGTATTAGTTCTATGAAGAAGTTGCAGCATGCCCCAAGCTCTATCTGCAAAGTCCGCTTTGCTATTCCAGTACAAGGTTCATCACCCCCCTGTAGCACTCTCAATAGTGTTGTAATCAGCCTCCCTTAGTGTGTGTTTCTCTACAGTTTTTGCTAATGCATCTTAATCTTGACCAGTGAAGACCACACTGTTCCAACACTATACTTCTCCTCTGTTCTGCCAAGCTATTATAATTAAAAATGATGAACAAAGGGTCACACCAGCTCACAACAGCCTTGTAAGCAAACAATGGAGAACAAGGCTTCCATCCAAACAAGCAACAGCACTATAGAAGTAGGACACTTGAAGCTGTCAGTATATTATATAGTGCTCTATCTTGTTTATTCTAGAACTGAAAAGCTTACAGAAGGTTTTTTATTGCTGGAAACCAAAATGTTTCATTTCTTCACAGAAATTCACAGAATAGAATCACTTCTACACTTTCATGAATCTCTGCCTGAGGAAAATCCTTCCCTGGAGTGATGGCAATCTCCTGTTTGCTCACTGAACTCTGGGGATCTTCTAAAGATGCTGAATTAATTACACCAAGCCTAATATTTAGCTGGTGCAAAACAGCAGCTCCAGTAATTTCAACAGAATGCCACCACAGTGCACAAAATGAATACCTAGTTTGCTCAGTGTCTGGGAATGAGCAACAGAGGGGAAAGATTTTGTCAAACAAGGTGAAGAAAGGATAATCCAACTCATAACATTGCATACACAACGTTGTCTGCAGCAGAAAATTCTGCTCTTCAGTCCTATTGTAGCAATAGTTCAACAAGGCCAAGTGCCGGGTCCTGCATCTGGGGCTCAACAACCCCAAGCAGCGCTACAGACTGGGAGATGAGTGGTTGGAAAGCTGCCTGGCTGAGAAGGACCTGGGAATACTGGTTGATTGGCAGCTGAATATGAGCCAGTAGTGTGCTCAGGTGGCCAAGAAGGCCAACAACATCCTGGCTTGTATAAGAAGCAGTGTGACCAGCAGGTCTAGGGAGGTGATCGTCCCCCTGTACTCGGCTCTGGTGAGGCTGCACCTCGAGTACTGTGTTCAGTTTTGGGCCCCTCGCTACAAGAAGGACATGGAGGTGCTTGAGAGAGTCCAGAGAAGGGCAACGAAGCTGGTGTGGGGTCTGGAGAACAAGTCTTACGAGGAGCAGCTGAGGGAGCTGGGGTTGTTTAGCCTGGAGAAGAGGAGGCTCAGGGGAGACCTCATCGTTCTCTATAGGTATCTTAAAGGAGGCTGTAGAGAGGTGGGGGTTGGTCTATTCTCCCACGTGCCTGGTGACAGGACGAGGGGGAATGGGCTAAAGTTGCACCAGGGGAGGTTTAGGTTGGATATTAGGAAGAACTTCTTTACTGAAAGGGTTGTTAGGCATTGGAATGGACTGCCCAGGGAAGTGGTTGAGTCGCCATCCCTGGAGGTCTTTAAAAGACATTTAGATGTAGCCCTTAGTGATATGGTTTAGTGGAGGTCTTGTTAGTGTTAGGACAGAGGTTGGACTAGATGATCTTGGAGGCCTCTTCCAACCTAGACGATTCTGTGATTCTGTGAATATAGCTCACTCATCACATACATGCACCTTCCTCTGCAGCCCAAGCTGCTGTCAAGTAAACAACATGCTGAGGACACTGACTCCTCAAACTGGTTCCATCACTTTTGCACCAAACTTGGTAGGGAAAAATATGCCAGAAATCCAGTCTCTGAAACTTGTCAGTGAAGTGGAAAGAGTCTTCTGTCCACTCCAACCCATCCTTTAGAGACTTAAGACATATCAGTTTATTTCAGTAATGCACTCAATTAAGAGCACTAGCTCATAAATGAGTCTGAGCAGGGACAGATGTAATGTTCATGTCCCAAAGACACACAGCCCTCAGCAGGATGCCTCTGCACCCTTGTACGTACTTGCAAAGGGAAAATGGGAGAGAAAGAGGCCCTCCTCCACTGCTCACTGATGCGCTCAATGTTTCTACAAATTTGGAAAAAGAACAGCTCAAAACTAAGTTAAAAGAAATCTCAAGATGCCAGCTAATCCGAAGTAGATGGACAAATGTCATTCCAGAAAGACTGCTGTGTAGCATGTTCTCAAAATAAGAGGTCTCTGAGAACAGATGCTGTGACCTGTTCAGAAAATCCATTCCACTGCTCACCTCACCTTTTAGTTAAACACATCTTAAAATTAGACTAACGTCACTCATCACTCCTGTTGTGCTTCTAGCCCATTAAGTCAGTTCTATCCTCAGAGGACAGTGAAGATAGGAGTTAGCTGTACTTTGCAGTTGTGTTTAAAGATTGCATCAGATTAATGAATAAGCATCTAAATTTGAGACAAATCTATATAATGCTCTTACAGAGATCATGTCTTACTGACCACGATTTAGAAATTATTTTTTTAATAAGAAAAATGACCGTTTACAAGCTATACACAGTATACGTCAAAAAACAAACGAACAAACAACAACAAAAAAAACCAAACCACTATGAAAGTTGAATCCAGAACCTTATGTATAAGGGCTCAGCTTAATAATCAGCACTTGAAAATTTAAAAAAAAAAGAAATCTTACTATTGATTGGCATTATTGAACAGGAATTTGTTCAAGTGAAGTTTAACAGAAATAATCAACTATGCCATGCAGTCTAAAAGAGTCTTTGCACTTGGACTTACTGGGAAAAAAGAATAGTATTAAAACTAAGAGGCTTTTCTAGTTTTTAAAGACTGTTGGGTATTCTAACCTTGTTCTCTTAAAAGTTTTGCAACTCCTTCTTGCTTTTACCATCTACAGATTTAAGAAGTCATACATGAAAGTACTGACCAGTACCAGCCTCAGGACAAACTCCAGTAAATCTCTTTGTAGACTTTTCTATTTTGACAGCGATGCTTCAAACTGTTCTTTGAGTATACTTTTCCTAAATACTTACAAAAAAATTGTCCAGTTTGCTCTGGGAATGTCATAGGTAACAGTGTCAAGAGCCTAACTCAAGATGTAGGAGAGATCTATCATTTCTCCCTGACCCAAAGCCTGTTATCTTGCCATTGAAGGAAATTAGGTTGCTTGATATGATTGTCTTGTTCTTGATAAATCCATGCTGACTACTAGCTATTACCCTGATATCTTCTAGGAAGTGGTTGCAAATAGATTACTTGCTTATTTGTTCCAGTTTCTTTCTGGGAATTGAAATTATTCTAACTGATCTGTAATTCCTTGAATTTTATTAGGCCCAGCTGACTTGAAAATATCTAACTCATCTAAGAAGTCTCATGTGTTCTGCTCTTATTCTAGCCTGAGTTCTTATCCGTTTGTCTCATGTTGTGTTAGCCAACTGATCACAGTTAACCTTTTCAATTAAGACTGAAGAAAAAAACATTAAACATTTAAGAGTTCTCAGTGTCATCTGTTATTAACTTTCTTCCACAACGAGCAGTGAACAGATTAGTTCCTTCATCCTCCTCCTCCTGCTTATTGTACTTACGATGTTTCCTTAGTGCTTTTTATGTTCTCTGAGAATAACAACATCTCTCCTTGTGCCTTGGCCGTCCAGTTTTGACCCTACACGAATTTCTTTTTTATTTGCCCTTTATACATTGACCTAGTTTCCAGTCTTCTGAGCAATCCTCCTGCAGTTTAAGCTCATCAGAGAGCTTCTGATCTCAACAAGTTCGTCTCTTATTACACATTTTCCATCTTCTCTGGATTGTGGATCTATCTCCTACCATATTTTGAACCTCAAAGGAGATTCAAGACACCATAAAACAAAAGGCAAAACCTCATCCCTTTTTCTTTTAACTGTTCTTTCTGAACAATCTTTTAACTTATAAGTCAGCATTCTGCTCAAAGATCCTGACATGCCATTTAAATTGCAGGTTTGATTTTGCCTTAATGCTTGCATTATTTTAAAACGTAGTTCCCTTTAGTCCCCATATTTTAAGCATCTATACACAAAAGGGTAAATATATTCATCAGATAGACAGCTATTTTCTTTTAAGTCCCTCCTGAAATCCAAGTAGTAATATCTCTATTTACAACCTGCTTTTCAGTTCCTAGGCCCTCATAGGGTTTTTTGTTTGTTTGTTTTTAGCTAAGAACAAAAAGTTCCCACAGGCTAGCAAGACTTTAAACACAGTAATTCTGTAACCATCTTTCATTCCCTTTTCCAAGATGTCATCATGAATCTGCCTCTCTTTACATACCAGGTCCCTGCAGACACTTGAGAACACACAGTCTCCAGATGACCATTATTAACAGCCATCCAAGAAAGACAACCATCTAAATTCACCCATCTGCAAGGATCAGTAACTTGTTTCTCCCGAAAGACTTGCTTTAAGGAAATTCTCCTGTTTACTATGTCCCACTTTCTGTTAAAACTGCTTTTTTTATAAACTCTTTTAGCTTGAACCCAAGTATAGTCCTGCTCTCTGTTCTCTCTCATTCACTTAGACATCCATGAACTGCAAAATAGTGCTACCCTGCTCTCTCCCACTCAGGCTTCCCTGTCAACTTAATTACCAGCCAAATCTGCTCGCCCACGAGAATGACAAACTTGCTAAAACAGGTCTCTCCACGAACTCTCCTCTTCACTTCCCTGTACAACAGCTGAATACATCCTAGTCCCTGTCAGCTACCATGCAAGCTTTCACAGGTCCATGTTTTAGTGACAGGCAGCCAGCTGGTTATTTGAACAGTGACACTACTGCAGCTAAGGATACTCTGGTCCTTATTTCTGACGAAGTTACTATCTCTTCAAAAAAAAGACAGTGTTGTTATCAAAGCCCAGACCACTGCCATCCACTGAATTCATTACAGACCCCATCCTTACCCCTGCTTGTATATATATGGGACACTGGAAACATTGCCTCAGCTTGGGCCTCCCCGCTAGCCCAGGGAACAGGAAAGAGTAGTCTTCTTTTCTTACCTTCATTGGCTGGAGTTGCATCCGGGTGATCCTTGAAGGGTCCACCACTGGCTTGGGGCGCCTCAGCGTGTCTAGAATATTCTGCCATTGAGGTGGTAGGCCCACAAATTTGCCCTCCTTTGGGTCAAATGAAGTGTGGACACGGTGCTCAAAGTTCTGCGGAGCTGAGATCTCAGGGCGTTTCTTTTTCTTCTTGCGGAACATGATGCCTGAACCAGACAAGATAATGCGATCAGTGCTCTTGCATGTCTAGATGCGATCTGCCCAATCAGTAACATCACATATCAATTATATTAGTTAATTATATTGTATTAAAAACATTCTCCAGTAACAAGTGTTTGGACAACAATGGAGCTGACACAATCACCTGCTTTTTACAGATAAGGAAATAGAGGCAATAAGAGAGCAATGACTAGTTCAAGAACACCTGCCAGGTCAATAGCTGAGCTAGGATTGTTAATGACCTTTTCAGTGCTCTGTCCACTGTGAAACAGTGCCTCTATTTCAGAGAAAAAAAAAAAAAAAATACAGATACCTGTTATATCCATAGCTGAGCTCCTACCATTTTGCTTCCTGTATTTCTACAATTTAATTTTGCCTAGCAGAAAAAAATTAAAAATATACAATAGATACATATTTATATTTTACAGGTTTGTACTTAGGTTAAAGGTTTGATTTAGAGTCCAGACAGTTAAGACAATGCTGATGTGGTACACACCTGGAATTAAGGGTGCTTATGAACAAGGCTCAGGTTGTCTTCTCACTGGTTATTTAAGACTACTACAAGTAATACACATTTGAGTCCCATTTAAAGGCAACAGAGTTGTTGCCAAAGGAAGAGCTATCCAAGACAGATTCTGAATCTCAGTTTTTCTAGCGTGGAAGCAAGGGGTTGGGAGAGAGACAGGAAGTGGTGGGTGGACATCAAACTCTGTCAGCAGGTAGCTGAAGAACCTAAAATGAAAAAACTAAGACTCCTTTCCCTTGAGGGCTGGGAGATACAATTTTTGTAGTGGTCATTACAATCACAGCAAGCCAAAATCAGCTAACACTTAAATATATCTGAACACAGGAGATGTTCAAAATCTGAATTTATAGCCAAAAAAAGAGATGTAGATAGACAGAAAGCCAAAAGTTTTAGACCATTCTGAAACTGGGACCATACGAAGGAAAAGGAAGAATCAGCGCTCCGCACATGGTCGCTTAACTCTGACATTGNGCGCTCCGCACATGGTCACTTAACTCTGACATTGTTAGAATAAGACACAGTGGGACAGCTTGAATAACTGGAAAACTGCAGTGGATGGACACAACCTCTTCAGATAAGACAGATAGGGAAGAAATGAGGTGAGGGGAAAGTTACCCTTTCCATGAAGAAATGTAGGGAGGTTTTCTACAGAGAGCCAAGATTTTCACAATGGTGTGTGGTGGGAGTATGAGAGATGACAGTCAAACTGAAACAAGAAAGGTCCCAACTGGATAGAAGGAAAAACTTTTTCATGATCAGGAGAGTCCAGCACTGAAGCAGGCTGCCCAGACAGGCTGTGCAGTCTCCATCCTTGAAGGTTTTCAAGAACAGTGTGGACAAAGCCCTGAGCAACCTGGTCTGACCTCAGAGCTGACCCTGCTTTGAGCAGGTGGTTGGACTACAAATCTCTTGAGGTGCCTTCTCCCTTGAATTATTCTGTGATTCTATGAAATGGTTTGATGGCTTTAAAGTTACAAGTATTCCAAATTACAGAAGTGTAATACTTGGAACATTTCTGTTACTTTCCACTGTTGTGGAGATATGTTTAATGGGCAAATGACTGTTCTGTGGATGCAATGGTCTACTTGTGCTCCAGAGCTCAGCATCAGGATGGACTGAGCAAGGAGATTCATAACAGAGATTAGACAAAGCAGACTGCCAAAATATTTTAGGTAGTTCAATGCTAAAGCTTTCTAGTTTAGGGAAAAAAACTGTGCAGGTTTAGTTTAGGCAATTTATATCCACCAGCAGGAAAAAAAAAAAAAAGTTTACATGCTCTTCCCTTTTCTCTGACAACTTTCTGCATACCCATCTGTACTCAGACTTTTTTGGGGCAGAAAGCCTCCAGAAGGGGCCTTAGACACTATTAGAAATAAATTGTGTAGAAGTCCTGTCTTGTTTTGACTAGAGTTTATAGTCCCGAAGCTATCTGAATTTAACCCCTTCTGTGAGATTATTCAGAACAATGAAACATAGTCCTATACCTATCTTCCACTTAAGGCCCCCTCATCCTCAGGTTCTGATACAAGAACTCCTTTTTCCCAGTCCTTATTTCTGTCACTCTGAAGAAGACTCACTTGTATACCAAATTTAGATTAAACTTGGTCACGTTTACTGAAAGTCAGTGTTCAGATTCTTAGGAAGCGTTCTAAAAAACTGCTGTACTGCTGTAGTTCTCTAAGAAATGAACCCAGATGTGCTATTTCTGAACTTCTGGAAATAAACGTGCAGAGTTCTAGTCGAAAAATAGTCAAAATCATTGGAAAGAAGTCAGTTGTTCTGAGTAAGTGGTTCCCGTAACTCTAAATTAATAATGTTGTATCTGTAACATTTGCCCTAGCCATTCATTGATTCAATATAACCCATGGTAGTAAACTGCTAGTTTTTAATATGGGAAACAGACTATGACCACACAACATAATTCTTGTCCATAACTTCTTATTCTATGGATTATTGCAGTCTCTCAAGCATACAGTAGTAGTACAAGCATTGCTGTAAGAGAAGAAGCACATTCTGGATACTGCTACGCTTGAGCAACTGATCTTCAAGTTTAATCTTGCATTAATATTAGCATATGCCTCTCACTAATATTGTTTAAAGTGATGAAGACTGCCTCTTCCTTGACATCAGGTAGAGGATTTCTGACAATTGATCTACAGCTTTATAGCGATCACTCTTCCCCTGTACAGGACCTCAGCTTCCCACTTATTTGTGCCGAATAAATATTTGCAAGGGTCAGAGGCACAGAACACATACAGAGATAACGTTGCGCTGTAGACACACACACACACTTCTAGGAGACACTAGCCTCAAAAATCAGCACACCTCATACTTTTTTCCCTACAGTAAAAAACAAGTCAAACATTTTCTGAGTTGTTCCACTTAAAACTTAATTAGAGAGCAAAGTGTAGCCACCAGGTGAACAATGACTTTGCTTCCAGACTGCAATCCTGAAAATGCATACAGACTTACTTAATATGGTTACCATGATCCTGTAGTCACAGGAACTGGAAGTGTTTATATGTCACAGAAGGGCTTTTACACCATTCTAAACCCCCAATCACACAATCCATCCTTGGTGAAATACAGACTTCGCACACTGACAATGCCCATTGCAATCCAGAAGCCTACTAAAGATGCCTTACAGCTAGAAAAGTAACAAAAAGGCTAAGCAACTAAAAACATGTACAAAAAATATGTACAAAAGAGGCTGGAAGTAACTGCTCTGCCTAGGAGAGGTTTTGCAGCGAGAATAATCTTTGCTCAGAATGTGTTCCAATGGAAACCCAAATACTTCTTAATGGAGAGCTTATGGGAAGAGAAGCTGTGCTCCAGGTCTGTATTGCAACTGCTCAAACACAGTGACTCACCTCTAATGCCCTCTAGGTGCTGCATATTAACTAATAAGCAAGACTAAAGTCAAAGGGCAATTCTTTAAGTTGCAGACAATCCTGGAAAGGCAAGATATTCTAATAGCTCATGGTGTTAGTACTATTCAAACCAATAGCTGGTGCTACTGAGGAGCTTTCACAGCCTCCGAGGACAGCAGGAAGTATATCTGTAGTATTATAACCAGTGCCTAAGTTCTGAATCGCTGACTACTTGTCAGTCATGACAGCTACTTGATCCAGCAGAATGGGGGCATTTCCAGACATTGGTTACTGCTTTAACCAGTATCTTTCCTTCTCCTGCTCATACTCTCACAGCTTCATTCCTCATCTCATCTCTTTAATAAGAAGATATTCAGGGCATAGCACACACTGTCTTTTAAGTTTGCTCTTTAATGGCTTCAGGTGGCCAGGGGTCCTGTAAAATGTGGTTTTTAAAATGGCACAGCCGTTAGCACTTGTACTATCAATTGTTTTCTGAACCAGAAGAAGAATTATTCTAGCTAAACTACAAGGTTCAAAATGCTTGTTTTTAAAGCCTGGGTAATATTTTGGCCCCAAGTTGAACAGCAGCTCTATGCCAGCATATCAGTTTGCATAAACCTAAACACTGCATTTGTGGATTTACATTGAATCACTGTACCTGTCAATCAACACCTGGAATACACTTAGTTCCTATACACAAAAGCATACATACTAAACCCAGAAAGCAGCATCTATTAAGTTCATGGTCAATTTTAGGGTGGCTAGCTGACATGGCCTGCATCTACCTTATTGGCTCACAATAGACATCTTAAAAACAACAAAATTTACTCAAATCCAAATATAATATACTCATGGGTATCCAATGACATTTACTTTATATGGTCAGCATCAATCTTTGATTATAAAGACACTGCCATATCAGACAGGTGGTTTAAAGGTACACTGCATTAAGATCAAATGAAATTCATAAACTAAAAATAGTTATTTGAAATCCAGTGGATTGTGATGATCTGTGTAGGTTTTGCATTTCATTGAGAAGGTCTGTATTTAACCGGTCTCCTTTCACTTTGTGGTTTTCATGCAAGAGCTATTTATTTTTATTTCCAATACCCAGCTAGAGAACGTTTAAATAAAAAATAAAAACAAAACAAAACATAAAACAGGCCTTTTCTAATTCAGTAAGAAATTCATAAGAATATTTTATGCATATAAGATTTTGTAAATCAAGACAAACCTGTAGTTAAATGTAGACAGCATCCCTTTAATATAATAATACAAATACTGTGACACTGATATTATAATAATCTACTCGACTTTAGGCTTTCATTCACTGCTGACAACTGTACTGTAAGAAATGTCACAAACATAAATAATAAAAGTCACTACCACAAGACAAAAGCAGTCGGAGATTGAAATTCTCTCAGCGATCCATTCCTGCTGCCTGGGAAACCACGTTAGATTTTTCAACTCCAGATATAGCTGTTCCTAGATGATACAGTTCCAAAAGCTGTCACATCTGCCAGTGAGCATGAGAAAAAATCCCACAGCTAGCAGATCCAGAACAGGGGGAGGGATCGGCTGGGAAGGAGGGGCAAGAAGAGAGAAGGGTCAGGCTCAGATGGGAGGAAGGGGTGGGAAGATTAGGGATGGAAGCGAGAAAGGGGAATCAGCATTAGGAAAGGAAAGAGCAATGACTGGGAGACAGGCAACCCAAGGAGCAGGGCACAGAAAAGAATCGACCGCGCTGAAAAAAAAAGTAGATAAACGTTATCAGGAATTGCTCATTACTACACCAGAGTTCAAACACTCAGACAAAGCTAGCACGCACTGTTATTTAATCTGACTTGCCTCCACCCCATGCCCATTCAATTATATACTCCATTAGTATATATGCACTGTACTTAACTATGTACATACACTCATTCACTCACACATATGCTTGATGACAGCAAAAACAGCAGAGAGCTACTTCAGTCTCACTCGTATAGTTTCCAGTTAAAAATAAGCTTTCCCTCCCCCTTCTTGCTGCAGCAACTGAACTCACTCACTCAGTGCTTACTCCACTGGTATCACAGATCTGGATGCAGCTTGCTACATTTCTCCCTCCCTGGACAAGAGATAGTGCTTGGTCCCTGGGTTGAAGAAAGCAGTTCCCATGATTTTTAAGTACTCCCCCAGCTGATAATGCCAACCCAGTCTAGCCAACTACATGAGGAGGGGGAAAGAAAGAGAAGAACTCAGGACCTGAGGAACTGCAATATGTAGATTGGGTTTGGATTCAGAAGGTGAAGAACAGAACCCATCGATTAGAAGGAAAAACATATTTCTGTACTTTTGCTATACTGGTCACTGTCATGTAATACATTTGAAATGTAGTACAAGCTAAACAGGCCATTATTAATGCATGTTGTGGACATATACATGAACATATGCATACATACGTGAATATGCACACATGGTATTTCACTGCATTCCATACCTTCTAAAATCCTCATATTTACCCTTCTGAGGTTTCTGACATGATCATTATTTATAACAAACCATAGACATTCATAGCATTTTGCAGACAAAGAAAAATGACAGGTTCCTTCCCTGAGGAGCTTAAAAATCTAAATGCAACTTCACACAGCAAAAAATGACAACAAAGGGTGAGTGAAAGGGTGAAAGAAGAGGTAAATGCTCTGAAATCTGAAACTGGATCTAGGAGCATAGAGCCTTGTCACAATGACCCCTTCCACATTCATCTGCAATATTTGTTTTAGAAATGCTGTTTTAGGTAACTTCCCTAAAGGAAGAATGGATGTTTGCCTGCTGTGCTATCACTTCCCCCATTTCAACTCCTTTCCCTCCACTCCCTTCTCTCTTCCCCACAGCCCCCAGTAGCAAAGCTATGTGTTGGTGTGAACTAGCAGCACAGCAAACCGATGAGATGCTCTAAATCCTGCACAAACACACACATGAGTGCACAGATTAATATTACATTAGAAATAAGCTTAGGGATAGATGTATTTGTTATATTGTTGGGTTTATTTTTGACAAATGAGAAAAAGAACACAACTGCTTGACATTTTTTGCACAGCCTACACTGAACACGGTCTAAAGCCTATGGTGCTGCCTCTTTCTCCCCCTCTCCATTTCCTCGCTCATAAATTAGGACTAAAACCTGAAACACAGTGAACTCCTATCTGCAAGGCTTGTTTTGGATGCTGCTCAGTGACATGCTTCTAGGTGTGTTTTAGCTATACTAGACCGAATTCGTTCTGGGACATATAAAAGCACTTGCAAAGGAAAGACCTCTTGAACTTTCTGAAACCAGTACAGACATGTCCCAAATGCTAATGGACTTTTTCCCTTGGCAAATAATAAAGCTTTCCATTATTTACAGTCTCGTAGAAGTCCCAGCTAAAGTCACTGTCCCATTGCGCCAAGCTCTGAAGACAGTCCCCACCCTCCAGAGTTTTCGTCTAAACAGACGAAAGGTAAGGAAAAGGAATTATTATCCTCATTTGCAGATGAAACAAAAAAGGACTAGCCCAATTTCTTCCCAGCTACGTCTAGTTTAGCAAACCTAAAAGGGCTTCCAGGTATGTCTCCTGGCTGCTTTTTAACTGCATACCAAGGCCAGATCGAGGCCCAACACACCCTGGCTTCCATGGAGAGAAAATATGGGTGCACAGCACCTCTGGGAGCCACAACATGTTTTGACCACATGCTTGATACTGATGCCAGCAGGTAGGTCTGGACACCATGGCAAAAAACAGTAGCACAGACTGAAATCGCATCCAAACCTCAATTGCAATCCAATGCCTTCATTAGAAGATTAGCCTTTTCCCATTTGTATTTGGTTTGTAAGAGGGTAACAGCTAGCAAATACCACTGCAGCACCAAAAAATGGATGCAACTCATCTCAGCCTCTTCACCCAAGCCAGTGAGATGTGCACTGCAGGTCGTACGGCTAAGACATATGTCACTATAATATCTGTGAACCCATTTTCTCTACCTTTTAAACACTTGATGTGGCTGCATCCTCTTCTGGGTATACAAAACCAGACAGCACCGCACCTCTTTGACACATGCATACTTCATTGTTCCATGTCCAGAGAGTCACTGCATTGTTTCAAATGGTTTTACAGACATTACTTTGCCACAAAGGATGCAAGCATGGTTAAAAACAAGTGGCTGTATTCATTTGTTAATCCAGAATACCGAAGAGCTTCAAGATAGGGTGGGATATGGGTCTTCAATCTCCACTTTCTTGTGTGCTGGATCCACTCAATGTCAGCATAAAAATACTACCAAGGTTAGAATAAGAACATTTTAGGCTCTGTCTGCAAAAATTCACACGAATAACAACATCTCATCCCTCAGAGAGAAGGTTATGCTGGGACAAGCGAAAGGGGCCCCATCTGGCATGCTGGGTCACATGACAAAGGAAGGAGCCAAGGCACTGGGCTGCATCTGGGGAGCAGGCTACTTCACACAGCACTTCGAAACTCTGGGTGCCACGTCCTGCAGTTCTCTCTGAGCACTATAACCTCACTGCGCTCCTCCATACCACATTATGGATCACAGATCCAGCTGCCTCCGGCACATCAGGTTACAAGAAGGAGGCTGTAGCTATGTGCTGCAAACACAGCTATACAGCCTTTACCACACAGAAGTCCAAGGCAAGAGCCAAGCGCAAGGAGCACACTCAGTGAGCACGGCTGATTGCTTGCAAGCACACCTGGCCCAGCAGAGGTGCTGATGACCACACACGTCCTGGATCACACTCCTCACTCCAGCAGCATGGCAAAGGGCTGGCAGAGTCACCACAGTGATTCCCAGACCACCTGCTGGTATCAAGATGCAAGAATTAAACTTCCTTCCAAACAACACTACACAATCTTACTCCCTATTTATGATCGCTATGTTCTCACAAATGGAGATGTGTATGTATTAAGTTGCAGGCTGTTGGCAGCAATTAGAGTTATCCCCATGGGATATGGGATGAGAAAACTGCAGCCCAGGCAGTGGGCCCCAAAACTTAAGGAGACCAGCTTAAATCCCACAGCCTGGCTGACTCTCAGCGCCTTGCTACTGCCACTAAATACCAACTGATAAGGAAATTTAAATCATAACAGACAAGACTTCTCCCAGGGAGTATTGGCTATTCTGCTTAGTGTGGAAAGGAAAAAACACATGCCATGAGTATGAATGTTCACACAGCATTCCATATGTTGAAACCTAAGGTGCACTCATAACACAAGTAAACGTAAATAACTACTGTCTAGAACTACACTCTGTTCATCAATAAATTGCAAAATAATCTAATTTCTAACACTACAAATTAAAATGGCTCTGCCCTAGGGTAAATATTATTTCCTTCAGAAAAAATCTCAGGAAATTGATTCCAAGTTTTAGTCTGTCATCACCCTACATTCACATTGCTTTCTTGTGGCAGACAAATGGAAGATCAGTCTCAAACCAACAACAGAATCACTAATGATGAGATCTCACAGTGCATTAGTCCTTAAGCTACATTGTAACGCTACTGAAACTTTTAGAAACCATACTGCGAAATTCCTTAGAAGCAAGTCCTGTATTAGCCAAGTCATGATTCTGTATGCCGTTGCATTGAGTCTATACCTTGGAAGTCAAAGAGGCAAGAAAACTGATCCTCTAGCCCAGAACCTCCCCCATGGTGAGATCTGAAAGTTTGCTGCATTTCTCCAGCTATCAGTTCTGAGCAGGACAACATACTGGTCAGCCTTCAGCTGCTCTTGCGAACTTCAGAGCTGATGCCCCATGTGTGCAGAACTGATCTGCAGCTCTTAATGAGATGAGACTTCAGTATGGTACCTCTATTGGCACTTCAAGAGAACATGAAGCACAATGTAGAACTTGGAACCTGGCTGAGTTTTTAGCATGGACTAGCCAACTCCACCTGCAGCTGTTTTAAGCAATTTGCACAAAATATTTTAGCTCTTTTTTCTGCTTGTGAATTTCCCTGAGCACATTAGAGAAGTAGGTTAAAAAGTTCGCTTTTTTTTTTTTTTTTCCTCCTCCTCAGAGACAGGAAAGTCAAACTTTTATAGTGCTTCTCTTTGTGAATGAAAACCATTTTGTGACCAGGCAAGATTCTGTAACTCATTTTTGCAAGCCTTGGCAACAGAACCCAGGACACTCTTTCCAGGTACACACATACACCTAAGCCCATACTCGCACCAGAAAAAACCTCTCCACAGGGAACAAACAGACCGTCCACCTTGAAGCACGGTTACTAATCCAGCAAATTATTTGTTGATAGCTCTTTCTGTTATTTGATCAGCTGCTTTTCTTATTAGATACATAAACCTCTGCTCACACTTAGCACACAGGATGTACATACCAAGGCAGTTGCAGAATATGAACATCATTGTACTGCTTCGTCACACCATCAAGAATGAGACTGTTAGAAGGGATGGGGCTTGAGAGAGAGCCGTACAACAGATTCCTTTGCCCAGCAGCTCTGTAGGTGCTCAGCTGCTCGGATTTTACCCAAACACAACATTCTCAACACCTCTTACTCTACATGCATTCCCCAGCCCCACCTGAGAGCTCTCACTCACCAGCCACAAACTTCTCTTCTTTATTTTTTTTTTCCTCCCCTCTCTCGGTACTCTGTCCCCAAATACATTAAGGCATTAATGTCCTGGTAAAGAAGAAAACAAGTGTATCAGCAAACGTTAATGGATAGGACTACTTTCTGTAGCTATGGGATGAAATGCATGTCTGTATATGCTGGTTACCACTTGGCAAAAATAATTAAGCACAAATGCCGAATAGAATTGTTGATAATAACTTAAATAGGAGGAGATTAGCCAGCTTTCAGATAGCCAAGATACACTTAAACACCCATACACGCAAGTACTACAATGTAGTGTTTCAGCAGGTGTGCTGAAAAGATCTTGGCTAGCACAGCAGCCAGAAGGTCAGGAATACAGACATGAGGGGTTTTAACTGGTGAGACAATTAGACTTCTTCAGAAGATATGGCGAGGGTCCTCACAGATACAAGACTTAAGAGGAGTTATTGCTGTCTCGCATAAAGGCAATGAGCATGCATGCTCCTGACATGCTGTCTGCTTTCCCAAGCATCACCCAGAGTAATTTTAACCACTTCTTCACCCCAGTGTTTTAAGATCACCACACCGCAAGATGCAACAATGCATTTTCCTCTCCACACTCCCCATCATTTTCACTGCTGATAGGTTACATTGCTAGACCCCAGAGACCCATACACTGGCCCATCTAAAAGACACTGGAAAGCAAAAAATACAAGATCTTACTGACAATCCTGCTGCAACAATGCCGGTAGATGACAATTCCAAGTGAGAGGAGAAAGAAGGGTCTGCAGGGAAACTCTCCCACTGCCATGCAGCAAAGCCGATTGGAGGATGGTGTTGCTGGGCTATAGGAGTAAAGATGAAGTAAACTCCTTCCCAAAGGAATCCAGCTCCTGGTTTTTCTTCCCTTCCAGAACCATCCCTTGAGAGAAAAAATTGTATGACCCCCCTGAACTATTCGCCTCTCACTTTGCCCAAGGTTGGCATTGCCAACACACCTGCGATCATTACACTTGTTCCTAGCAGTGGCAAGGCTTAGCTCTGAAGGGAAGGAGTTAAGCTATAGCAGCACAGCCACTGGGGAACAGAGATGTTAGTTTAAACTGACAAACCTAGTCCTCTGTAAACAGAGCAAACAAATCACATGAAACAGCGGCCATTAGGACAGCGCTGCTACTGCTTTAAAGCAAGCAAGCAAGTCAATGTTGATCCCCACATCTGCAGGAGCGAGCTTACCCCTGACTCCTCATTGCTCCGTAACGAGAGGTGAGGTGGAAATGCTCTGCCACCGGAATCCGCTGGCACGCCGATAAACTTGGGAGAGAAAGATGGCAGGAGAAAGCAGCAGAAGAAAAAGGGGTGGAGGCAAGTCTGACATGTTTGTACAGTGCCTGGTTCACCTAAGCTGCTGAGTTTGATTTCAGGGTGTGGTAATAGATGGAACACAGACGCACTCAGTGCGGAGAAGCCTCAGATGCCTGTTCCAAAGGAAAACAACATGCACCAACAGCAGAGCCTCTTGGGACCATCGTGCCTTCTCACCGCCTCCTCCTTTTGGTCCCTACGGGGGGAAGAGAGAGAGAGAGAAAGAGCTCAGTCACACCTGGGCACCGAGGCTTGCTAGGTCTTAGACAAGAACCTCAGGAAGATCATCTCCCATTCCCCTCCACCCTTTCTTAGCCCGCCTGCTTCACTGCTGACCTATTAAAGCTCCGACTTGCTTGTTAGCTCTTCTCTCTCGGCTCCACAGCCTCAGGGCCTAGAGCTTCTGCAGCTTCTAACAAATCCCGACATCTCTGCCTGCGTCGCCTGGCTGCAGATTTCAGGACCTGCCACCAATTCCTTGTCATTCCTGGCAGGAATGCTTTGATTGTTTGCTATACAGCTGGCTATAGAAGAATTCACCAATTTATTTGCATCGCAGATGTGCTGTACATGACCTGGCGCTTTTACTTCCCCTCTGTCGCTTGGCATGAGTCAGTGCTGCGAGGTCTGAAGTCTAGTATCACCCTATAATCCTGGTGCACTGCCTGCGCCGTGCCTCAGGGTTTACTGACTCCTGAAAACAGACATTTCCACGAGCAACTTGTGTTCGGTAGGACACCGGCTCCACCACTGCTCGGCAGTGGCGGATGCGCACGGGTTGAAGGGGTCGTTGTCGTTAGGGGACACTTTGGGGACTGCAGCCCGGGAGAGGTCAGAAGTCACATCAGCAAACCCATCAACTGCTCTTTCTCCACTGCAAATAAAGGGGATCCTTGGCTTCTCCCAGCCGCTAACAATAAGCAATGCTGTCTTAACCCCAAGAGGTATTATATTTAGGTCCAAAGAGCAGAGATAAAAGACAGCCTTAAAAATCTCCCTCCCCCCAATATTTCCCCATTTAAAAAAATATTTTTTTTGCACCTCAGTTCTGTTGAACTGCCCTTAAAATGATTAAATGTCATATTACTAATAATCATTAGGCTGCCACAATTTCTGCTGGGAGTGGGCTTGTGCAACAGCCCAGTGACCTTTTAGCACATTTCCCTATTCCCATTTTCCTTCCTACTGATTCATCCTGCCTAGCTTGGCAGCAATGTTGTCATACAACATCCAGAGTCACAGATCTAGTTGGCACGCACAAGATCTACAGTAAAGTTATGGAGAAGGAACAGAATTGGAATTCATAAAGAGAGTGTAAAGGAAACCCTGGCATATCAGCTGATGGTCTGAGGTTCATAATCCTCATTTACAGACCTGCTAGCTAAATTGTGGAAGGCTGCTTCCTGAAAGTGCAGTCACAGCTTCTACATTATACTGCAGGTCCTTGCCTGCCAGAGCCTGCCTAAGAGATCGAGATTTCCTGCCTGTTACCTCACAGCAGCATCACTAGTGTATAGGAAGTAAAGTTAGCCAGATTCCTGTCTGTCTGGGGATTTCTGTCTTCCTACAGGGCAGGCCCCATACACAGATGCAATCAAAAAAAAAAAGGTCACATTAATAGCAAATAAACCACAATCAAGAGAGGGGGACAGCATTCTTTCTCCAAAAGACTGGAACTTGCAAAGCAGAAAAACTACATTGGAGGATCAGAGATGAGGAAACAGAGTATAATCCTTCTAGGTGTGGAGGAAACATGACAATGAGTGCAAACCATTGTCATCTGTTACATTTGTGCTTTGCTGATGTGCCAATCAGTGAGGAGTCAGTCATCTACACAAGGATAGCTTTGGGAGCATCACAAAGAAACGTCATTTATATTCTACAAGGAGTCACCCAGGCTTGGAACTGGCTTCAGATTTGCATAAAAACTATATTTTATGCATTTACATGCTAAGACAGTCTTCTAGAACAAGATGTAAGTTCTTTATAAATGGAAGAGCCTGATTTTACTTGTCAAGACACAAGCTTAGATGGAACCAAGGTAGCTTTGAGTTGATGTGAACCTCTGCTGCCTACAATCTTAATGAAAAATTAGGACACTTTCCAGTCTTTCTACTCACAAGTTTGGCCCCAGTAGCCCTACGCACTTTGAAGAAAAATTTACCAGTAAAAGTGATGCGTCTTTAATTTTCCCCTTTAGCATTTGTCCCTTTATTACGCATTTTACTGCTCCTTCCCTGCCCACTGCTCCCTTCTTACCTAGAGAATTGCACAAGATAATATAAATAATTATGCTCATACATTTCTATAAACACATGCACACACACCCCACTCCTCCTACAGTTGCTATACTCTATGCTTCTCATTCAGATCCTGTCTGTCTTACCTATGGTAGACATAACCTGCAAGCAAGAAGTGCTGCAGGGTACATTGACTAAACGCTTGCATTGCAGACTGCTTATCTCGTTTATCTGCACAGCAAATGGCCGCTCCATACTCTATGTCGTCCCCCCCGTCCCCCCCCCCAAAGCACAACAAATTTCAGATAAAAGCTGCTGATCTCTCCTCTTTTCTCACCCTGCCCATCCACGTCACTGCGTCAGGAGTGCACCAGTACCTCACTTCCTGCACTGCTGCTGCAATAGATTTATTTAAGCCCATTTCATCTCTACTGGAGCAAAATTTTGTTGGAGAAACAAAATTTTCAGCATTTTGCTATGACAACAGGCAAGACGAGGCACTTCTAATTTTCAAAAAAAACATGTTAGAGGCACCATGGCCAACTCTACCATATGCAAGGGCTTCCTTCTACGTCAGCCAGGAGAAATGTACTTGGCCACCTGTTTTGTGCTTTTGGGAACCAGGCAAGCTGTTAGGAAAAACTTATCCTGTTTCAACCAAGCTTCCAGGACAAGGCTAATACGAAGGTATAGTAACTCTGATGCATTCAGGAAATCCCAGTAAGAACTAAGGCAATCCTGACCACGGAGCTAGGCTGTAATTTGGAGCTGGATCTTCTAGTAGGGCTCTTCTGAGCTCTGGGATTTGCTAGGAGGCGCAAATGCACTTCCATCAGGAGCTGTGGTCTCTTCTTCTCTTGAAATCCAGAGTGAAATAGCCAGGGAAGTGCAAAACTCTGCTAACAACTGGGACAAAGGGGTCACTACAAGAAAGGGTGTGTTGCAAATTCACGAAGCATCAGCTGGTAAGAGGAAGCATAAGATAGGAATCAAGTCTGCAAGTCTCATAATCAACACATGAGATTAGCCAGGACTGGCGATAAGAAGGGAGCAATCCAGAGGCAGTTTCACTTTAAATAAGTGCTTATAGTTTAGCTACCTTTCCCCAAGGCTATTGCATTCAGAGGTGGGCAAAAAATTTTAAGACGGCACTATCTGGATTGCTTGCTTATATATTAGGGCTATCTTCTGCTTACCATGCACTACTAACATTATAAAGGTGGCACCCTGGAGATCCCAGCAGGACAAGGCCTTATCTGCACTTCAACTCCATAAGTTTATTCAGTGGGCTTCTAAGAGTCCCCCAGGATTTACAGTCTAATCCAGTTTCCTTCTTTTTTGCCCAATTCAAAATGAAAATCAAGCACACCAGAGCTGAAGAACTGGAAGTTGGTTTAACTAGTTCATCACCTGATCCAGAGGACTGCATGCAGTTACAGACAGGATGCCTCTGTACGCTCAAATCTGGCAGACCAGGGTGGGACTTGCTCTGCACCATATGCACATTGCCAAATACAATGCACACTGGGTCACATGAAAGAAGACAATTTGTGCTGCTGCAGGCTCTCACCAGCAGCAGGGCAGAATCACAGTCAGGCTGTCTAGGTCCTGGCAACTCCAATGATGGAGCAGAGCACAGCTGGCAAGAAAGTAGCATGGGGACCTGCAGATTCTGCTGGACTGAGCGAAAGCGAAGTACATAGGCAAGAAAGGAGATTAAGCTTAAAGAGGGTAAGAAAACAGCAGACTAAAGATTTTATCTACCACTTTTGATGAGAAGTTGAAACTAAAGCTCGAGGATCACCTGAACACAGCACATGCTATTTTGCTACTGGTAAAATTCCTGTGGCTTGGTAGACATTCCCTGCAGATAATATCAATACAGCTTGGATCACAGCCACCTCACACTTCTTCCAGATCTTTTACTTGCAAAAAATCAGATTATAAAAGAAGTAACGTCATGCTCCACCAGACAAGTCTGTGCCACCCTCTACAAAAGGTGTATCTGCTGCTTCCCACAAAAGTTAGGACGACCAGTCCTGCAGTGGCAACACTACGGCACAAAGTCAGCATAGCCTACCTTTTCACAGATTCGCCAGGTCACCTTGGGAAAGTCATTTCGCATACTAGTAAGATGACTGTGACAATGCTTAACTCCCCCAGAACAAAGGCAGATTAATCTGTTGTTTTTTCAAGCATGCTGCGATCCTTAAAGATGCTATAGAAACGCAGATTGAAATCCCTGCCTGACATAAGAGGAATACATACTACAGCTCTTGCTCAGAATAACTAGGTCAGTCAGCTATTGCAAAAGTATTAACCAGAATTCAGAGAATTCCTTGTGGCTAAAATAACGGTAGCAAAAGTCTAACACCATTTGCTGTTATTAGTCACTCTTTACCTCTGGGTTCATTCAAACCCAGCTCCCAAGAGCCTGGAATAATTTAAGGGCTGCAGTTCATACTTGTCAAAATCCAGCCACATCTCTGCAGCACAGCAGGCTCCCATCCCACTAGCTGCCATGTGGAGGCAGGGAACAACTGCCCTTGCAGACAACACAGCCTTAAGCAGCTGAATGCATGCAGCCCATCTCAGAGCTACACTGTTCATCCTGTGCCAGGGAGCGGACATCATAGTCATCCTCCTAGCAGCAGCCACCCTACAGCAAGTGCAGGATAGTGCTTTGTACTGTGATGGTGTATGGATAGTTTATTTTGGGGTAGGGCTGGTAGAGGCAGAGAGCAGCTGTTTGAATGGAATACAAGGAAAAGAGAAGGGAAAGGGTTGACTACTGCAATGGGGATGAGTCTCCAAACTTTAGCTCAACCCCTCCCAGTTGCTGAGGCTGGACCAAGCAATCACTTTCTTCTTGCTGTTTGGCACCACTGCATGCCACTTATTAACATTTTTGCACTGCAGCTCGTTTCTCCTCCTTGTGCAGGTACAACCGTACAGCTGCCTGCAGATCGTATCATGCAGCTAATTGATACAATACTTGCATCAAGAAACTTTTGTTTTTAGTGGGACAAGGAGGTAGGTGAAGGGTTAAACCTGCTTTTTTAATTAATATCTAATTTATTTTTAACCTCAGATTGTTTCAGCGGCCTGGCATACAGCTCTGCCACACAGTTATGCCACCACAACTCAGAAGCCAGCAACCTGCAATGCTGGAACTGGGCCTTCTTGTTCTGCCACTGAAACAAGCATGTCATAATACTGTACCCTCAGTTTCCCCTTATCTCCATGAGCTGTCAATGCACTGGAGTCCACAGTTTGCAAAGGATTAATTGGTTATAATTGCCACTTAGAGATTTATTTGTACAGTGTAGAAAAATGTGAGCTGTGACATCCTTGTCTTGTGAAGTAACTGCTGTAACAGAGAAAAAGAAAAAGTTAATTGCTACCCCCCCCAAGAATGCTTTTTAGTCTTTCCTGCTAGTAGTTAGTGAAGCCTTTTACTTTCTTTATGCTTAGCTCTCTTCCTCAGTTTGCACTGAAGCTGGGATTTATAATAGTCTGAATACTAGGCTAAGACAGAATAAGATGCTGGTTGCTCAGGGGCACACCATTTCATCAGAACGCATGCTGGTGGGCACATGATAAAGCTTCCAACCACCATTCTCCATTAAAAAAAAAAAAAATTAAAACTACCTAAAACATTTGTGAAACTAATAATGCTCTCAGATTCCGAAATAAGAAAGTAAAACATGCACATAGTCAGGCAATGCAGCTTATAAAAGACTGAATCATGCCAGCTGTCTGTTTCTGGTATTGTAAGAATATTTTTATACCAAAACCATACCACATGATTAACGGAGTCCAAATTAAACACACATAGTCTACCTGACCACATGGACCTGCTGGTATTCGGCTACAATCATAACAAATGTGCTTCCTTTGGAACAAGTCTATGTCCTGCTGGCCTCTGTAAGGAGTGGAACCATAGCAGAGCAACTGGACCAGAATCCTCTTCAAGGTAACACCAGAAACTAATCCACTAACACATATGCAAATAAAATTGAAGGATTCTGAGTATATATACATATATATACATACATTTAATAATAATTAAAGAAATTAAGAAAGGAGCAACACCAGACATAACCGTTTAAGCTGCAAATAAAATGGTACATCTCCTATTGCGCAGATCTAGATGAAGATGACATCATAAAAATACGTGAAAAATGTCTGTTAACCTTCTATTTAATTCATCAAATGAATAATTCAAAAATACATTTCTTGTTCATGTGCTCTCTGGAGCACCAAATAAATTCTACAAATAAATTAATTCAGAGAAAGGTTTTCAAATAAAGTATCAACTTAGTTCATTTCCACGTGTGACCTTTAAAAATAAATACTTGCTAAGATTCATAATGAGCATTCCATTTCGTTCTGCAGAACTTTCATGGAAACCAAAAGCCTGGCTAACAGTTGTGCTGAAATGCTTAAGCAAAGATTCCCTGCAGAAATACTTAGGTAGTTATCTGGAAAATTCTTTCATTTCCTTCTTCCAACAAATAGCAATCTCAGTCCAAGAACAGCCACAGCCAGTTATGAAGGCGATCACAGACCACAAGTTAGAAGTAGCTGGCTAGGGTCACTTGCCAGCTGCTCACCTACACTAAGTGCTAAGAGACTTTTAGAAACATGCTTTTAAATGACACAGACATAAATGGCAATGTTCTTTAAATAAGATATTGGCTCAGCTTTACGTCACTCTGGCTGCTACTTTGCAGAAACTTAGAGGGAACATATTTAGAACTTGGAAGAGAACACAAAAGCCTGAAGAGCATCTGCAAGTTTGTGATTCGGGAACAAGCAGCAGAATTAATATTTTCTTCTCTATTAGTCCCCAACGGTGCGTATTTTATAATGAAGTGTTAGAAATCAGGAAGTTTCCTCAGAGGCAGTCACTAACAGGAGCATCTAGGTTTGCAAGATTTTCCACACCTTTCACTATACACTCAGGAGCTCTGATTTCTGCAAATTAATTTTGTTTATATCCAAACTGGGCAGCTTACTGTAGCATGAACAGCTCAAAGATGACTTGCTGAGAGATTGCTTTTCAGAGTCAGCTATAACATCTGTTCTTCAGATCCAATCCAAAGTTCATTGAAACCAGAGCTTTTTCACTGACTTCCACAAGTGCTAGAAGGATTGTTATTCTAAACTGGATGTTACAGGAGAGAAGTCCATTTCTAACATTATTGTATGCATTTATGTACTTTGTTGGACAAGGCCTAAGGTACTCATTATTAAGTGTAACACCCTGCTTAATTCTTCCAGAAGCCAATGGTAAGGCTACAATGAATTTTAATGAGCACCGAATCAGGCCTCAGATGGTTTTTAAAGCCAAATTATCCTGATCTTATTTATTTTAAGCTCAGTGCATTGCCTTCTGGCCAATACACATAATTAACCGCTCTGTGTCTGGTCCAGACTAAGACAAGTCTTTCACTCCTCTTCTCCCCATCTAAGAACGTATCATAAGCTCTGCTGTAAAAGACCCTCAGCTCCTGCTATGCCTTGAAAGAAGACTCAAAGGCTGACACAGTTGAGAAAAAAAATGTACCAACAATACAACAAGGAAGACAGTGGCCTGGTCAATACTCTTTCAGTAACACAACCAAGGCTCTGGAGCCTATTTAGTACTGTCTTCTGGGGACAGTAACATGAATAGGACCAAACTTAGAAGAGATAAGTGAGATCTATGAAAATTTTCCTGAATTTTCAATGAAAAAAGCAACAGAGGATGAGAAAAACAAAATATAGTAGCTTACATGGCTTTGTGCATTGCAGAGAGGAAAGTCAGAGAACAAGAAGGGCACCAGTAGGACTACAGATACTACAGACAGTCCAATCAAACTAGATGCCTAGGGGAAAAACAATTGAGCTCAGAGCTATCAAGTTGACATTATCAGTTCATACAGGCACGTGTCTCTGCTGCAACTGCTGAGTATGTTTGCCTTCTAGTTTGAAAGGGTATGTATCATTTTAAGAAATAAAACATCTTTTTTGTACAGTGGTGTATAAAACATCCCCACATTGTGTTGGCTGGATACCTGTCCCTGGCCAGTGGCTGCTGACTGCAGTGCCTCAGCTGGGTCTCCTCTAGAAAGAACACATCTCAGAGCTGTAGTTTAGCTACAGTCTGACTCTTTGGAGCAGACTACAAACCACCATTACCTTATGCTTTCCTCTGATTAGACTTGTTTTTTGGGGGGCTGTGGTTGTATCCTGCAAAGCACTGCTGTTACGAATGGCAGCCTGAGCGTCTCGGAGAGTCACAAGTCCTTCCCCCTCAGCCACCTGCAGGAGAAAAAACACATCACTCAACTGTCTGCAAAACGATTCTTGGCTGAAGCATCACTGTTTCTTGCTAGACTTTAAGCAAGTCCAGAGGAACATGAATTCTTGTTAGAGACTTTTATTTTAGGAAGTTATGTGACCAATAGCAGACTACAGCAATGCATGCCAGTCTTTATAAGCAAGACAGCTGTTCAGACTGCCAGAAGGCAAGCTGTTTCAGGGTTTATTGGTTTTTTTTGTTTGTTTTGGGAGGTGGGGGGCACTGACAAGGAAGGGAGGAAGAGAAAAAAGAAAAGACTTCTACAACCTGCTTTTATGGTCTTCAGGCACTCAGAATCTTCTCTTGATTTCCTACTCTGGGCAACAACAGTTCTCATTCCGATGTCCCAATATCTCTGTTCTTTGTAAAATACCCTTTACACCCATTTCTGTGTTTAAGCT